>VWZE01015690.1:5533-29773 GCA_013396675.1 Eubucco bourcierii
CCTTCCCTTCCCTTCTTTTCAACATAAGGAAAAAATAAAAAAAACATGCATTGTTTTTTATGTCAAAGCAAACTCATGCACTGGTTCAGCTGTCCCAGTCAGTCTTTCTGTGCCAAACTACTGCAACACCCTCTGCTAGAGAAGGAGGCTTTTTAACCTTTGTTTCTCCCTTTATTCTTTCCTTTCTCTCTCTGTTTTATTTTTTCTCCCCTCCTTTTTCCCTTCCTCCTCCTCCCTGCTGACTGCAGTCCATAACTGACCTACAGAACGCACTCAAAGCTGAAGCTTGAGAAACTTGAGAAACTTGTGTGAATTTGAAAAGTTTCATTTCTGTAAGTGTTAATCACTCAATATTTATAATTTTCCTCTTCTTGAGAATTGAACTTGAAATTTGGAAAAGAAATAAACAGCTAGCTTGAAAAAAGCCAAACCAACAACAGCTGGCTGTTTGAGAGAGAAGTGTAACAAGTCTGTCTTCTTGGATACCTGTATGCTACTTCCTTTTCTAATGAAATTCCTGTGTTTCTTGGAAGATCTGTATGTCAACAGCTTTGGATAGTTTAAAACCATTGCTTCGGTATGTGAACAGGATCCTTTGGGTTGTAGTAAGATATTTCTCTATCCTCGTTAGTCAGTGTATGATTCTTCAGGTGCAAAGTAGCAAAAGGTAACACACAATAACAGACAGCTATTAACTAGCTTCAAAACAAATACTGACTAGTCCAGAATTCTTGTATCCTAGCCCCCTTGGTGTGTAGCTTATATATTTAACTTGTATATTTAACTACTAGCTATTTATAGTATGATTTCTTGTAAATTAACAGAAATAAAACATAGTACTATGATTTGTGGGGAAGCCTGGAGGGTTGCTTAGTGATGTATGGCACTGCTTGGCCCACTACCTTCAGTGTTTCATCAGGTATCTAACAAGGAATTTTGCCATCACAGTTGTCACTTTGCCTCTTTCAGTCACTGCTGTGAATGGGATCTATCAGAACTAGAATCAGGATTACAGGGTACTCAAGCTCGTTTGTGGGTTTTTTTGGTTTTTTTTTTTTTTTTGTTTGTTTGTTTTTCCCCAGAAGTCAAACTGTACAAAGTCTTAACATCTTCCTGGTTTTCCTGTAAAAATGTTTATTGCAGTTCCCATGCTGGAGTGCAAGTGAATGTATAAAAAAATTATTAGTTCAGTTTCACTTTTGGCACTACTTAACTTGTCAAATCAAAAGAAGAAGGAAGGTTGGCTTTTCTGTCCACTTGGAATGAGGACGTAACAGCTGCCATATGGATTCAGCCTGTCCTGTTTTCTGTTTGCTGACACAGAGCTATAGGTGGAGAAATGATGACAAAACATAAGGTTTACTTATGGACTTATGTGAAAGCATATTTCTGAGGTGATTAGAGGCATAGCTACCAGTCTGAGGTTGAAGCATTCCTGCTTGGGCCCCCTTTGCCCTGTTTTATACAGTAGTATGAAATAAGGCCCCTAAGTCCATCAGGCTTGTTTACAAACAAATCCAGGGAAATAATTTCATTGTCACAGGTGTTTTTTTTTTCAAACTGCAGATATTAGGAATGGAAAAGTTAGAAGTACCTGTTTTTGGTTTTTTTTTGTTTCTGTGTGAAAAAAAACATAGCTTTCAAAGCTTGGATTCAGTCATCACTGAAGCCTGATGTAGTCTGGTGGTTTAGCTAACACATTACACTTGACGTTTGCAGTGGACTGGGAACACACTGTCAGTCATCATATCCTTTCCAAGTGGTGCTGAGCTGAGCAGCTTCTACCTTAGAGGGAAAAGCATCATAACAAAACCAGCTGTGATCAATGAAGTGTAAACTTTAGCTGAGTCTACACTATGTAGTGTTCCTGGAATAGTTATCTTCGTAAGGGATTAAAATTACTTATATGGGGTGTGGCAGTTTTAGAATTAACACTGTCGTTTCATACAAAATTGTATGGCAAACCAGACACCTTCCCTGCACCCACATAGATGCAGTTAATTTTGTCTTTTCTTTCTGCATAATTATGACTAAATGTTAAAATATCTTCTGCTTTGGCTTCTAAAACAGTTTCCAAAATTATTTTATGGCATTATTTTCAAACACAGACTCATGCATCCTCCAGGTTGCTTGACCCAAGGGGGCATACTAAGATAAATAAATCAAAACATCCAAGGTCTTTGCGTAAACCTTGAAACCAGGTGAAGTTTAAAACAAAAAGACTCCATAAATAGGTGCTTGTATATAAGGTCACTGCAGCTTAGGTGTGAGCGAGATCAGAAAATTTTAAGCGCACAGAAAGACAGAGAGGCTGATTTCAATTAAGTTTTGTATTCAGTGAGTTGTATTCAATACAATTGCTTCCATTTACACTAGTACAAGCAAAAGAAAGGCTGGGACCATTTCCCCTACCCTGAATATTTTAAATAGTTTAGTAAAACTAACACGTTTATGTCTCTTATTATCACTTCACTCCGGTAGTGTTTTATAAGCAGAAATGAAATTCTCTTGCCAGTGTCCCTGCTAGAAAGACTGTTCCCATTTCACAGCCAGGGAGCTGATGCAGGTAGGTCAACAATCTAATTCAAAGCCCAAGTTTTAGCACTCTTAGAAACACACTTGTATTATTTCATTGTGAACTGAAGATAGGGAGAACACATTCTGTAATTTGCCTGTAAGGTAGCTGTGCCCGAGCACAGCACTCAAAGATATGTGCAGGAAAAGCCTTAGCCTTAGTTTTCAGCCTTGCAGAACTTTGTTTTACATCCCTGTGACTCTTACAGACTATTCACAGTCTAGGGCACTGAAACCAGTAGCAGCGTAGAGGTCAATTTCTAAAACCATCAGCAGGGCTAACATAGAGCTGGTTTTGGGGTTGTGCCATCTGGAGAGAGACGTTGGTGGCTCCCACCTTCTGGCTCGTTCTGAGAGCAGCAGGAGCTTCTGCCTTGTACAGATGCAATTTAATGATGATAGAAAATGGTAGCATATTGTTTCTGTAAGAGGCAGTCTCTCATGGATCCCACAGTGTTCTTACCAGCATGTTTAACCTCTAATCTGGGAAAGAAAAATGCCATCTGGTATATACCATCCTTGAAAGGTTGTTGTCCCTTGATGTGTACCTGTAGCGCTCATGTAAGTCCCACACTGACTTACCCATGCTGAATGAACTTGCCTGGGCCCCAGAAAAAAATGAAGTGACATTAGTGGAAGGCACTGAGTTAATATAACTGACTTTGCAGGAGGACTAATGAGCTGGTGTAGAACGTCGTATTTGCCTGGCAATGCTGCTTCCAGTAATGGGGATGGCTTGTTTAGAGCTTGCTTAGGTATCTCTGCCCAGAACTGCAATGGGCCATGTTGGCAGCTTCATAAATTCTCTGTGTTTGATGAAGAGTACTATATTTCTTTATTTATCTCATCAGAGAAAATATCACACTTTCTGTCCTAAGGAACCTGTGCTTCCAGGTTTGCTTATTTATGCAGTGCTAATCCTATTTTCACTAGTAGGGCGAGAAGGAATCTGGCACAAACTGTTAAGCTCTGACAACCCTGACTCACAATACCCGTCAGACTTAACATATTACCTCTGCAGTCTACGCCTTACCTCCACATTCTCTCTGTAGCAGAGAGGGCAGGGGGGGCTACTCATCCACTCTCCATCAAAACCTGCAGTCGATTGACCTGTTGGTTTAAATCACCAACACTTTCAGTACCATGCCCTCAGGTAAACTGGAACATGCTGGCAGGAACCGAGGGACTCTGACAGTGACCCAGGTGGGCTCACCTCTTCCTATGCAACCTGCTGACCTGAGATCTCTGGGATCATCAGACTGGTACCAAAAATGTTGTAGAAATCTAGCTGGCAGTCCCTGGCTCATGGGTACCCGCCCACCTCCTGAGAAGCTGGGGTGACAGATGTGGTCCACCACACCCAGCTTTCCTAGAAGCAGTCCAAAATTGCCAGTGCTGACTATATTTCTATTCATAAGGAAGTGGGAAATGCCTTGAATTGACCGTGCTAGTGGAGATACTACTGCTGCATGGACGCACAGCTCAGCTTGTTCTGCTACCTCTACGAAACAGATGAAGCAAAATTTACAGGTGTTACCTCATGACAAACACAGGCTGGGTGGTAAATGGCTGGAGAGCAGCTCTGAGGAAAAGTTTTTTGGCAGTCTGGGTTGATGAAAAGTTCAACAGGAGCCTGCAGTGTGCACACACAGCCCAGACAGTAACCAAGTACTGGGCTGCATCAAGAGCAGTGTGGTCAGCAGGACAAGGGAGGTGATTCTGCCCCTTTACTCTGCTCTTGTCAGACCCCACCTGGAGTACTGTGTGCAGTTCTGGAGCCCCCAACACAGGAAGGACATGGAAGTGTTGGAGCGGGTCCAGAGGAGGGCCACAAAGATGATCAGAGGGCTGGAGCAGCTCTGCTATGAGGACAGGCTACAAGAGTTGGGGCTCTTCAGCCTGGAGAAGAGAAGGCTTTGAGGAGACCTGATAGTAGCCTTCCAGTATCTGAAGGGGGCCTACAGGAAGGCTGGGGAGGGACTATTGACAAGGTCTTGCAATGACAGGGCAAGGGACAATGGGTTTAAACTGTCAGAGGGGAGATTTAGACTGGATGTTAGGAGGAAGTTCTTTCCAGTGAGGGTGGTGAGACACTGGAACAGGTTGCCCAGGGAGGTTGTGGATGCTCCCTCCCTGGATGTGTTCAAGGCCAGATTGGATGAGGCCTTGAGTAACCTGTACTAGTGGGAGGTGTCCCTGTCTATAGTAGGGGGTTGGAACTAGATGACCCTTGAGATCCCTTCCAACCTTACCATTCTATGATTCTGTGATTCTATGACTTACTTCTGAGCATGTGAATCAGATCCCCAGGCCCATCAGTCGCATCTGTCCATTGCAAAGAAGCAATTCTTCCTCATTGCATTTCTGCCATTCTTTAATAATAAAGTGTCCTCTCAGGGACAAAATGAAAATATGAAATAAAATTCTAAAAAAAAAAATGCAACTGCATTACTGGCTTTTGTGTGCATAGGGCAGAAGGAAATGGCTGATACTTTGGTCTGTTTGTAAATCTCTGTCCTATTACTGCTTTCACTCCTTCAGCAGGTTGCAAATAAAGCTGTTTTGGTTTGAAAAGATTCCTCGTATACATGTTAAAATGTGCTTATTTCATTTTTAAAAGTGCCTGTAAAGTAGCTAGGAAATAATTGTTCCTGATGTTTAATTAGGTAGTGTTTGAAAAGCACTTTGAAAATGAAAAATGGAGTAGAAGTGCTAAATATTCTTGCCTAAGGTTGATTAATTATGGACAGTAAATCTTACATTAGCCTGTGTGATAAATGTGAATGAGTAGACTGCATAATCTATTAAAGGAAACCCAGGCATATACATTTTTCCCCTCTGCAGATGGATCTGGGGCCGATAATCTGGAGGCTGGAGAATTGTGTCTGCTTTACAGCTTCTCTTCCCCTTTTTCATTCAATGCTATTGAAGGCCTTAGCAGAGAATTCAAAATCTGGCTTTTTGGAGCTAGCAGAGGGGTGATCCAGGGCAAGGGAACACGCTGGGCTCTTTCAGAAGTTTCTGCTTTCAACTTCATAGGAAGTTGTTAGACAGTGAGGCTATACCTATATTAGTAAATCAAACATGTCCACCTCTCCACCACTGAAGTCACCTGGCATTGAACTGCCCCCATCCACATGATTAAACACTTCTATCCTGTGAGAGTGAGATGGCTGTGGCCAGGCACTCTGATGGGAAGAGTGCTTGGCCTGATCTAGCTCAGGATGTCTTCCCAGAGATTGCCTGGGTGAGTGTAAGCTGACCAGGGTCAAAACCATTCTAGAAATTTCACAGTGGAGATGATTGCAAGTTCAGTGCCTAAGCCTTCCCAGCACTGTTTATTTTACTGGTATAGATGCAGTCTGTGGGGCTGTAGCCTCCACGTGGAACATTTACCTCTCCTGTCTTCAGGGCACCTTGCACTGATGGAGTGGCACTAAGCTGCTTTTCTCCAGGCCAGGTCCTGCCATATCTACTTTGCTGACATCTCCAAGCTATGGCTGTTTTGAGGCATCAATAATGATCTCTGGTCTTAAAGAGCTCACGAAAGTAACCACCCAGATTTACTTGCACTGCAGAATAGATGATAGATTGCAGGACCACTTGGTGTCTTTGACAAGTTTTAAGTGGGGCTAATGCATAAAGAGCAAATATTCTTATCATATGTAGACCAAATATGTGAGAGGTCTGTGCTAGTACTTGCAAATACGGTAAGTGCCTTGAATAAACTGACACTCACTTACCTCAGATAAAAAATCTGGAGAAGCCTGTAGAATGGGAAGGAAGAAATGAGTCCAGAAAAACAGTGAGAATCTGAGGGAAATACAGACAGCATCCATACTTGTGCATTTTTTCCCCTTATTTGACTTTTTTTTTTTTTTTTAATAACAGTTTGCTTGTAGATTGTAGTACTGTGATCTTCTGACATTGGTGGAATAAGTTTCTCCCTACACTAGGGAAGTCAGACCAGTGGTTGACATTGGCACCCTGGAGCTATCATGAAAAACTGACCTGAAATAATTGCTTTAGGAGGGGAGTACTTGGGATACAGCAAACACAATGACTAGTCGTTAACACTGTTAACTTAGAAAAAAAAAGAGGCAGAATATATGAAAAGATCATAACTTTAATTAGTTCTCTGCTGCAGAGCATTATCAGGAAAGTTGGAATCTTGGTAGTTTGCTCTGAAATCTTGCTTTTCCAATCCAGGTGATGGATCCTATATTGCTAAATTCCACTCTATTTTGGTAAATATTGTCACATGTCCCTGAACATGACTCCTGACTACAAAACTTCAAAGACATGAAGTTTTGCAAAAAGTTCCAGTTCTTTTGGCTTCAGTGACCAAGCTACAGTAAGGAAAAGGTCTTGAAGGTCAGACCTAGGCATGAGGAAATTGATGCAAAAATGGGGCCTTAGGCATAGCCTTTGCAGCCCCTGTAAATTTACCTTTCTCTGCATCTGTCTTCCAGATCCAGCTTGGTGAAGGGAGGTCTGAGAGGGATCTGTGAGCCTGAGTGTAGTTCCTGGCCTGCAAATACAGGGTAAAGAAACAGTGAAGGCAGCGCAGGAAGCAGGGAGCTGTTAGATTGGATCAGGTGTTCTGCTAAAAAAGTGCATGCCTGCCTTTTCTCCTCATATGCCTGTGCTCTCACATCACTTTCCTATGCCAGAACATAACCACAGAAAACATTCTGTTGGAAGAGACCTCAAAGATCATCCAGTCCAATCTTTGACTTGACACTAAACCATGTCCTTAAGTGTCAGGTCCACACACTGCTTAAACACCTTGAGGGCTGGTGACTCCACCATTGCCCTGGGTAGACCATTCCAATGTTTGATAACCCTCTCTGTGAAGAAGTATTTCCAAGCATTCATCCTGAACCAACCTGGTGCAGCTTGACACCATTTCTTCTAGTCCTGTTGCTTGCCACCAAGAAGAGGCTGGCCCCCTCCTCGCTCCATACTCTCTTTATGTAGTTAATACTTAGGCAGCAACATGTCAAGAAAATTCATCAAGAAGGTTCTTCAAAGATCTTCAAAACATCTCTGAGAAGATGGTAAACTGGTTTAGGAGGAGTTAATGAAATGGCAAGTCACCTCACAGGTAAAAAGCTTGAATACCTGATGTTCATTGAAAGGAAGCTGTGAGAAAGAGATCTACAGACTGGTTAAGGGGAGAACACAGAGGCTTGGAGAGCAGATTATTTTTAATGTTGAGAAGGAAAATCCATAAAATATTCATCCTCCCAGGGTTTTGGACTCATAGAAACTTCTGAAATGCAGTTAACTAAAGGCATGCTATTTAGCACCCCACTTTTGATTGATTCTTCTCTCAAGAATGTGTGAATGAGTTGCCGAGGTGTAAACAAGAACCCTGAGACATACATCTATGGTGAGCTACACGTACCCATTCTATTAGCATAGCTCACTTGTGTCAGGTGTTTTATGCAGCATTTAATTTATTTTAGCAAGTTTTTCAGTTGCAAGAGCTTCAGAGCACAAAATCAACAAGACTGAAATATTTTCCTTATTTTTGCACCAGGAATTCTTGAAGATATAATATGTGATAGATTCTGCTTCACAGGCTATGCAACTCAGTCAGAAGCTATCACAAGTGACCTATAAACCAGATTTATTTGACACTAAATTCAAGCTGAAAACAACTTTCCACAACCCTAGAAAAGGCAGTGAAACTCTACTCTCTCCAAGGAGGCATGCACACATATTTAAATATGCATACTTCTATGCACAGATATCATAATGTATCATATTCTTGCTGACCATATGTTTGCTTACTGTGAGCTCTGAGATGATTCAGTTGCTATGCCTTTGAGGAAAACACTGGGTAAGACCTGCATATAAATGTGCAAGAATACATTTGGGGATACTCTAACTGCTGTGTGCTGGGACTTGATGTGCTATGCCTGGCTCAGTCTATGCCCTCAGCATTCTGGGCTGGTCAGTCAAGATGGCTGAAAGATCTCATAGCGTGGATGAATGTGAAACATGGACAGTGCAGGCTTGGGCTTGACTTTAATTTGCCTACAAGGGCTGAGTACAGTTCAGGAACACACAGAAAGCAGGTGGTTTTTAGCACCAGGCAAAAGCAGGTATAACTGCTGTATCTCTGGGGGCAATGCAGAGAATAAACTAGAAGTACATGAAAACCAGGAGTTGCAGCCACTTTGCTTTACATCACAGGATCACAGGATGTTAGGTGTTGGAAGGGACCTCCAGAGATTGTAAAGTCAAACCCCTCTGCCAGAGCAGAGCCGTAATCTAGTGCAGGTCACACAGGAATGCATCCAGACAGGTTTGGAAAGTCTCCAGAGGGAGACTCCACAACATCTCTGGGGAGCCCGTTCCAGTGCTCCTCATGTTGAGGTGGAACTTCCTATGCTGTAATTTATAACCATTGCCCCTCATCCTATCACAGGGCACAACTGAGAAGGGCCTGTCCCCTCCCTCTTGACACCCAGGCCTCAGATATTTATAAACATTTATTAGATCCCCTCTCAGTCTTCTCTTACCAGGCCAAAAAGCCCCAGGTCCCTCAGCCTGTCCTCACAGGGCAGTGCTCCAGTCCCTTAATTATCTTTGCAGTCCTCTGTTGGACTCTTTTGGGTAAATCCCCGTCCCTGCTGAACTGGGGAGCCCAAAACTGAATGCAATATTCCAGATGAGGTCTCCCCGGGGCAGAATAGAGGGGGAAAAGAACCTCTCTCCATCTGCAATAATCAACTCAAAAAAACAGAATACCCTTAAAAAGTGAGACACTGAATTCAAGTAGCATAATAAATATAAACCCCCTGCCTTCACACCTGCTACTCTGGTGAAATTCAGCTGCCAAGAATCAGAGCTTGATCTAAGGCAGATTTACCTGTGGATGAAGGAAATTCTGTAACAAATGCAGTATTACATTAACAGTGCATCTCCTCTTACTCACAGGTAGCAGAGCTGTGCGTTTCAGATTGGTATGAAAAGACCCCACAGCTGGAAGGCATGAAGGTTTTCATTTCTGTTTTCTCAAAATCCATGTTTTATGTAACATTTTCTGTATCCTTCCTAATGCACAATGTATCTCTGCCAGCTAACTGAAAATGTATCATTGTCCCAAATATCTGCACTGCTTGCTGTATAATTGACTTTATTTCTGACCTAAATTAGGAACTTTCAGAAATGTTGTCCTGATCTGGGAGCTGGAACTCTTTACTTTTCAGAGGTGTTCTGTAAGGCTTTTGTTACCAAGCGTTTCACAACCAGGGCTGCTTATAAGAAAGCTTCCCCTTCCTTGCTCTGCGGAGAGCTGGCACAGGCAGACCCCCACAACTGTGTACAGTCACATGCTGGATAGAGGACTAGAGTTTGGTTTTGTTTTTTTTTTTTTTTTTTTTTTTTTTTTTTTTTTCCTGTCAAGTCTATTCACAGTTTAAGGCAATTGAGATGTGATATTTTGATTAGAGCTTTTCCTTATTTTTCTTCTTCTGAATCAATGATGAAGGAATCACTCTTCCAATGAAGTAGAGCTTCCTATGGCATTTTCTTTGCTCCAAAACTATTCATCACTAGCACTGTGTTGATAATGTGATGACAGTGTTGCCAAAACTTTCCTGTTCACCCTAAATCTGTTTTTTTTTCTTGGTATGAAAATAAAGATAGGAAGCTCAGCAGAGAGAGAGAGAGAGAGCACTCTGTGGTATGAGAGCTCAAGGTGACTGGGACAGAATAATTATCCAAGGACAAACCCGGGGAGGGCGGGCACATTTTCCAGATTCCAGAGGGGAAGAGGAGAAAAAAGGGTGTGAGGCTAAAAGGGGGTGGGCTGGGTGAGATGTGCCTGCTGGGGGCTGGGGAGAGAGATAGTGCTTCTCTTTTCAAGGAAAATGAGCAGCCAGCAGAAACTAGATGCGTCTCACCATGGGGTGAGGGTGGAGAACCCACCAACTGCTGAGACAGTCAATAGGCAGATTATTCATCACACATTGCTAGGAGATTAACTGAGCAAACGTTCTGACAAAACTGATTAAAGCCTTCATCCTCTAGGGAGGAACAAAGAGAGACCAAGTTATTGCACCCCAGCCAAATGCCAGATGATGACTACATGTAGTGGAAACACAAAGTATAGAGTGATTTCCCCCACCCCCACTCCTCCAAAGCGGGGCCACTCCCCCTCACTTTATCACTAGACTCATCGCAATTTACACTTTGTACATGCAGCTACCTACTGACCGTTTCAAAAGGCAGATTGCTGTGATGTAGTAGATGAAGGACACCTCCCTCCTTTAGTTTGCTTCTCTTAAAATTTTATCTCAGAGTGTTATCATGTCTAGAGTCATCTGTCTTCTGAAGTGCATTCTTTCCTAGTATTATCACCGCTGTTTACAACTGCAGATACTTAAAATGAGCAACATACTTGACTTCCCATTATAGTAAATTTTGGACGGTACTCCCTCAGCCACGTGTAGACTCGGAATATGAGTGCTTCCAGTATCAGTGTTTGCTTAGTTGCTAGCACTGGTAAAGGGGAAAAGAACGGGGGTTTTTTACAATGTTCACTAATTACTACAGTTGCTAGCCTTGCCTCGTGCTAAAGCGAGAGAAGTGATATCAATAAAGATAAATTATTTAATTGCAGAGTTCTGAAGACTGAGAAAGTCATGAAAAACAGCCTGAGAAAAGAACACTCTGATTGCTTTCTTTTGACAATCAAAACTGTAATGGGTCATGGAAATTATCAGACTAAAACCATGTCTACTATCTCTAACAAGTGCCTGCCGACAAGTGTTGAACCTGACACGCTGCCGAAGCTGAAGCACCAAGCTTAGCATCAGTTTAGATATATCTATGTATGTTCGCTGTTGTTCAGGCATGAAAAACCTCCCTGTAAGTTTTCCTGGTAGTGTACAGACATTTTGCAAAGGAAGGCCATCATCTGTCAGGACCTTGAGATGCAAAATTAGACAGCGCAGCCCCTTGGGGAGTGAGTAGCAGGACCTGGGTAATGCCACTAGTGTCTCTTCCCTCTCTAAATCCTGACTCTGAGGGTAAAGACATTACAACTAATTACGTCTTTAGATTGTGCTGACATGAATAAACCATTTGAGGTTAACTGTCATGCTTCTTAATGTCATAAAGCCTCCTTTTCACAGAATTAAAGCCTTATTACACAAAATTGTGTCAAACCATTCCCTTCTGTTGGGCTAGATCTTATAAACTGCTCTAAAAAATTGGGGTTTTGGAGAGAATTGGACTTGATCACTGTAGCAGTGTCAAAGTAATTTTTTATTACAAATATATTTTTCATGTTTGAGAAAAGTGGATGGCAAATAATCAGTGGCTTTTGAAAACAAATGTCATCTAATGTAATGAGCAAAATCACCTCTGAACATTGGGAAGAACACAGGTACAGCTACAAACCCTTCAAGACTGTTAAATTCCAATTTGTTACCTTATCGGGATTTTTGCTTAATAATTTGTATTTATTAACTTACATTTGCCTTAGCTGTGGTTGTCAGTGCCATCTCTTTAAGCAAAGAGGAGCAAGGTAGCAAGTGAGAAAAAGATCTTTGTATTTAACACTGTCAGCTTTAGACACTGGGTAAAGAAACAGCTCACATGTATGAGAATTAGATCCAAGAGAAATATTAATTACAAACTATGTGCAAGACAGTACAGTTGAATCTATAGTGTAATAATTTCTAAATACAATAGGAACTATTATGTCCATAAACAGTTTATGGATCCAGTTGATGTGTCGAGGTGATACCTCTAGAGAATGGCAGATACCTAATACAATTTATAGCTGATTTTCCCCTAAGTTGTTAAACAGCTTTATCTAGCAACATGTTGCATATATATGCACATTTCATAGCTAACATAAATCTGCAGAAGATGTTGCCAACCATTTGGGTTATTTCGTTGCTGTTAAATAGGCAGACTCTTCATGACTCAAATGAGTCTCACCATTTTGAGACTACCCCAGTCATTAGATGAAAGGCAAAATGTATACATCTGGATTGTGTGAGCAAGGAAAAGAGCATTTTGAAATGAAGGAAATGTCTTCTCTCTTTTTTTTTTAAAAAAAAACCCTTTTATACCCTTATAAAAGGCAATAAAATATATATCAAGCATCGATGATACTTGCTGATTTTTTTACAGTTACTATTAAGATTTATGGTCTCTGAAGTTAAATATTGACTTTGGCATCACCTTGGTCAATATTTATCTCTCAGATCAATAAATCTTAATATTGACTGCAACAGAAGTCACCATGCAGCCCGGCATACCTCTGAATGATTTATATCAATGTATTTTCCTCTCCTCTCAATATATTATATACTTTCATGTGTTCTTCTCTGATAGGGTCAGAACATCTTTCTGGATCAGGGAACTTTTTCTCTGCTTAGAATGTTGTCCTTCTCAGATTTTGTCTTTTTCTAACACCTTTCTAAGTTCCACTGTAACCGTATAAACCATTGTAACATGAAAAGAGTTTTCCTAGTGCCTAAGTAGATGCATAACTTCTGGAAGCACACTAGGTTGTATCATTTTCTTTACGGTTTTACATACTGGAAGCTATAATCATCATAATCATTCTAATCAGCATTAGTGTTTTCTCTTATTATCCTTAAATTTCAATATTAACATTTACTTTCCTGCCTCCCAATGTTTTTGTTCAACTATTAGAGTTACAAAACATCCAAAAGTTATAGGGTATTTAAAATGTAATGATTTAGCCCTGCTTGGCAAGTTTTTAGTACCTTGATTTTCACAACAAAATTCAGTTCATGAAGCTTTTCCTGAGTCTCTGGTTAAAGAGAAGCTGCTAGTGAACTATTCTAAATGTGATATATGGACATTTGTAAAGGCAAAACTGGGTTGCTAGCTACCCTTGTATGAGGCTTCGAGGAGATCTTGTAGTGGTCTTCCAGTATCTAAAGGGGGCCTACAGGAAGACTGGGGAGGGACTATTTACAAGGCTTTACAATGACAGGACAAGGAGTAATGGGTTTAAATAGACAGAGGGGAGATTTAAACTAGATGTTAGGAAGAAGTTCTTTACAGTGAGGGTGGTGAGAGACTGGAACAAGTTGCCCAGGGAGGTTATGGATTCTCCCTCCCTGGAAGTGTTCAGGGTCAGGTTGGAGGAGGCCTTGAGTGACCTGTTCTAGTGGAAGTTAACCCTGCCTATGGCAGTGATTTGGAACTGGATGATCTTTGAGGTCACTTCCAACCTTACCATTCTATGATTCTGTGATTATCCTTACTCAAACCCTTTAAAAGATGCAGACCTTTTTTTACATAAGTATGTGTGTGTTATTTCTTGAACTACATTTTTTTATCAGTAGAAATCTACAAGCATGTTCATTGGAAACAACCCTTTCTTTTCTTTCATTGTGTCTAAAAATTCTTTCTTTTTCACCCCTTTGTGAGTGGTCCCTATGCCTCAGCTGCATTGTGCCTGCACTAGCCCTGGTGCCTCACTGCTCTACAATCCCCTACAAGGGGCTCTGAGACAGAACCTGCCTCAGGACTGTGTGCGACGCTGTGAATCACATCATCTGCCTACTCAGTCTTTGATCCAGTAGTGTTCTTTTTCTAACTCTAAACACAGACATAGCTTAATTGAGCAGTACTAATATAGATGGTGGCTGCATCCATATCAATTTCAAGAGCTAGCATTTGAATACGAAAGATCCCTTTTTTGTTTTGTTTTGTTTTGTTTGTTTGGTTGGGTTTTTTTTTGTTCGTTTTTGTGATGTAGTTCTTTCAAATGCTTGAAACTGTAAAATGTTGGTATGGGTTGTGCTTGAAGAAAGGAAGAGCTGGAGCTTCAGTAAACTTGTAAGTTTTATTCCTGCTACTGGGAGAAGATGGAAGAATGCAAATGTTAAATAAAGAAATGAAGAACACTGGCCTGCTGTTAAATCATCATCATCTGGGCTTTTCTTGTTGTTGTTGTTGCTGTTGTGTTCCCATGTGAGGACTGCACTCCACAGAATAAAATAGAGAATGTTATGGAAAATTTGTCAAATAGAAACAAAGACCTTTCTTCCACTTCCGCCCTCTGATATAAACAGCTGTAATGCTGCATGTGATAAATTACCAGAACAGATAAAAATCTTCTTCCTTTCCTTCTGTTTTCTTTAAAATGAGATCAGAGTGCTCAGATGAACACAGTCCTTCTCGCTATCTGAGAAACGGAGTGTAAATGGCTTCTGATGACCTTCTACATTATTTGGGTAGCTCAGCTAATTAGGGACACAGCAGAGCTCCCTTGTGACTTGCCCTATTGTGATCTTTCCCAATGCTACCAGCAAAAGGCATCTTCAGGATGTTCCTTTAAAGCAAGAGAATAAGTTTTCCACTGTTTGGATAGAAAATGGAATGGCTTTATATTAAAAAAAGAAAAAAAAAGTAATTTGTGAACTTTGAGCAAGAGTTTAAAGCTGAAATTCAAAGAGCTGTGTGGCTTACTCCTTATCACTTATTAAAGTCCAAAACATTCACGCTATGAAAATCTGAATAATTTCCTGTATTTCCTGCCTTAAATGGGGTAGCACTGATGTGTATAGCTGTGAGTCTGTTTCACTCTAAGTCCAGGGGAACCTGGATTAGGTATGAATGTCCCATGGGGCAAATAGTTTGCAGGCTGTTTAGAGGTAACTGTGATGCTAGTGAAGGGCTTTTTGGTGTCATGTAACATCTCCAAACAAGATGACACAGAAACATTCCCTTAATGGAGAAGAGAAGACTGGGAGGAAATCTTATCAATGTATACAAATATCTGAAGTGTCGGTGTCAAGTGGATGGGGTCAATCTATTTTTGGTGGTCAGCATCAATAAAACAGGGAGCAATGGCTACATATTGGAACATAGAAGGTTTCAGCTCAACATGAGGAGAATCTTCTTTACAGTGAGGGTGACAGGGCACTGGAACAGGCTGCCCAGAGTGGTTGTGGAGTCTTCTTCTCTGGAAACTTTCAAAACCTGCCTGGATGTGTTCCTGTGCGAACTACCCTAGGGGATCCTGCCTTGGCAGGGGGGTCTGACTTGATGCTCTCTGGAGGTCCCTTCCCGCCTCTAAGGTTCTGTGATTCTATGATATGCTGCACAAGTGACTTGTATAGAAGTATACCTTGTGATGATTAATTGCTTCTCAGACCTCTAAGAAAATAGGACTGAAAGTGTTGGATGCCTTTCGCTACCACCCTTAGCAAGATGATAAATCTTGCTTTGCTTCTGAAACAGATGCCTGCCTATGAGGACAACAATACTGATGTAGAACAGCAAAAGATACTTTCATCCTCTGGTTCAGCCTCCAGGGTGAAAACACCTCAGCTGACATGGCCTCTAACTCCTCAGCTAACTGCAATGGAGCTGGATGAGATTGAGGATGATGGTAAGACCCTTGAAAAATTGTAAGGAGAATTTATTTGCAGTTGCATGAGCAAATTGGATTTCACCTCCTCAGGACTTCTCAATGATAAGGAGGAAATTCCTTGTATAGATGCTACTAACAAGCAAATCGAATTTGAAGCCACTTAAAAGCCTCTGGGCACATATGCCATGCTTCCAAGTCCTGCTTTCCTGCTTTTGAAGTTAAGAGGGATCTAACAAATACTGTGATGCTCTGAATGTCAGATAGGGTTACAAGGCTGGAGGGACTGATCTGAGAACAAATTAGAACAATCAAATATGTTTAGCTTGGATAAACAGCAGCTAATGAGCTGGGAATGCCATACAACTAACAAGTTTGGAAAAGGCTATAAACATCAACAAAAGCAATGACATAATTCTGAAGGTTCAAGTAGATTCAACTAAAGAGTAAGGGCTTGTTTACACCAAGAAATTCACTGTTATAATTATGCAGCATAATTATATACCATAATTGTAATTATCCTGGAATTATTCTGAAGGATAAGTGTCCACATGGGATGTTATGCTGATATAAAGATACCACTGAATTTCTGTGTGTAGACAAACCTCAATACAAAGCAACAATATTGTTGCAAAGTATTGTTTTTGTTTAAGGCCTCTGTGTGCTACTGTTATTAGTACCACAGTACAACACAAAAGAGAGAATGTAAATTACCATGGTAGCTTTCAGCTGATTTAATCTACCTAGCTCAAGCCTTGTCCCCAGAGAGAGATGCCCTACCACCATTGGCTTGTGTGATGTGTAGTCCCATTTTGCATGAAAAGTCTTAGCACTTTGCAGTCCTGTGATTTGCCTGGGACTGTGTTCTGCTCTGTAGTTTAGCTCAACTAAACAGCTGAAATGACAATCACAGAATCACAGAATTAACCAGGTTGGTAAAGGACTTTGAGATCATTGAGTCCAACCCATCGCCTAATACCTTCTTATTAACTAAAGCATGACACCAAGTGCAATCTTCTTTTAAACACCTCCAGGGATGGTGACTCCACCACCTCCCAGGGCAGACCATTTCAATGCCAGTTGCTCTTTCTGTGAAGAACTTCTTCCTAACATCCAGTCTAAACCTGCCCTGGCACAGCTTGAGACTGTGTCCCCTCTTTCTGTCACTGGGTGCCTGGGAGGAGAGACCAACCTCCACCTGGCTACAACCTCCTTTGAGGTAGTTGTAGAGAGCAATAAGATCTCCTCTGAGCCTCCTCTTCTTGGGCCAAACACCCCCAACTCCCTTATCTGCTCCTTGCAGGGCTGTGCTCCAGCCCCCTCACCAGCCTTGTTGTCCTTCCTATCCTGTACCTCTGTGGCTCTGCCATCCACAGCAAGGAACTTGTTTTGAAGATAGTTTATTCCAGCCTCTTGTGAGAGTGTTGTGAGTGTGCCAGTATCTAACAGGTCTTGACTTTTCATACTTCTCTAGATTTTAGTTAATAAGCTTTAAGCTTCCTCTGAGAAACTACATCATATGTCTTGGCTTCTCTGTGGCAGTAGAAGAGCCAAGGTGACACATTTTATGCATGCTTATATACAACCATGTCTATAAACCATTTACATGACTTTATTGTCCCTGTGGCCATCTCATTGGACTAGAAACCGAAGTTACCCTCAGTGAACATCACGTTCATGTTTCCTCATAAGGTTCACCAAGGCCAAATGCAAGGTCCTGCATGAGAAACAGGACAATCCTCATTATCAATACAGGCTGGGAGATGACATGATAAAGAGTGGCACTACAGAAAATTATGTACTGGGAGTACTGGTGGATGAAAAGCTGGACTCAACCCAGCAAGATACACTTGCAGCCCAAAAGGCCAGTTGCATCTTGGGCAGCATCAAGAGAAGTATGGCCAACAGTTCCTGAGAGGTGATTCTGCCACTCTGTACTGCTCTGGTGAGACCTCACCTGGAGTTCTGTGTTCGGCTCTGAGGCCAACATGAGAAGGATATGTGTCCTGGTAGGGCATAAATCCTGTCAGGCCAGTTTAACCCTTGTTCTCCTCCTCCTGTTGCAGGTCCAGGAGTTGAGCAGAAGGAGCAAACCACAGAGGGTTTGGCCCCAGCAAAGCTTAGCACCACCTGTCAGGTGTCTTGTGCTGCCCCTCAATGTGCCTGTGTGGTCAGACGAGGCACTAAGCTTTGAATTCCTTGGCCAGAACAATGCTGCTAGTTTCATTTTCAAAATGATGTATTTAATGGGGGGTGATTTAGTAACTGCCTTTCTGTACTGACCCTCCAAGGAGAGCAGCACCCCATTCGCAGCTCATTAACTGGGAGTCATGGCACCCACTAGTTTTCAGCTTGCACCAGCTCAGCAGCAACAACTCAGCTCTTCTCTCCTTCCCCCTGCTTGGAATATTTTGTATTTTACCCCATAATCATTACTATGACTTTGGAATTGTCTATGTACAGGAAACTTACTCAGGGACAAAAGTGTCATGAGCACATCTGGAGTTGATGCTAAGGCTCCATAAGCACAGTTAGAATTTATCCTTGTTTTATGTTCCTATTTTCCAAGTTCTGGTTGTTTAAACTGTTTAATTCCGTGTTCATAAACAGTCTTTGTGCAACTACTTCCTGTCGACTGAAAATCCAAAGAATCTCAGGGAATTTTCCAGAATTTTTGAACATTACTAATAAAAATAATATTCATACATAGAATCATAGAATCATAGAATGGTAAAGTTGGAAGGGACCTCAAGGATCATCTAGTTCCAACCCCCTGCCATAGGCAGGGATACCTCCCACTAGTACAGGTCACTCAAGGCCTCATCCAACCTGGCCTTGAACACCTCCAGGGAGGGAGCATCCACAACCTCCCTGGGCAACCTGTTTTGGTCTCTCACCACCTTCACTGTAAAGAACTTCCTCCTAACATCCAGTCTAAATCTACATAAATTGATGTTTCACATGTGGTTTGCTAAAAACTGCATTCTCAGACAGATAGTGTGAGAAAGGTGTGACCTTTGTCCAGTGTTGCAGTCAGCACAGCATGTCCTGTAGCATGCAGGATAGCCAGCCTTTGTGTCTTCCTTAAGAAGAGACCAGTGTTAATTTCCTTCCCCTCTTGGAATGGTGTCATCAGCAGCAAGTGCTGGCAGGCCACCTCCTCTGATGAGGTGTGTAGACTTATTGCTCTCCTCCTAAGACAGTTGTTTTATCACCTGTGTGTTAGAAACTAGTTTAGCTAACTCTGCAAAGAACTTTTCCAGGCTGAGGCATCTCCTATGTTAGGTGGGATTCATGTAGACAGTTGGCCACCTTTACAGATTTATCCCTCTCTTTTAAAACTGTTTGCCTTTTTAATTCTAGTTCCGTCACTAATATATGTATTCACCAACTACTAGTTGGTGGTTCAGAATTCCTTTTCTGAGCTATTATTGCATTTACAAGTACACTGGTATTTTAAGACAACATGGCTTCATCATTATGCAGAGTTAAAGATTATATTGATTCATTCGACCTGGCATATACCTTATAGAATTTCAACAAAGAAAATGAAAGTGAGTCTTTAAACAAGGTAGGATGTTTGAACTATATTCTAAACAGCATAGCTCACTCACCTTAGCACCTTTTATGTTTCTATCGTCTCTATATATATAAAAAAA
This sequence comes from Eubucco bourcierii, assembly GCA_013396675.1. Taxonomy (NCBI): domain Eukaryota; kingdom Metazoa; phylum Chordata; class Aves; order Piciformes; family Ramphastidae; genus Eubucco; species Eubucco bourcierii. Next base: position 25,151 of record VWZE01015690.1, read on the forward strand.
AGACTGTATCAGTCATCTTATTCCAGCAATGTACCTAAACTTAAGGCTTTTGTTAAATGTTCTTCCGTTGATACAAGGTTGGATTGTTGGTCTTTTAAACATGCCTCCACCTCCTTGCCTTTTACTCAGAAATGGGACCGGTTTGTTCTCCTGGAAAATAGAAAATTCATTCTTAGGTGAGATTCAGATATTTTTGAATATTTCTTTAAATTACGTCTTCCAGTACCTAAAAGCTACACATGTTGGAAATAGCTTCCCACCTAGAATCATAGAATCATAGAATTGTAGAATGGTAAGGTTGGAAGGGACCTCAAAGATCATCTAGTTCCAACCCCCTTGCCATAGGCAGGGACACCTCCCACTAGTACAGGTCACTCAAGGCCTCGTCCAACCTGGCCTTGAACATCGTCAGGGAGGGAGCAACCACAACCTCCCTGGGAAACCAGGGAGTATCTCACCACCCTCACCTCCTCCTGAAAGTGAGAACTTCCTCCTAACATCCAGTTCCCAAAGAACTTCCTCCTAACATCCACTTTAAATCTCCCCTCTGCCAGTTTAAACCTATTACACCTGATGGAACACTATGTCAACTTGGTATGGAAAAAAAAAAAAAAAAGATTTAGAATTGTTGCATCCTAACATTACTAGTAACAGATTTTGCTGTGGGGAAGTTGTTGTCAAGGCAAATCTCCTGTCCTAATTGTTAATTATTGTTGTCTTTGTTTCAAAGAAATTGTTATGAGGTTAGGCAGCTTTATTGAGTTAAAGTGTTCCAGGAAAATTTAACACCAATCGCATTTGAAAATAAATGGCCAGCAGCACAATGAAGAGAGATACAGTTGCGTACTTATTACATGTTTACTCTTCTTGGTCTCCAAACAATGCTTATGTTTGTACTCTTTGGCTTTTAAAAGTGAATACTGTGTTGGTGGAAGCTGTTTGCTTGAGACTCTTAGGGAGTGAACTATGCTTCAGTGGGCAAGTTAGTAATGTATACCTTCTGTGAGTGAACTAAGATGGGGCCCTCATTTTAAGAAAGATGTTGAGATGCTCAAAGATGTCCAGAGAAGGGCAACAAGGCTGTTGAGGGAGATGGAGCACAGCCTTACAAGGGGTGGGTGGGGGAGCTGGGGTTATTTAGCCTGGAGAAGAGGAGGTTCAATGAAGACTTCTTTGTTCTCTACAACTACCTGGAAAAATGTTGTAACCAGGTGGGAGTTGGTCTGTTCTCCCAGGCGCCCAGTGACAGAAGAAGAGGACACAGTCTCAAGCTGTGCCAGGGTAGGTTTAGGCTGGATATTCTAAGGAAGAAGTTCTTCACAGAAAAGGTGATTGGCATTGAAATGGTCTGCCCAGGGAGGTGGTGGAGTCACTGTTCTTGGAAGTGTTTAAAAAGAGACCGGATGTGGCACTTGTTGCTATGGTTTAGTTGATTAGATGGTGTTGGGTGATAGGTTAGTGACTTGATGATCTCAAAGGTCTTTTCCAACCTGATTAATTCTGTGATGCTCTGATTGTTTACAAAGCCTTGCAAAGGCAATCTGGTATTTATTTGGTGAGAAGATTGACTTGCAAACTGACCTTGATAAAATAAAATGCAAATTTTGTAGCAGTGATCTCCTGCCTTCCTGGAAGACCTTTACCAGCTCTTGAAGTTTCAAATTTGTCTCCATCTGCAATTTTACTCACAAACTCTAAGTGTGCTTCCACTTGAAATCCTTGCAGGGAGAAAATATTTCTGAGTCTAGGTCCCGCTCATACCACCATATGAGGCCTGTATTGAAGTCATAGCTTTCTACACTAACTACCCAGGTTGGATGAGGCCTTGAGTGACCTGTACTAGCGGGAGGTAGTCCCTGCCTATGACAGGGTGTTGGACTAGGTGATCTTTGAGGTCCCTTCCAACCTTACCATTCTATGATTCTATGATTCTATTAGCATCAGTAGAAATCAATGGTCATACACATGAATTAACTGTAGCAATTTATCACCTTGTCAGGTGTCAATTTAACTATCCTGTCAGTACATGTGTGCTCTGAGTCTGCTCAGCTGTGAAGCAATATGTTCCTTAGCTCAACCTTGATGAAAGAGTTTCAGCTAATCATATATACATGTTTAGCTGATGGGAGGTGACTTGTGCAGCCATAACTTCATTGTATAGCTGTGCCTGAATTGTCAGCTCACATCTTTGTTGTGTCTTAGACTTGCTGATATCAATTAGCGATAGGTCTAGTGGCTGGAGGTTTTGAAGGGCTTTATGGGCCTGTATAGGTAGAAATATTGAAACTACCAACACATTTAGCTTATTCTCAGCTATCAGACAATAATGCTTTCAGTAACAATAATCTGAGGTAAACTGTAACTTCTGTGATAGGGACTGTCACTTTATTTGGTTAGTATAGTGTAGTACTGTAGCAATCAGTCCATTTGGATAGTGACACTGTGTAAACATAATTTCTGTTTTATTCTAGGCAAATGTGCTCACTCTAGTGCCACTGAACTCCTCAAGCATGCATAATTATTCTTTTATCAGTCTACGTGACTAGCTATTTGTACCACAGATTGTGATGAAACAGGTTTACATACATGGACCATATGGTGAATTCCACATTTCAAGCACCTTCATATGAGGAATATCATTCTGAATTGTATTTAATATCTGTCCTTTTTTCCCCCTCAACATCAGTCCAAACCCACATGACTCCAATTAGTTCCTATCTCAAACAGTTTACTGGCAGCAACCTATTCTCAGCCTTGCCAAAATACATAAAACTGTAGCAAGTCCCATGATTTTTCATGGTTTTCTTTACAAATCAAAATTTAGATGAATACCTTCACATTACAATGAGATGAAAAGAGTGAAAATTACCTTTCAACTCAGAAAAACAAAATAAACCAAAGCTTGGATCTAATTAATCTTGGCAAGAAAAGAAATCACTGAGAATGAAAATCCCTCCAACTCAGAGAGGCCAAAACAAAGCTCTCTGAAGTCCCAACAAAACTCTTGAAATGGGATTTAACTGTACATCAGTACTGCTTAGGCCAATGTTGATGCTGTGTATGGAGATTAATTTTACCCTCAAAAAGGAGGCTTCCTGCCAAATATATCCAGTCTCTATTTGTGTCTTTAAGTCCAGAAAATCCTGGAAGTTCTCTGCTTTCTCCTCTGTGTCTCAAAGAACTAGGTTAAGGCAAACACTGCAGAGAGGATTTCTTCATGCCTAGATATTTCCTGACATTTTAAGTTCCAAAATTTATGTAGGGCAAAGATTTCTGGGGCTTTGTGTTTATCCTTCACTGTCACTACTGTAAAATTCTTAGATATAACTAAAGTTAGCACAAAGTTGGATGGAACTTGCAGCCAGCTTACCTGGCAGGGACTAATAAGCAAGACGATTTAAGCAAGTCTCCAGAGAAAAGTAGATGTCTTTAAATTATATCCCAGAGATGTACTCTGGCAGCTTACATTAGAACAGAGAATCAGAATTAGGGGACAAGATTTTAAATGTCCCCTTTAGGCAAACAGATCATCAGATTTAATCTCAGGTTTAACACATGTAGAATCTATTCCAACTGTGAAAGAATGACCATTTATAAGTATTTTAATTGTACTTCTCTGGTGACTGAATGGCTTTGGGGAATGAAAGAATAAAAACAAGGCTAACAAATCAGATATTTGTCAGTAGCACTGCTGGCTCCCCAATCTCTTCATATACATGGGAAAAAATGCTGCATAGGTGGTACTAGTGTACATACAAAAGAGGAGATAACTAGTCCTCTGTGGCTCAGACAGTTTAATGAATCAGATCCCATGTTGCAATCAAAACTGCAGTATCTGCAGCTGAATCTATATGAGAGGTGCCAGAATGATACATCATAGAGATCTTGAAGGCTGGGACCCCTCTTGTTGAAAATTGTAGCAGCTTCATTAGCTTCAATAGCATTTTCATGTGACTGCTTTGCTAAACCAAACTACTTCCTGAGTGTCTTCCTTCATTGTATTTCTTTGCATCTCTCTGGCTATCAGAAGTTGAAGGCTTCAGCCGTACCATAAAACACATCCCCCCTCCCAAAAAAGAAGCTGGCATAGTGTTAGAGATTTTTACAACATCTTTGATTATCATTACTTCTACCAACATTTCTGTTTTGCACCATGCCTTCAAAAATACATGCTTTGGTGTTGGAGTCCTTCTGGATAGGAAGAGGAGGATGAGAGAAACATTATATTTTGATTCAAGACTGCTAAAAGCTGACCAGAAAATATAAAATAACTATAGGATATTGGTCATTTTATGTAATAATTCACAGAATCACAGAAACATTCCAGTTGGAAAAGACTCTCAGAATCACCAAGTCCAACCATTATCTCTACTCTAAAGAGTTCACCCTTAAACCGTATCCTCAAGCACCACATCCAAATGACTTTCAAACACACCCAGGGTTGGTGACTCAACCACCTCCCTGGGCAGCTCGCTCCAGTGCCTGACCACTATTGGTGTGATAAAATGTTTCCTAATGTCCAGTCTAAACCTACCCAGTCAGAGCTTGAGGCCATTCCCTCTTGTTCTATTTACCTGTGTTTACCTGTGTTCACGCTATTTACCTGTGAGAAGAGACCAGCAG
>VWZE01015690.1:29867-48564 GCA_013396675.1 Eubucco bourcierii
GGAGGTCCCCCCCCACCCTCTTTTTTTTTTTTTTTTTTTTTTTCAAACTAAACAGCCCCAGCTCCCGCAGTTGCTCTTCATAAGAATTATTTTCCAGGCCCTTCACAGCTTTGTTGCCCTCCTCTGTGCTCGCTCCAGCACCTCCACATCCCTCTTGTAATGAGATGCCCCAAACTGAACACACTACTTGAGCTGTGGCCTTACCAGAGCAGAGTACAAGGGGACAAGCACATCCCTATTCCTGCTGGACACAGCATTTCTAATCCAAGCCAGGTTGCCATTGGCTTTTCTTGCCACCTGGGCACACTGCTTGATCATACTGAGCAAAGGCTTCAAGAATATTTAGCAAGAGTAAAATACAACATAATACCTGAAGGAGTAATGTTATTTCCAGGCATCCTGCTAGGTCTGATGGTAATTTCTCTTAAAACCATGCATTCATCATGAAAATAGAAGTCTAATACCAAAAGTGACAATACTGTCCATACATTGGTTACAACAGTGGGTTTGCCTGGCCAGTTAGACCTGTCTCATCTCATAGAGACTAGATGAATGCATGAAAAAAAAAATCCATTATATTAATGAGGAGGATGATTGCTTTTTTCAAGCTGAAGTAAAATTCAGGGAAGTTAGGGATAAAGGTGATAGCACTCACTGTCCTCTGTTAGAGAGAAAGCAGCATGTGTGGCTCCTGAGATAATCCTGTATGAGATGAACTCCTCTAAGAATTCACAGCCCATTGCAAAGACTCTTCAAAAAGGTCTTTATATTCAATTCATTCACTCCATCTCCCTAATGGTCTCTGCTGGAATGAAAAAAATCTACCCCTTTACACACAGGCTTCTGACTTCTTTTTTACAGCTTAAACCTTCCTAGCAAGTGAAAGTACTAAGAGAACTTCATGACTGTTGAAATGCCACGTGAACTCAATCAATTTGTGTACATTCCATGTGGGATGTTTTTAGTGAAACTGATTTTTGGAAATAGGTGCTCTGTCTTACTTTCAAGATCCGTTTGGAAATACTTGTTCCGCCTTATTTTCAAGATCAGTTTGAAAGTAGGTGCTCTTGTCTTATTTTCAAGATCTATTTGGATTTCTGCTACATTATCTTTCTACAGAGACTTCCCAAAATGAGGGATTACATTTTACATAATTACAGTTTTTGTTTTCTAGTGTGGTATTTGAGGGTAAAACACCCAAACCCAGATAAAAATTGTATGAATACTGTTCTGTAGAGGAAAATACAGAAGTATTCCCTAAGTCAGCAAAAAATACTTGCAAACTCTCAATGAGGTGTTATTCTGCAGGGACATCTGCCATTTTATAGGATGCAATTTCACAGGTCAGGCTTGGTTTGCCATGTGTGGAGAGCAGGCTGATTGCATCAGGTGGTGGAGCATTATCAAGTCATTGTTAACTCATTGCCACAGAGGACATAAATGGCTTTCCACACAGCAGTCACTAACAGTGACAGAGTCAACTGGTTTGGCTAGGCTGATATTGTGGACAGAATGTTCTCCAAGCTGAAATGTGAAATGAGTGGAATGAAAAATATAGATTTTTTTTTTCCTAAATAAGATCTCAGGATTTTTTAGCAATTACATGCTTTACAGTTTAACAGTGATGACTCTCCTGTCCTCTCCAGTTGAAAGACAGTATTTGCCACTTCACCACTCAAACTACTTCACAGTTTCCTTTAAAGCATTTTTTAAAGTCCTTCTGCACTCCTATCATAAATATGTGTTGGTTGGCCACTGGCAAACTGTTTTTTTTGCTAACTGCTGGTTCTAGTGCTTTGCATTTGACCTTGGCAGGATCTTTATTTGACTCTGTATTTGAACGGTAACTTGCATCAGTTTTTGGACCATAAATCGGATGAACTGAACTAACACAAATAATAAATACACATAACAGTAAGGCAACTGTGCTGGCCTGAAAGTTTATCTTTGTATTATTCAAATACAGATATTGACATACAGACCTACTGTCACGAATCATCACATTTGACAAACTGGATAGAATAAAATATAACAGCAGAGTCTTATAAGATGAATGTAATGTTGTGAAACACAAAGTCATTCCAGTAACCTGCTACTTGACAGGAATTAATGAAAGGTGGACACCAGAGAACATTGTTTGTCAAAAACAATATGGGAACTACCTTTTAATTTGATCATGGAAGTGAGATGTTAAAATTTTTACAAGAATTTCTGAACATACTTGAGGTAACATTTCTTTGTGCTAATATTACTAGGTTGTGCTAATATTACTAGGTGTTATCTCCCTCTGCTCTCTATTTTCCTCTGCGTATCAAGAAGTGATCTCAGTGATTCTGCCACTTTACTCTGCTCTTGTCAGATTCCGCCTGGAGTACTGTGTGCAGTTCTGGAGCCCTCAGCACAGGAAGGACATGGAACTGTTGGAGTGGGTCCAGAGGAGGGCCATGAAGATAATCAGAGGGCTACAGGAGCTCCGCTATAAGGACAGGCTATGAGATTTGGGGCTCTGCAGCCTGGAGAAGTGAAGGCTTTGAGGACACCTTATAGTAGCCTTCCACTATCTGAAGGGGGCCTACAGGAAGGCTGGGGAGGGACTATTTACAAAGTCTTGTAATGACAGGACAAGGGGCAGTAGGTTTAAACTGTCAGAGGGGAGATTTAGACTGGATGTTAGAAGGAAGTTCTTTCCAGTGAGGATGGTGAGACACTGACACAGGTTTCTCAGGGAGGTTGTTGCTGCTCCCTCCCTGGAGGTGTTCAAGGCCAGATTGGATGAGACCTTGAGTAACCTGTAGTAGTGGGAGGTGTTCCTGCCTATGGCGGGGGGTTGGAACTGGATGATCGTTGAGGTCTCTTCCAACCTTACCATTCTGTGATTCTATGATTCTATGATTCCTTGTGCACCAAATAAAATAGTGATGCTTCAGTAGCATTCCCTTGCCCCCAGAGTAACTGAGTGAGGTAACTACTGTCCCTGTTCTAGGTGATGAATAACAGGGAGACAATAAGGCAAAATGAAGTTGTTTGGGTAATACAGTAAATGCAGGGTATAAGATTGCAGGCAGGAAGCCAGACCATTTATAAAAGTGTCATGAGATGTACAAAAAAGCAGATGACGGAGGATGTTCTTGGAGGCCAGAAGACCACACAAATTTTACACCATGTTAATAACTATAGGAGTTATTAGTAACATTCTTGCTAACAGATTGGCCAAGGTAAACCACAGCATGGCACAGTTCCACAATCTTAAATGGACAATCCAGTCTCCTTGGGAGACTAGTTACCTCTAATGAGTCCACTGCCTGACCAGATGTGCAAAGAGATTGAAGACCTTTTGCAAAGAAAACCTCAGAAATCCAATTGTGTTCTCAAAGTGCTCTAAAATGTGGAAATAGTAGTAGGGCATTGCAGAAAATAGCCTGTTAGAGTTTTCCACAAACAGGTAGCTACTCATTGCTCAGTCTTTCTGACAGATAATTGCTGGTGAGAAAAGATGGAAGCAGAGGACATGTCTACATGTGACAACCTGGGGAAATGTTGAAGGTTTCAAGAATACTGCAGTGGGTTAGACCAAAGATCAAGCTGACCTGCTCTCTGAAAGTGGCTGGAAGTGGCTAGTCGCTTTTGAGTAAGTGATGGAGGATCCTGTAATTATAGTTAATGAATGTCCATCAAACTGCAGTTCATCTATTTCCTTAAGCATGGGTATTAGCTCTGTGCTTGATGTCTTGTTCTTCTCTTACTCCACTTACTAATTTTGGCAAACCATGAAGTCTTTTGGTGTCCACGATATAATGTGTCAGTAAGTGACAGAATTTACCTATACTTTCAGCTAGGAATTTCTTACTTCATTAATTATCAACACACCACCATAGATTTTAATTTGGAAGAGGCTAAAGATCCAACCTTTCTAGGTAAATTAGTTGCTACCCAGTTCTAAACAAGGGTATCTGTTCCAGTCATATCACCTCCAGCTGTATCTTTACTATGTTCTTTTAATAATGTTGTCACTTGATTAATATTGCTTCACCATGACCATTTGTCAGAATAATATTTTTCACACTATTGCTACCAGAGGAGAATCTATCATGTTTGGTCCAGTATCCAGGGATGCATATGTGCTGCTTTGAGGCTAATTGGAATATTTTAATAGAGAAAATTATATTATAGGCTGTGAAAGGAAAACAATGGTGATGTCTACTTCACTCATAGGCTTGCTGAGATGTATAAGACTAAGAATACAAGACAAAGATAAGACATTTAGGCTTTCATATGCTGTCAGGCTGTCTAGCTTCTTACTTTCTCCTCTCTGCCAAGTAACCTCACTAACCATTTTCCTTCTAACCCCCCTGGCTGATCCTCCAAACTCACCTTGCACGTAAGGCAAACCTTGGGGTAAGGTATAGGGGTGGGGAGAAGGTGGAAGGGTGGTTGGAAGGGGGTTTCTGGTTTCTGGTTTCTAGGAGGGGTGTTGTGTTTCTGTATTACCTTTAACTTGTATATTTCTGTAAATATTCCTGTATATAGTGTATGTATCTGCTTGTACATTGTGCTGAGCTGTAAATAGAACTTCAGTCCTTAACTTCCATCTGGCTGAGTTTAGTGTGGGTGAGTTTACGAAGTGTGGGGGGGTGTCAGGGAACTCGCAAACCATCACAGCATATTAATATTGCCATCAGACAGTATCAGCAGGACAACTTTCCACTGATGAGTAGCAGAAGACAAGGCAGATTTTCACAGAGTTGATTGCAGTTCACCAAGTGTACTCAAAATGTTTCCCAAAAAGCATGTTTTGATTTTGAAAGCAAATTTTACCAGAAGGTCACAGTAAGTCTGAGCTATGTCAAAAGAAATGTCAAGAAAAAAATTGTTTTTCTGTGAGCTGGGAGTTTCCACATTGCAGAAATATCATGGATGTAGAAAATTCACATGATTAATTTAGAGAGGTTCAGTTTCAGTTCTCAGTTGTGGTCATAGGTGAGTACTCACCTGATTCAAGCTGTCCTGATGTTCAGAAAGGATCTGATGGCATTCTTGTAGCTGAACTCACTGGATGGATTTTCAGACAGGCAATTGCCTATATTTAAAAAGAAATATTGCTATCATGGAATAATAAGGTAGGGTTTTGAACTAGGGTTTCTTGGAATTCTTTGTGACTGGTTTTATACTAGGAAATGTTCTTATATTGAGAGAAAACCAGAGTAAAAGCAGTTCCTATCCACCCTTTTGATTAGTTATTGGTTTTACAGGCTTTGGTCACTTTCTCCCTTGGGCATTACTTTTCTCAGTCTGATTATCTGCTCCTTGTTCTCATATTTTAAGATGTGGACCCAACATGACACATTGCATTTGAGATGTCTGTCACTATGTGTTTATAGATAGTAATGGAATAATGGCATCTTATAGAATAGTTTAGGTTGGAAGGGACCTCAAAGATCATCCAGTTCCAACTCCCTGTCATAGGTTGCTTAAGGCCTTATCCAACCTAGCCTTGACCATCTATCTCCATTGAGGGAGCATCCATAACCTCCCTAGGCAACCCATTCCAGTATTTCACCACCCTCACCGGAAAGAACTTCTTCCTAACATCTAGTTTAAGTCTCCCCTCTGACACTTTAAACCCATTACTCCTCATCCTGTCATTACAAGACCTTGTAAATAGTCCCTCCCTAGCCCTCTTATAGGCCCCCTTCAGATGCTGGAAGGCCACTACAAGGTCTCCTGGAAGTCTTCTCTTCTCCAGGCTGAAGAATCTCAATTCTTGTAGCCTGTCTCCATAGGAAAGGTGCTCCAGCCCTCTGATCATCTTTTATCTTTCTTTTTCAGTAGAACCAATGTGTATTGTACTTTTACAAGTCCTCATGGTCATCAAATTTACATTTTTTTTTTGCCACTATTATTTGACTAGCTGTATCTATGCTCACAGGTATCAGTGATATATGTAGAATCTGAGCGAATCAATCTTACCTTCATCCTTCCCACAAGCAACCTGAAGGACTTAAAGGCATCATGCAGGTATCTAAGAGCTTCTGAACAATACCCTATGTTAAATTAGGATTGCTTTGTCAGAAGGGCTAACTCTATGAAATACACGAGACATTCTTATTTGTCCAATTCCCACATTTGTATTTGTCTTCCATAGAAATAGAACTAGAGTAATATTTGATTTTTTAAAAGCATATTGCATCACTAAAGATCAGTTTTCATGCTTGCTAAGATTACTTCTTGATTTAGGGTTGAAAAAGTATTAATTCTATGTGAGTTCCATGAGAAGAACGATTTCAAATGAAGCTTACTCTGAGGTTTTGAAATCATTTGGATCTGCAGCTCCCAGTGAGACTGAAAAGGGTAAAGTTGAAACCATGTGGACTTAAATCAAGAAAAAATGTACAGATAACCTCTACATGAGTGCAACCTCTTGAGTTTCAATGAAATGTAGTGACAATGAACTCAGCTAGTTTCTAAGTCCCCAGCCCTTTGCCTGCAGCATGAAAGTACCAACTCTATTTTCATTCTTACCCTGACTTGGTTTTCATGGCTCATTGTGCAAGAATGAACAATGATTTCTTTTGTCAGTCATCCAACCGAAAATTGTTGTGCTTAATATTCAATATAAATTGTTCTTCTGCTAAAACATAAGACATCGGCATGTAAAAATTTATTGCTCAAATTTACCTCTCAAAATTTTAAAATGGTACTTGATATTTTGTTAGAGAATGAGAGACATGGTAAAAGGGGGAATTGTAGTTTTTGCTAGAGTATTGAATAGCTCCCAAATTTGCTGTAGTTCAAAGCATTAGCTCTGGAAATCCATTACTTTAGAAGAGGAGTATGGTAAAATGCCATCTTTGAATTGAATATGAAAGGACAAGATGTGCCAAAGTTTTCTGGTGAAATAGAAGGCTACATCCTGTTGACTAAGGATCCTTTGAATCTTAATAACCTAATATAAGATGGGAAAATGTACATCTGAAATTATGTAGACTGAATACAGCTCATAACATACAAGTGAAGACAACTGCTGAGGTACAGCTAAGTCTAGCAAGCCAAGTCAAGGAACTGAGAAACCTGGTTAATTAATTTTCTTCTTAATTGGTGGTTTAGAGCTTTTTGGTTTTAGGATGAGACTAATGTTGATAACACACTGATATTATAGTTGTTGCTGACCTTTGTTTGTGCTGTTTATAAGTAGTCGAGGACTTTTCAGCTTCTCATGCTGCCTTGCTGTCAGAGGGTGAAGGCGCACAAGGAGCAGGGAGGGAGTATAGTCAGGGCAGCTGATCCAAACAAGATAAAGGAGTATTCCATACTGTGTGGTAAATGTATAATCTCTCTGTAGAAGCTTGGGGAAGTATAAGCACTGTATATGCTCACTGTATGCACCTGGGGAAGTTGCCTAAAGTGCACCATGGCTTGGGCATTGGCTGGGCGTTAGTCAGCAGGTGGTGAGCAAATGTTACAGTGCATCAATTGTTTTGTACATTTTCTTGTTAGTAGAATTTTTCCTTCCTTTTCTGGTCTATTAAACTGTCTTTATCTCAGCTCAAGAGGTTTTTTTGTTGTTGGGGTTTTTTTTGGTTTGTTTTTTTGGTGGTTTTTTTTGTTTGTTTTGTTTTGTTTTGTTTTGTTTTTCTTTTCCCTCACAGTTGTTTCCTCTACTCCACAGGTCAGGGGAGAGGAAGTGGGATGTGAAAGTGGCTGCATTGTGCTTAGTTAACAGTCTCATCAGACCCCTTCTGGAGTAGTGTGTGCAGTTCTGGAGCCCCCAGCACAGGAAGGACATGGAAGTGTTGGAGTGGGTCCAGAGGAGGGCCACGAAGATAATCAGAGGGCTACAGGAGCTCCGCTATAAGGACAGGCTATGAGATTTGGGGCTCTGCAGCCTGGAGAAGTGAAGGCTTTGAGGACACCTTATAGTAGCCTTCCACTATCTGAAGGGGGCCTACAGGAAGGCTGGGGAGGGACTATTGACAAGGTCTTGTAATGACAGGACAAGGGGCAGAGGGTTTAAACTGTCAGAGGGGAGATTTAGACTGGATGTTAGGAGGAAGTTCTTTCCAGTGAGGGTGGTGAGACACTGGCACAGGTTGCCCAGGGAGGTTGTTGCTGCTCCCTCCCTGGAGGTGTTCAAGGCCAGGTTGGATGAGGCCTTGAGTAACCTGTAGTAGTGGGAGGTGTCCCTGCCTATGGCAGGGGGTTGGAACTAGATGATCCTTGAGGTCCCTTCTAACCTTACCGTTCTATGATTCTATGATTAAACCATGACAATACTGATTTTATGTTTTCTATTTATTCATTGCACACTTAAGATCGGAATCATTCTTGATGAGTTCTGTAGACAGCTGTGAAGCTGACCTGAAGCTGATGAATTTGAGGACCTTTAGATATAGGCTCTGAGAGTAAAATTATTGTGAAGTAATTATATGTAAGTTAATATTACTATGAATTCCTCTAAGTTATATTTGAACCGTCTTTGTGATGTGACTAAAATGAAAGATTAATACTTCTCTGACAGAGAAATCCAGCAAAGCCAAAGCAGTTAAACAGATCAGCTGATTTGTGATCTAGTGTGTGTATCACTAGCAGATTTTTTTCAGCCTGAATCATAAGAGATAGAAGGAGGAAACTGATTGTGTTTTCAAATATTATTTTATAATTTGCATCAAGCAGTTACTTGGTAGAATTCACAGGATGTTAGGGGTTGGAAGAGACCGCTGGAAATCATTGAGTGTGCCAGAGCAGAGCCATAATCTAGTGCAGGTCACACAGGAACACATTCAGACAGGTCTGGAAACCCTCCAGAGGAGGAGGCTCCAAAATCTCTCAGGGGAGCCTGTTCCAGTGCTACATGACCCTTATAGTAAAGAAGTTCTTCTTCATGTTGAGGTGGACCTTCCGGTGCTGTAGTTTATATCCATTGTCCCTTGTCCTATCACAGGGCAAAACTGAGAGGACTCTGTGCCCTCCCTCATGACACTCAGCCTTCAGATATTTATAAACATTGATTAGATCCCCTCTAAGTCTTCTCTTCACCAGATCAAAAAGCCCCAGGTCCCTCAGCCTCTCCTCACAGGGCTCCAGTCTGTTAAACATCTTTGTAGCCCTCTGTTGGACTCTTGAGTACATCTCTGTCCCTGCTGAACTGGGGAGCCCAAAACTGACTGCAGTATTCCGGGTGAAGTCTCACTAGGGCAGAGTAGAGGGGGAGGAGAACCTCCCTCAATCTGCTGGCCACACTCTTCTTAATGCAGCCCTGGATTCTATTTGCCTTCTTGGCAATAAGGGCACATTGCTGTCCCATGGACAGCTTTTTGGCCACCAGGACTCCCAGGTCCTTTTCCACAGGGCTGCTTTCCAGAAGATCACCTTCCAACCTTGACTGGTGCAATTTATTATCCCTTCCCAGATGCAGGTCTCTGCACTTATCCTTGTTGGACCACATCAAAACCTATTCTTGAAGAATAGTCCAAATCCAGGTTGTCGGGATTGACAATTGTTCAACTGTTGTTTGATTGATTGATTAACTGTTGTTAATCTCTAGAACCAGTGCTTTCTATTCAGTATTTTCTCTTTGGCCAATGAATTTTGAAGGCTTGCATTTTACAAAATTTTTTTTCCTCTTCCTTTCCTTAACTGAGACAGGTGCAGCAGAAAGAGTAGAAGTGATGTTTTTATTGAGTCAATAGCTTGATGACCAAGTAATTTAAGCTTCTCTACAGCTGCACAGAAAGTTGAATCTTGAGCAAAGAACATACCATAAACAAAAGGGCTCCTTCTTCATTGTGTGTGCTGCCCATCACAATCCCAGGAGTCCTCTGACAATGATTTGCACTTGGGGGTGGTTGTGGAAAACTTCTCTACATTCAAATTCCTTTTGGAAATGGGATGATTTTCTAACTCCTTAACACTGCCAGAAATGCTTTTTGTTGGTGGGCACAACTCCTCAGAATAGCACAAACTGGTGCAGAAGGGAAAAAAAAACCATTCTGGAAGACACCAGATGGATGTTTGGACTCAGAATAAATACACAGAGCTGAAGGTTAATGAAATCATCCACTCAGCTGGAGATCACTGTTGCAATAAACCCCAGGTTTTAATTTTTAGAAATAAGTGCCTAAGGTGTCAGGGTAAAGCAAAAGTGACTTTGCTCTATGAGGGAGGATAGACCAGGAGCCAAGAGTGACCTCCACATAGGCAGAGTGCTCATCAGGTAGGCACTGTCCCACAGGGTCTGAACAGGACCAGGTTGGTGCCAGTGGCAGTTAAAATCTATGGGATCCTGCCGTAAGGACACCATCATCTGAGCAAAAGATGTTATGAGTCTAAACCTTGCTAGTTTTACTTTTTAATTATTTCCTGTAGTATGGCTTCAATTTCAAGCCACAGATCAAACATATGAAAACTGATGACAATTTGTATTTGGATCCAAAGACCCTTGTTGCTATGGGCTGATTTTTTGGAAGCAGACTGGAATGTTGTGCTTTGTTGCATCTTTTCAAAGCAAATTCAACCCTTGTGTGTCCTCAGGCAGGTTTGCAAATGGCTGTCACTTGAAGGATTCTTGGGTTTAGTGTCAGCTATTCATGCTCTCTCAGGATGCCAAAAGCACCACTCAGTTCTTGTTATTTAGGTTGCATACTGTATCACTGGGGATTTGTAAAAGAAAACAATGCTCATTACTTTTTGAACTGAGATTAATTGTCCCACTATTGCTGACTCCAAAGTAATAATTAAGCACGCTAATTCCCGATCAATTGATAATGCTGGCAAAAAACCCCAGAGGGTTGTTTGGCACTACTAAAGGTGTCTTCTAGCAGAAACGTATGATCAAGGTGTTGATTACCTATAATCAGGAAAATTTTGAAGTGCCATAGGTGTTTTGGCCTGATTTCACTGTTTAGGAAACACCACTGTAAAGACATCATATTGCTGCATAGGTCTTGTTATAGAAACTGAAGACATTAAATTGAAACAGATGTGTTGATTTCAGCTTGGCTCAAAACACATGCAAGAAACTGGTGTTTGCCAAGTCGAAAAGGATAAAAAACAGTTGATAAAATGTTATTTTCATGCATCTGAGATAATTACAACCAGTGGGCAGTGAAGCAAAATTAAAACCTATAAAGAAAAGCTGGCAGCAGCTGACAGTAGATGCTACAGTGGGAGGTAACAATGCTTGCCAGTGAACCAACCCAGTAGGTGAGTAGAACTATATAAGGAAAAAAATCACATTTTCTGTATACACCATGACATAAGATTGAATACTCATTCATGATGACTTTCATGTCTCCAGGAGGTATTAATGGTTGTAACATTACCCTTCTTTTTAAACTGTACCCATAGTGTTTCACCTAGTGACATTTTGTAGTACCATGTCCCTTGCAAGTAAATACTTCTCTTTCCAATTTTAATTTATTGTGTTTTAATTTGCAGCCCTACATTGTTATATGGTGGTACAAGTTTAATAAAAAAGGAGATTGATCAGTTTATTACTCTACCAGCAGCAATCTTGTACACCTTCATCAAGTCTCCTGTTGCTCTTGTCCTATCTGGGTTCATCTCTCATCCAATATAAATACCACATTACCTTTAACTCTAGTCTGAACTTCATCAATTTCTGCTTTATCTTTCTGGAGAGTGAGTCAACCATATCTGAGCTCAGTATTACAAGTCAGAATTGATCATTTTTATATGATGCTATATATTTCTTCTGTTGTTTCTATCCATTTTAAAATGTAGTTTTAAAAAAAAGTAGTCTCAAAAAAACATGCTCAGCACTTCCAGAATGCAAAGGTACATGCAAAGTGAATTTTTATTTGGCTCTTTCAACAAATTTTTATAGAGACACTATGTTTTCCTCAAGACTTGAAAACTAATAAGCACTGTCAAATAGGGCAGCACTATGTCTAAGAAACTGTTAGAGGAAATGCTGGTTAATGAGCTAAAACAATAGCCACAATTTGCTGCTGCCCATCCAAGGCAGGCAGTTATTGAGTTTATTTATGCCCCACTTTGAGGGGCTGGAGGACAGAAATGACTCTTATGCCTTTCCAGGAGTAAGAATGAGGATACTGCACACTGGTTGGAAGTTTAAAGAGAAATTCTAATTACAAGAGCAGATATACAAAATACACTCAGGTAGAATAAGTACAAAACTCAGTAAGCCCAAACTGGTCTTCTAGAATCCTCCACCCCTTCCACCCTTAACTGGCCTGAGGATAGGTCAAAACTACCCTCTCCAGCTGAGGCCTACTGTGCCTAAGTAGGTTGCATGATGCAGCTCAAGTCCCTGCCAGCTAGGAGCCATCTCCCTCACAAATCATGAGATAAGGAACATGCTGTTCTGGGGGAGAAGTGAAGGGGGGAAGGCAGGAAGGAGAAGGGAATCAGTCAGGCTCGGCTTTTTAAGCTATGATACTGGAAGATAGAATAGAATACAATATCCTGGGATGAGCAGGATCATCCCCATGGGATGGGCCTCTCTTGCTATGGTGGTATAAGGGGAGACCCAGGATCCCTCAAACTACCACAATCTGCAAGATAACCCTAAACCAGAATGCATTTAGCTAGTTGGAGTCAATAACATGGGGTCACATTCATTCAGTGGAGAGGATGGAATTATATTTTGAGTGATGCTCTAGGGAGAGTAGTAGAGTGGGTATCAAAGGTTTTAGAATCATAGAATCATAGAATCACAGAATTGCAAGGTTGGAAGGGACCTCAAGGATCATCTGGTTCCAACCCCTGCCATAGACAGGGACACCTCCCACTAGAACAGGTCACTCAAGACCTCATCCAACCTGGCCTTGAACACCTCCAGGGAGGGAGCAGCCGCAACCTCCCTGGGCAACCTGTTCCAGTGCCTCACCACCCTCACTGGAAAGAACTTCCTCCTATCATCCAGTCTAAATCTCCCCTCTGACAGTTTAAACCTATTACTCCTCATCCTGTCATTACAAGACCTTGTAAATAGTCTGTCCCCAACCTTCCTGTAGGCCCCCTTCAGATATTGGAAGGCTACTATAAGGTGTCCTCAAAGCCTTCTCTTCTCCAGGCTGCAGAGCCCCAAATCTCATAGCCTGTCCTTATAGCGGAGCTCCTGTAGCCCTCTGATTATCTTCGTGGCCCTCCTCTGGACCCACTCCAACACTTCCATGTCCTTCCTGTGCTGGGGGCTCCAGAACTGCACACAGTACTCCAGATGGGGTCTGACAAGAGCAGAGTGAAGGGGCAGAATCCCCTCCCTTACCCTGCTGCCCACACTGCTCTTGATGCAGCCCAGGACTCGGTTGCTGTCTGGGCTGCGTGTGCACACTGCAGGCTCCTGTTGAGCTTTTCATCAACCCAGACTCCCAGGTCCTTTTCCTCAGGGCTGCTCTCCAGCCATTTACTACCCAACCTGTATTTGTGCTTGAGATTGTGTCTACCCAGGTGCAGGATCTTGCACTTGACCTTGGCCTTTAGTTTAGAAACAGTTATTTTTCTGAATTAGGGTTCTGAGTATGCATACTGTGATATCAAAGGAAGTCAGTAAAGTATTTAGGTTTTTAAATAGGTCTTAAAAGCACTTGAGATTCTTGTGGAAATCAACAGATGATAGGTTTGGGTGATTTTAACAGGGACCTATCTGGATTTTAAGATGAATAGACATACATGTCATGCTGTTTGTGGATCAGCCTTTCTCCTCTGCATCCTTCATTTGGAGTATAGTACAGAATAGATATGTATGTTAAGCCTGTTTCACCCTATGTCTTATCCCAGTCTCAAATATAAGGGCATGCCCTGTGTGTACTTCCATAATGCCAGATTCTGCTTTGCTCAGTGGGAGCAGAGTAATACAAGGGTATTATAGGATCTACTGCTGTTCAGGAGCTCATGACTGAAAGACGCTATGTGGTCAGTCGTTAGCCAAGCAGAATTAGCATTATATACAGTTTTGTCTTAATCTTCTGTCTCTGATGTCTGTTGTAGCCATATTTCTGAAGATTTTGAAATCTTTTGGAGTTTGTAATGAAAATCCTCCAATAAGAGACATTTATGACTGATCAACACTACATTAGTTGACAGATCTCATACTGAATCAAACTTGTAGTGTCTCTGTTTCATTCCATACTTAATCTATATTTTGACAATCCTCCTAAATTGACAAACCTACTTAATCAGCTGTTTTCCCTTGAGAAAATGTTATTTTATTGTTAATGTTTGCAGTCCTATAATATTTCTCAATTTCCTATACCATCTTCTTTAAACCAGTTTCCATATAACAAAATAGAAAAGATTATTGCATGTACTTTTTGGTTTGAATCAACTGTAGACATAATTTTGTGCCAATCTTATATCATAGCTACACAATTTGTTAACTGATGGTATTATAAAGCATCTTTATACAATCTAGTTCTATTCTAAGAAAGGCAACTTGCAGGCAGCTGACTTTTTTTTTTTTTTTTAAGATTGAAATATGCCACAATAAAGCATTTATAAGAAGATGAATGATGCCTAAAAGCTATGTTGGAACAGTCAACCCACAGTCTCTCTCTCTTTTTTAAAAAAAAATATTATTTAATATATGATTAATCCTCAGTTACACCAAATGTATGTGACTCAGACACACTGACAGAGGGCTTATGACAAAACATGTTATTGTTGATGCTGTAGAGCATCTTCTAAGGCTTGGGGAACACTGGCTTGTTTAAGCTGTTTAGTCAGTGATCACAAATCACAAGAACTGTCTCAACCTTTTCCCCTTTATTCTCTTTTTTTTTTTTTTGAGGATGAATCCAGTTCTTGATGAAATTCCAAAAGCATCTTTCCCCCTGTTTGCTCTTTTCCTGTACTTAGACAATCAGTAAGAGTGACTAGAGCTCAGGTAAAGCGGCTGACCAGCCAGGCTTCACATCTCTATTTGCATCTCTGAAACCCTGGAGGACAGAGAAGTCTTTTAATTGGCAAGTCAACCTCAGCAGGAACATGCTTTTAGGAAATGAGGCCTACACCATTGTCTTCACACTGGGCACACTTGCTCTGGTTACCATGGTAATTTGCTGGGGCATGCTAAGTCCAATGATGTGGAAAACAAGATGGCTCCCTCATTTGTTTAGCCTTAAGGAAAATTACAGATATTAACAAATCATTACAGGGCTAAGAGACACTCCAAAGACTTGACCTAAATAAACAGCATCATGTCAGATATGTAATAGCTGCCTAAGTTTCACTTCCTGAAACTCCTTAGCTAATGAAGGTTTTATAACCCCAAATATTTCTTTTTCTCCACCTGCAAGTAAAGTCCTGTACTTTGAATGTTAAGGCAGACCTCCTCCTAATTCAGTGAGGTGACTTTAATTTGTCAATCACTTGGCAAGAAATGTAAATGTTAAAAAGCAACTGTATGGAGCAGCCAACTTGCTGTGTGTTGCTCATAGTGGTGGAGTGAGGTCTGAGGCTCCTTTGTCTCTGTGGGGTTGGGAAGGGCAATGTGTCTCCAAGGGAGGAAATGTTGCATTTGAAGTTGGTGCTTTGAGGATGGGGGAAGACAAAAATTAAATGCAGGCACGAGAAAAAAGTGTACTAACGAATGAACCCATCTGTTAAAAATATAGGAGGAAGTGGCAGCCAAAATCTGTAACTGCAGATATGATGGCTGTAGGCTCATATGGGGGAACCACAAGGTCAGTAGAAAAATAGATTATGTCTTTCAAGATTTCTCAGTTAAATGGTCTGTAATTTCAAAGCAGTCACTTAGTTGGTGTCATTGACTTCCCCAGAGCCTGCTCCCTGGGGAATGAAATATGAAGGTGAGGAATTTCACAAGTTGCTGAAATAAATGGTGTGTGTGTGTGTGTGTGTGTGGTGTGTGTGAGGGGAGGGGCTTCAGGCATTCTCTGGAATCTGAACAATGGTAGAAACCAATTAAATGAGAAAACACATGGAATAAGTTTACTGCTTCCTTGATTGAAGCACATCAGTGACAGATATGCATAGACAGGCACACGCTCCCCATCTTGCTCTGTAAGTTTAGTACATACCCACAGAAACTATGCCTTCTGCTTCCTTTGATAGCTTTAAAATGCAAGTGGTGTTTTTTGGTTTGGCCTAGGAATCTGGGAGGTTCCAGATGGATATACCTGCATTGTATCCAAAGCTGGATGATTTTCTGAACTGTAAAAAATACCATCACGGAGTGCTCCTTTTTAAACGCAGAAGAGCTGTTCAAGGACTGCAAGATCTAATTAAATGAGTTAGTCTGCCCACAAAACCAAACCAACCAAACAAAAAAAACCCCAACCCTTCTCCCCCCAAAAGCCCAAATCAAAACAACAACAACCCCCCACAAACAAACAAAAAAAATCACACAAAATTAATCATGCTCCAATACCGTTGTATTCATACTGAGAATCTGGATTGCTTGGAGAATTATTGATTATTTGAAAGGTGACACTTTCTATTTCTGTGAATTCCCTTGCTCTAAAATTCATCCTTGCAACTGAAATAACTGCACGTGACACCATTGTTTTTCAAGGTTACATGAAATTTCAGCAGTCGGGGCATACATTTACTTAGCAGAGGGAACAGGAATCATGGTGGATTAGGACACAGCACAAACACCTGAATTTCATTTATTCATAGTATTCTGGTTTTTAAAATATTAATTTATCACGATATAGTACACCTTATGCCAGGTATAATGTCTTCATACGTGATTACAGTTGCGTTTTTTCTTTTTATATTGTATATCAATTAGAAAAAAACAATGCTAATAATAACAATAATTTAAAAAATAATAACCAGTGGGCTCTGTGACTGATTTGTTTTCTCCTTGTACCAAATGTACGTAGTTCGAATACCCCTAAATCAATAGGATAAATTAATGTATGTGATGTCATGTATTAGTTTTATCTCTGTTTTTATCCCAAAGGGCTTTTATATCTTTCTTTTTTTTTTTTTCTTTTTATTAAAGATCTCAGGTGTAAAATTTCTGATACGGTTTGCAAAGCACCATGTCAATGCATTATCCTTAACAACTGGTGAGATCTACAAATTGAGGGGAATAAGAAAATTCTGGTTTGGTCGTGGGCGGACTTAAACCAATTTGTCTCCCAAATTACGTAATCAAAGGTCTGGATTTACAACTGAGATATATCCGAATATTGGATCTTCAGGTATAAAGCCACAAATATCCTGAGAATTAAGTCTTTCATGAGAATTCTGCTGTATATTAAATGTGTTTCTTGGAAAGGCCAACATCTGACTGTAAATGCTCTTATTTTCACAGAATCACAGAATTCACCAGCTTGGAAAAGTCCAAACTATTATCATCTAACACCTTCTAATTAACTAAACCATGATACTAAGTGCCTCATCCAGTCTCCTTTTAAACACCTCTAGGAATGGTGACTCCACCACCTCCTTAGGCAGACCATTCCAAAGGCCAAACACTCTTTCTGTGAAGTTCTTCCTAACAGCCTAAACCTGCCCTGGCACAGCTCGAGATTGTGTCCCCTCTTTCTGCCACTGGGTGCCTGGGAGAAGAGACCAACCCCTACCTGGCTACAACCTCCTTACAGGTAGTTGTGGAGAGCAAAGAGGTCTCCCCATAGCTTCCTCTTCTCCAGGCTGAACCCCAGCTCCCTCAGCCTCTCCCTGTAAGGGTTTGTACTCCCTGGTTTTGAAACATTTGACTTGTTTTGCTAAGCATCTTAGTTAAGAGGAAATGTGGACACATATAAAGGATAAATTAATCCCTGCACATTTTAATCAGTAAATGTTTGGTTCAGTTAAACATTACAAAAAGCTCTGGGTGCACCGTTATTTTCAACTGAAAGTATTTGTCTATCACAATATCATTGAGTTCTCAACATTTTACTTCTGGAAAGCAGAAGTATCTATTAAACTATATCTTCAGAGCTTCATTGTGCTAAGGGGTGAAAATGGCCAATAGCTATTGCAGGAAGGGAGGTTGCCTACTAAAAAGCAGAGAAGGAAAGAGGATTTGAAAAATTAATAGAAAAAAGAACAATAGAGCTGAAGATAAAGATATTAGTAGAAGACAACAATGGGAAAAGGAATGTGATGACTTGAAAAATGTTAGAAGATCATTCAACTATTTTTACTGGGAAAGATTGAATTGTTGGATATGGTTTTGTGCTGAGTTACTTTGTAAACCTTTCTTCTCTAATTAATCACCTCTTCTGGTGCAGAGGAAGAGTAACACATTTTCCCCCTTTAGTGATTCTGTGTCTTTGTTTCTGAATGAATTCTGGACAATAGAGGCTTTGTAGAATGGAGTGCTGTGGAATTGTCTCATGAAATTCTCGAGTGACTGTAGCTACAATGACTGCTACAAAGGAACAAAGCCTGGCTGCAAGTATGTGATCTCTGGACCATTCTCTTCTCTTTCAGTCAACTGCTCTGTCTCTCCTTAGATTGGCTGTTGCTATTTCTAGATTTCTTACTCATTTTGTTTTCTTGATGGTAGATCCGTTGAAAAGAAGGTATTTTAATATTGTGGAAATGATTTAGATGTTCCCTACAGTTTTGGACATGTGGTGGGTCATGGGCATCTGAAGTTTGTTTAATGCCAGTCAGCAAAAGAAAACAATAACAATAACAACAAAGAATAAGAAAAAATGGGGGTAAAAATAAAAAAAAAAAAAAAAAAAAAAAAAAAATTTTTTAAAAAACCCATCTTCAAAAAGGGAAA
>VWZE01015690.1:49342-84898 GCA_013396675.1 Eubucco bourcierii
TGGAGCAGCTCTGCTATGAGGACAGGCTGAGAGAGTTGGGGCTCTTCAGCCTGGAGAAGAGAAGGCTTTGAGGGGACCTGATAGCAGCCTTCCAGTATCTGAAGGGGGCCTACAGGAAGGCTGGGGAAGGATTATTTACAAGGTCCTGCAATGACAGGACAAGGGGCAATGGGCTTAAACTGGTAGAGGGGAGATTTAGACTGGATGTTAGGGGGAAGTTCTTTCCAGTGAGGGTGGTGAGGCACTGGCACAGGTTGCCCAGGGAGGTTGTGGCTGCTCCCTCCCTGGATGTGTTCAAGGCCAGATTGGATGAGGCCTTGAGTAACCTGTACTAGTGGGAGGTGTCTCTGCCTATGGCAGGAGGTTGGAACTAGATGATCCTTGAGGTCCCTTCCAACCTTACCATTCTATGATTCTGATTTTCTGTCTGAGCAACTGATATTTTCTGTGGAATGAAGAAAACAAGTGAAGGATGAAGTTACCTTATCACATGAGGATCCTTGAGGCAGGGTGGGGGTGGGGAAGGAACCAATCTGGAACCAATTCTCAGAGGCAGCCTAAAGCTTTTAACTGTGAACTGGTTGGGAATCCTTGTCCTAACTTATACTTGGGCAGAAACGAATGAGATTTCCCACCCTGGGGGGCAGGTGGTAGAAGAGCTTTTGTTTTAACAATCTCCCATGTCAGAACCAGGCTCCGTTCAAATCAAGGTTAGATTCAGCATGGCTTCTCTATTGCTCTTTGTTTCCCCATGTGTTTTGAGAGATTATTATCTTTTGCTTGCTGTGTCCAAAAGCAGCTACTACCTCTGTGTGCTGTTCAGTCTGTATTCAGGAAATTCAATTCTTCTTTGTTATTTCAGGCAAAGCACTCAGTAACAACTAGTTAAAACTGTAGTTACTATTGCTATTGCTGTTATTATAAGATGTTAACAACTTTCTGAAATGAGTCTTGTCTTGAATTCTACTCATTTGGTTTTGGTCCAGCACAATTTTGTAAAGATTGTTTAAAACTTGAGCACAAAAGATGAGCAATTTCTGAACGAGTCAGAGAAAAAGAAAGTGTATTTTCTTTTGTTTCTTTTTTTTTTTCCCCCCAAAAAATCTTTGTACATTTCATTCAGAAGGAGATTAGAGAGGTGTCGTTTGACATATGAAGTCTTCAATGAGAGACAGTAAGTCTTAGGCTGTTGGAGAAATATATATTTTCTGTGCTATGTATTAATTCTGAACTTCACAATATGATCCAGTCATTAAGAAACTCACTGCAGCTTAATAACTCCAACTCCACAGGGAGGGATAAAGTCGAAAGTAGTGGAATTCTGGTGATGGTAATCCCCTTCTCTTCGAGGAATGACTGTAGAGACTTAATTTTATGTTTGTATCTATTTTCACTTTTAGTTCATGTTACTGAGCTTCCCCTCAAATCTTTGCTATCAATCTCTTAAGACTTTCTCTTCCCCTTCTTAATGTTGTGATGTACCTAATGTCATGATTTGACACTAAAGCAGGAATGTTTCTTTTTTTTTTTCTCTTTATATCCTTTCTCTCTCTGCAGGTGTTATTTATTTAGTTCTCTGCTGTTATAATAGATGTGTATCACTGCCACTCATCCCCAAAAGCCTATGTGTGGGCATTAGCCACCGTCCCCCTTCTGAGCATGCCTGTTTGTTAGATGTTTCGATGTTTACTCTTTCTGGTGTCCTTTTCATACCCAGTAATTGTATTTTTAATTCTTTCATTTTCTGTGTACACAGACAGATTTTTCAAAATCCATTGCTACTCTCTCCGGAGACCTGTCTTCATTAGATCTCTTTTTGTTTGTTTGTTTTTTATTAGGTGTTACTTTCTCTATCTCATTGGCTTGTTTCGAATTATAGTATATGTTAGTTGTGTTTGGATAGATGGTTGCCCAAGAAAATGTTAAAATTACCATGGTCAGACACCAGCTGCTTTCTCCCAAGAGTGCAGTTCCTCCTTTTGTAAAAATACCCCTTTATTTCGGCTCAGCTTCATGTAAAAGGCTGAGTAACACATATCACATGGGTACTGCAGGTTGACATCTGTAAGAAATATTTTTTCAGAAAGTGGATGGTGCCACTACAAGAGTCCAGGGAGGTTTTCTTCAGTGCAGGTGTGTGAAGGACAACATGATCATCTTTGTGGCCCTCCTCTGGACCTACTCCAGCACTTCAATGTCCTTCCTGTGCTGGGGGCTCCAGAACTGCACACAGTACTCCAGGTGGGGCCTGACGAGAGCAGAGTAAAGGGGCAGAATCCCCTCCCTTGCCCTGCTGGCCACGCTGCTCTTGATGCAGTCCAGCACTTGATTGCTGTCTGCAACACTGCAGGCTCCTGTTGAGCTTTTCATCAACCCAGACTCCAAGGTCCTTTTCCTCAGGGCTGCTCTCCAGCCATTTGCTACCCAGCCTGTATTTGTGCTTGAGATTGTGCCTACCCAGGTGTAGGACCTTACACTTGGCCTTGTTGAATTTCATGAGGTTGGCCTGGGCCCACCTCTCCAACCTGTCCAGGTCCCTCTGGATGGCATCCCTGCCCTCTAGCAAGTCGACTGTGCCACACAGCTTGGTGTCATCTGCAAACTTGCTGANATTGCCCTTCCCTTGTCCACTGACCCTGTGACTTCTTCATAAAAAGCCACCAAATTTGTCGGGTGGGTATGTGCCTATATCTTTATTAGGGCTGCTGTTCCAAAGTGTGTGTTGGAGCCAGTGATGGAGTACAGTTTATTCAGAACCATGTACTGAGGAAGTTGTGCAAGCCAGTGAAATGTTGGGCATCAGGGCCATGATTAATGCTTTGGCATGTAGGCACTACATTTTTAAAGAAAAAGTAATCAGTGGGAACTTGCAGGAGTTGTAAACTGAGGCCTGAAACATACTATTCTTGTGCAATCTTAAAAGGAAAAGAAACTATGTACAATTCCAGTCTGGCAAAAATTTGGCAATAACATTAGAATGTGTGTCTCCAACAAAGCACTCAGAAACATTTTAAACTAAACCAAACCAGCTAGCAGCAGACTGAATTTGATTTACAGTAAAAAGATAAAGCCAACAAAATGCTGTTAATTCCTGATTATTGTTAAATACTTTATTCTACAGTTGCTAACTATTAGTGGGTACCAAAAGCAATACATACACTGCCTTGGGGTTTCATTCTTTGCATCTTTACATCTCTGGATTTGGAATTTCAAAATCTTGAGGTGATATGGATTTGGTTTGTTTTGTTTGTGCTTCCTACATAGCTATTATATATACATGTATGTATGAATTACATAATGCATACATATATGTGTGTGTGTGTGTGTGTGTGTGTATGTATATGCTTGTATGTATGCATATTATTGAGAGGGAAAATATTTGAGTAGGTAACTTTTGCTTTTGCTGAGCTCATGAACAGTGTTTC
This sequence comes from Eubucco bourcierii, assembly GCA_013396675.1. Classification (NCBI taxonomy): domain Eukaryota; kingdom Metazoa; phylum Chordata; class Aves; order Piciformes; family Ramphastidae; genus Eubucco; species Eubucco bourcierii. The sequence goes on from VWZE01015690.1 coordinate 52,768, forward strand.
AAAAAGAAGAGGTTTGGTAAAATCTTCATCAGCTGAGTTTAATTTTTATGAACTTCAAAGCTGATTAAAAGGAAAACCAAAATCATCCATGCTTTGGGCTGATGAGAGGCTGCTCTTTAGATTAATGTTCACCTTGAGATATTTAGCACTGGAAATTCAAAAAACGCCAAAGTGCTTGAGAAACAAAAAGCTTATTGAACTCAACTCACCTGTACTCTACTAGATGAGGGATGTCTTACACTCAACTGTTTCACAGACAAAGAACTGGAAGCAAAAGTCTAAACTTAAGGCAATGGAATCCAGTAACTCTCTCCTCCACCCGGAATCCACCTCAACAAAAGGGGATTTCTTTCAGCATCTGCCAAGAAGAATGGATAGGATACAATGTGCTGGGCTGAGAAATGGCTGGTTTACATATGCCATTCGTTGTGCCTGAGTGCCACTACTGAGAAAAAGAAAGACATGTCACAAACTAGAAGAGAGTTTGTTACAGGAATAGTGTCAGAAAGTGTGCATTAGACAGTTAAGGTTTAGTATTCCTAGGGTGACTAATGATGTTAAAGCAAGGCAATGCCTGCTTGACCAAGCCAATCTCCTTTTATGACCAGGTGACCCTACTGGATGTGGATGTGGGGCAGGCTGTGGATGTAGTCTACCTGAACTTCAGCAAGGCCTATGACACTGTCTGCCACAGCAAACTCCTGGCCAAGCTGGCACCCCATGGCTTGGACAGGGTCACTATGCTGGGTTAAGAACTGGCTGGATGGCTGGGCCCAGAGGGTGCTGGTGAATGGTGCCACATCCAGTTGGCAGGGATCAGTGGTGGGCCCGGTCCTGTTTAATACCTTCATTGGTGATCTGGATAAAGGGATTGAGTCCAGCATCAGTAAGTTTGCAGACAACACCAAGTTGGGAGTATGTATTGATCTGTTAGAGGGCAGGAGGGCTCTGCAGAGGGACCTGAACAGGCTGGATGGATGTGCACAGTCCAATGCCATGAATTTTAACAAGGCCAAGTGGCAGGTTCTGCACTTTGGCCACAACAACCCCATGCAGTGTTACAGGCTGGGGACAGAGTGGCTGGAGGGCAGCCAGGCAGAGAGGGACCTGGGGATACTGGTTTACAGCCAACTGAACATGAGCCAGCAGTGTGCCCAGGTCAATGGCATCCTGGCCTGTATCAGGAATAGTGTGGCCAGCAGGACCAGGGAAGTCATTCTACCCTGTACTCAACACTGGTTAGGCCACATCTTGAGTACTGTGTCCAGTTCTGGGCCCCACAATTTAAGAAAGATGTTGAGGTGTTTGAATGTGTCCAGAGATGGAGCACCAAGGCTGTGAGGGGGCTGGAGCACAGCCCTGTGAGGAGAGGCTGAGGGAGCTGGGGGTGTTCAGCCTGAAGAAGAGGAGGCTCAGGAGAGACCTTATTGCTCTCTACAGCTACCTGGAAGTAGGTTGTAGCCAAACGGGGATTGGTCTTTTCTCCCAGGCAACCAGTGAGAGAAAAAGGGGACACAGTCTCGAGCTGTGCCAGGGCAGGATTAGGCTGGATGTTAGGAAGAAGTTCTTCACAGAAAGGGTGATTGGCATTGGAATGGTCTGCCCAGGGAGGTGGTGGAGTCCCTGTTCCTGGAGGTGTTTAGAAGGAGACTGGATGAAGCACTAAGTGTCATAGTTTATTTAATTAGAAGGTGTTAGGTGTTTGAACTTGATGTTCTTGAAGGTCTTTTCCAATCTGGCTGATTCTGTGATTCTTGCATAAGTATGTGAAAGTTAGAAGTGAAAAGACTACTATGTGGCTCTTGCTAAGTTGTGAACTAGAAGAACCTGTTTAAGAGTCTCACATATGCAAGAACACTGATGGTTCTCTTAGTGCTACACACAGTTTTATTAAGAAGTGAAGTAACAGAAACTGCAGCAGTTAACTGACAGAGCTAGCAGAGAGGTCTGTGGGAAAAAGGAAGGCAGAGAAGTAGAAATAGCTTAAATTGAATATTTTATGTGGGAAAACTTGACAGTCTCAAAATAGGAAGAAGATATTACTACAGGAAGAAGGAAGAAACTGGCTGGTGTAGCTTTGCCAAAGAAGGTTGTGAGACAGTTGTACTTTATAGCTTAAGTTAGTGCATATTTTCCAGTTGTTTTGCTTGGTTGCTTTGCTTCTCTTTTGCATAAAATGTTGTTGCTGCCGTTGATTCGAATTTGTAAGTGGAGATAAACCACTCACTGAGCATCAGTGGGCTCATTTAAATGTCTGTGTGAGAGGCTGAACTTGGATTTCACTGAGAAACCCAAATCAGGTGGGACCAGCCCCTTGCTGCCAGGTCTGGGCAGAAAAGCTACCAAGAATGTCCAGTCTTAGGCTGCCTGGGCATGGTGATACGCTGAAGTGCACAACACGTGCTGAGGAGGTCATGTCACAAGGACACGGCAAAGCTGAGAGCAGGGAAGCTACACACAACTGAGAGTGGCATAGGCACAAGTTTACCTGCCTTCGAAGATGCATCCCTGGAAAGGTTTGTGGAAGATTCCTCCCTCAGCAGCTTGAGCCATGCTTTGACATGTCCCAGGTTTCTGCTCTACAGCCTGGCAACCAAAAAGCAGATGGAAATGACAGATGCAGGTTTTCACCCATAAAACCCCTCTAGTTTTTTTCTAGGAACATTGAGTCCTCTCCAAAGAAGTCATTAAAGTGCTTGTGACAAGGTGAATGGACAGGCCCCAGTTTGTCAGGAGTTAAAACTGGCTCAGTCAGCTGGAGGCTTATGAGCCACTAGCTATTGAGATTGTCATTTCCCCTCAGGAAATACCTGCTGGTGTACCAAGGGTAATTGCTAGCAGTCAGCTGTATCTCCAGAGGGTGGGTATATAAAATCACCAGAAATAGACTGAACTGTTCCTGGCAGGAGGCAATAGGGATTGTGTGTGTGTATCTTAATGAAGGATCTTAATGCAATGTGGCCTTTTGTTTCAGTTCAGTTTTCAACTCTGGTTGTGGATCACTCTTAGTTTTCTGCTGAAGCTTGAATTTTACAGACTTCTTATCTGAGGCCACCACTTGCAACACAGCCTAGTTTGTCACAAGTATTGTCCAAAATAGTAGATAATTACAGCTTCCTGAATGGCTTGGTGTCACTATGTGGTTTTGCTTCTAGAATACTTGAAATAACGTTCCCGAATGCCCTTCACTTTGTTATGCTCTTGCCAATCTTTCACAAAAGGAGTAAATCCCCTTGCTTTCCTGAGCCTCAGTTAAACTATCCATGAAGTAGGCATATCAAGTAATGGCTACTGGTTACCCTTTAAAGTTCACTCTAAAATTTACAGCATTATAAAGATGAAAAGTAAGGCAAAAAATTCAGAAACACTCGTGCAATCAGTTTAAAGATCTGCTTCCTCTCCTGCCCAGGCAAAGCTGTGCCCCAAATATTGCAGCCTGTCAGTGTTAGCCTATCAAAGCATTCTTTTTCCTCCATCCTTTCTGTGGTAATAAAGTTCCCAGAAGTGCAATAAAGCCAGACATTCAAAACAGGACATCCTACCTAAACCTCATCTCTTTTGGACACATGCCCATATCCCCAGGGTTTTTTCTTCTCCTCCCAAGAGACTCCTCACTTGTCTGTAACCTCACAATGATGCTCTCCCTGCCTCTCCATCCCCTCTTGCTCCCTCCTACTACCTGACATCTGCAGCAGGTGTGTTTGAATAGGACCTGCTTCCTTCTTGCCAGTGAAGGGACCTCGTATTTGTCAAACAACAAAGTGAGCTTTGCTTGGTTATGAGGCTCAGTTTAAGTGTTTCTGGGGTGGACTCAAGTCCTCCTCTGAGAGGACTTGCATGGTCTCCAAAATGACTGGTAAAATCTGTCATGAACTAAACACAGATTAAGATGCTTTTTGAACAACAGTGAATGTTGAATATATAATAAATTATTAGAGTTCATGAGCTATTTGCTAATAAGTCACAGTTAGGGAAAAAGGGAAAAAAATGATGAATAAACCATTCATAGTGCAAGTACTTCTTCAGCAGAAACTGAGATAAGATTCAGAAGTATATTATTATTATTTGCTTTGTTCTTTCCTTCTTGTGTTTGCTTCCTGAGATGAAAGGAAATACCTTCTCTCAGACTACTGGGGTGTCTTACAAGCAGTGAGGTCTCCTGTGAGTCATTCATCTTCAGATACTCAGTTTAAAATGAAGTCTTAAGCCCTTGCATGTATGTACAACCATAGATTCATAGGTGTGTTTGGGTCCCTAAAGATCATCTAGTTTGAACTGCTCTACTATGGGCTGAGACATTCCTTACTAGACCATGCTGCCCAAGGCCCCATCCAACCTGACTTTGAACTGTATGAGGAGACGCCGAGGAAGCTGGGGTTGTTTGTCCTGGAGAGGAGGAGGCTCAGGGCAGACCTTACTGCTCTCTACAACTACCTGAAGGGAGGTTGTAGCCAGGTGGGGGTTGGTCTCTTCTCCCAGGCGCCCAGTGACAGAATGAGGTGACACAGTCTCAAGCTGTGCCAGGGCAGGTTTAGGCTGGATGTTAGGAAGAAGTTCTTCACAGAAAGGGTGATTGGCATTGGAATGGTCTGCCCAGGGAGGTGGTGGAGTCCCTGTTCCTGGAGGTGTTTAAAAGAAGACTGGATGAGGTACTTGGAAGATGTTAGGTGATAGTTTGGGCTTAATGATCTTGAAGGTCTTTTCCAACCTGGCTGATTTCGTGATTCTGTGATGTCCAGGGCTGCAGCCTCCTCTACTTCTGGGCAATCTGCTTCAGTGCCTCAGTACCCTCACAGTGAAGAATTTCCTCGTGATGTCTAATCTAAATCTAGCTTCTTCCAGTTTGAAGGTGTTACCCTCATTACCTGTCAGTCCATGCCTTTGTAAAAGTACCTCTCCAGCTATTCTGTATATAGGCCCCCTTCTAATATGGGAAGTATGTCAGACTCATTCTAATTTCCAGAACTCAACAAAATACGAGGTTAAATTCTAAAAAGGCTATCAATTATAAAATTAACAAACAAATCCAGTTTTTTAAAGCTGATGATAGTTTTGCCTTTGCTTAGTGCATTCTTCCTGGGGCAGTTTGTAGGACCCTCAGAAGAGGCCTGGGGAAGGCACATGATTTGATTGCCTAGTTAATTTCCAAAATAGTGTTGAAACTCAGCTCGTTGCCTTGTTGCCCTTTTTAAGTGGATGGGATCCATTGATGGAAAGAGATGAATTCTCTCCACAACACAGCAGACCTTTGTGAAAATGGATCCCTTTATAAATGGCCCAATCCTCTTCCTGAAAAACAGATGCCAGAAGCAGTTGTGGGACATTATGTTTCAGCTCTAGAGGCTTCCACTTCTAAGAATAAAGTAAAGGAGTCATTATTTATCTAAACAAGGGCTTTATGCTATGGTTCAGCGGCTGCTGGACAGCCATGTGATCTGTCTTGTGTAATGCCCTCATCCCCTCCTTTCTCCATTTGGAGAAGAGAAAAAAGGGCTTGTACTAGCTGAGAACATACTTAAGCATCTCACTGTCCATTGTGCTCGGTTGCTCTGTCTATTATGGGCCATTAGATAAACACGGTGTTGAGCGGCCCCTCCGCTGCTGCTATGTACAGTGGTGCTGATAACAGGCTCTATGTTTAGGACAGAGGCAATGCGTCACAGACTTTGTGGGATGTGTTTACACAGAAGTGTGTGCTTTCTCCTCAGCATCACACAGCTTGCATCACAAACCCCTTCTTTCTGGTGAAAGAGGCATTTTTTAAAATTACAGACTTTTATCTTCTGTGATGGATTTTTTTTCATGCTAGTTTTCAAAACACAACCTTTTAATTTTGTGTCTGAGGGTAAATGAAGTTATATCTTGATTTCCCCCCCTTGTGCAGGAAATTGTGCTTCAAATACAGAAGGAAGGAGGCAGTTGACTAAATGTGAAATGTGCACTTTGCATCTGCTACTGAGTATCTTAAAAGTTTCTGTGTGTAGGGGACAGCTGACCTCTTTCAGGAGCCAAATGGTCAAGCAAGTTACATTTTATGAAAGCACCTGATCGTATTTTTTCAAATGTGACTTAGGCACTTCAGAGCCAAGATCTCTTTATTTGATAATGGAGCTTGGGCTTATCTATTCAGGGAGGCATACTGCTCTTCTGTGTTCGATGTTGACCTCCAGATATGTACACAGCCCAACACAAAAGCTCCTCTTGTGCTTCTGAAAATGTCACAAGAAGCACACAGTGCTCTGAAAACCTTGTTCTGTGGAGTGCTGGTCCAGGATCAGTGAGTGCAAGCTTGCAAAGAGCAGACAGATTGGGGAGGGCTTGCCAGTGTGAAAGGGCAAATGGTCAGGAGCTACTTCCTCCTTGATTATACAAAGCAACAAACCAAGAACTGAAATAGTCCTTAAATTATGAAAAGTTGGGTGTTATTCCTACTCTGCACAGAGGAGAGTATGGGGATTTTCCTTTGGACACAGTGATGGGAATTGGAATTGTCACAAACTCTTGGGAAAAACTTCAGATTTTCTTTCAAACTTTTCTTTGGCTACAAATGTTTTTGAGATTTTTTAAATTAACATTTTCTTGTAAGATATACCAGTTACAGGTTACAGTATTTTTTAATTAGCATTTTCTTGTAAGATATACCAGTTACAGGTTACAGTACTTTTGTTTCCAAAGCATTGGTGAACAAGACAAGCCACCTAATGATTTATGATTAAAACATATTACAAAAGAATTTACCAAAATGGGAAAGCATTGGTGACGACAATAGCTTCTCATGAACATTTTAGCCTATATTTAGCATTAAACCCCAGATCCTTTAAACTCAATACTTTTCACAGATTCTATTCTTCACAGTTTTGTGAATAATTACATTACTTTTTTCTCTTTCTCCTTTGAATCATTCTGAAACCTGGAAAAGTTTTAATGCTCATAAAGAGATTCCACACTGTAGTTGTGATTTCACTGCTTTACATCTTCCTGAAGAGTACTATTACTGGCTCCTTTACCTGAATAGTCCTATTCCAAGATTCCTTTAATAGTGTCATGAAGAATCACATTAATACTGTGTCTTCATTTTCACTGAAAATTTTGGTCATGATTGTAGATTTTGAAAACCCATACTTTTTACTTGTTCTTCTTTTCTGATATTCATTTCCCTTCTCCCCCTTCTTTTAATCTACTCTGCTTTCAGTGTCAAAGTATGCCATAAGTTTTTTTTCTGGTAAAGGATTAATTCAAGCTCAATAAAAATAAGAGAACACAACACAAATTAAAAAAGTAAGTAATGAAATTCTTTCCATTGAATGGCACAGCATTGGTGCAGAAACCTCAGGGAATGCAGGGCACACACTGGACATTTTTAGCTATCAGAAAAGTTCTGATAGTTTCCCTTGCTGTTTTAGAGGTGCATTTGTTTGGATGTTTTCTCATGTGAGCAATGTTAAGCATGAAGATGGTTTCTGTTATGTAAAAATTATATAAATCACAGTGCAGGCATTTGCTTTTCTGAGTGGGAAGCCTAATAAGAGAAATGAAAGCCAGAAGATTCTTGCCGCTCCTAGTGCTTATTTCAGGTAGCACAGACACCACTGACCAGCGCACAAGTGCAGGGAGACTCACAGACTGCCAACTCTTCTTTTTTTCTCTGCTTGCAGAGGATATATGGTGGAGTTTCTGACTCTTGTGGCCTATCCTATGACAACAGGAAGGCACATTGGAGCCAGGGGATTAGGAAGATGGGAGTTGGGCAGATATTCAGATAAGGGTTTGGATAGGCCCTTGCTATATATGTCTCATTGTGGAGGGCTGAAAGATGACTGAGCCAGGGTGGGCACTGACTCTGGGATAAGGGGTCCCCTGTGATCCGTGCATCACGTGAGTCACAGAATCACAGAATTGTCAGGACTGGTTGGATCATCTAGTTCCAACCCCCCTGCCATGAGCAGCACACCTCACACTAGACCAGGTTGCTCAGAGCCTCATCCAGCCTGGCCTTTAAAAGCCCCATCCCTGGAAGTTTTAAAGCCATTCTGGATTTTTCCAGATTGAATATGTTACTGGTATACTCCTAGTAATGTACAGAAAGTTTAAAAACAGAACTAGAGAAAGGAGAAAAGAACAGACAAGAATGTGAGAAAAGAGTATATCCCAATCTAAGTACTGAATTTTCACTCAGCCCTGCAATCAACAATATAGTCCATGCAGAATTTGCTTTCCTTCTGGTCAATTTAGGTACATTGTTCAAACTAGGGGAACCTGCTTCTCAATTTCATTAAGTCACCAAAACATTTTCAGCTAGGCACTTCTTTTGCTCTTTTTCCCTTATTTCCATCCACTCAGATGCTTCTTTTATCTGATACTGTCTTTTCAAGCAGAAGTTGTTTTGGGTAGAATGCTCTTTCCAAGCTCAGTTAGCATCAGTAGCTCTTTCTGACTCTGGCTTCTTCAGCTGACCATGCACGACGGTTATAAAGTTTAGGTAGGGAGAAAAGATAGTCACATGTAAGAAATAACTCATGTAATCCCCAGTGAATGCCAGGTTGGATAGGATGCCTGTTCTCCTTGCATGCCTTTCTGGCAGCAGTGTATCTCTTCTTAGTAAAACTGAGCTGAGTTGCTCATGCATAGGAGAAGTGCAGTCCTGACAGAAGCAAACAGTCTGACATGCTAGTATACATATACAGTCACATAGCATAAATCTGGTTTCTCTGAAGATATTTGATTGAAGAGGAATTCAGTTCTATATGCAAATGTATGAGATTCTGCTTAGGTATAGGTAAGTCAGTTCAAGAGGGACAGAAAACTGTTTAAGAGAGTCCACCGCAGAGCCACAAAGAGGATTAAGGGAATGGAACATTTATCTTATGAGGAGAGACTGAGGGAGCTGGGGCTCTTTAGCTTAGAGAGGAGGAGGCTGAAAGAGGAGAGGTCCCCAAAGACTGGAATCTGGCCACTGTGATACCCATCCACAAGAAGGACTGGAAGGAGGAACCAGGAAATCACAGACCTGTCAGCCTGACCTCAGTGCCAGACATGGTTATGGAACAGGTCATCTTGAGTGCCATCACAAAGCACCTACAGGATGGCCAAGGGATCAGGAAAGGCAGGTCCTGTCTGACCAACCTGATCTGCTTTTACGATCAGGCTACCTGCCTGGTGAGTGCATGGCAGGCTGTGGATGTAGTCTACCTTGATTTCAAAGCCTTTGCCACCATCTGCCACAAGCTCCTGACAAAGCTGGTAGCTTGTGGCTTGGACAGATTCACTCTGATATGAGTCAAGAATTCACTGGAGGACCAGGCCCAGAGAGTGGTGGTGAATGGTGCCACATCCAGTTGGCAGTCAGCCATTAGTGGTGTCCCCCAGGGATAAGTGCTGGGCCTGGACCTGTTCAATATCTTTACTGATAACCTGGACCAGGGGATTGAGTCAAGCATCAGTAAGTTTGCAGATGACACCAAGTTAGGAGCAAATGTCGATCTGTTGGAGGGTAGGAGGGCTCTGCAGAGGGACCTGGGCAAGCTGGATGCATGGGCAGAGGCCAGTGGGATGAGATTTAACAAGGCTAAGTGCAGGGTTCTACACTTCGGTCACAACAACCTCAAGAAGGACTACAGGTTGGGGATAGAGTGGCTGGAGAGCAGCCAGGCAGAAAGGGACCTGGGGGTACTGGTAGTAGCTGAACATGAGCCAGCAGTGTGCCCAGGTGGCCAGGAGAGCCAATGGCATCCTGACTTGGTCTGTAGGACAAGGGAGGTTATTCTTCCCCTGTACTCAGCAACTGGTCAGGCCACACTTTGGGTCCTGTGTCCAGTTCTGGGCCCCTCAGTTCAAGAAAGATGTTTGAAGTACTGGAACGTGTCCAGAGAAGGGCAACGAAGCTGGTGAGGGGCCTGGAGCACAACTGTGTGAGAAGAGGCTGAGGGAGCTGGGGTTGTTTAGCCTCAAAAACAAGAGGCTCAGGGGTGACCTCATTGCTGTCTACAACTACCTGAAAAGAGGTTGTAGCCAGGTAGGGGTCAGTCTCTCTCTCCCAGGCAACCAGCAACAAAATCAGGGGACACAGTCTCAAGCTGTGCTGGGGGAGGTATAGGCTGGATATTAGGAGGAAGTTCTCAACAGAGAGAGTGATTGGCATTGGAATGGGCTGCCCAGGGAGGTGGTGGAGTTGCATCCTGGAGGTGTTCAAGAAAAGACTGGATGAGGCACTTAGTGCCATGGTCTAGTTGATTGGATAGGGCTGGGTGCTAGGTTGAACTGGATGATCTTGGAGGTCTCTTCCAACCGGGTTGATTCTATGATTCTATGAAAGGTGACCTCATTAATTAATGTTCATAAATGTAAAGGGTAAGTACCAAGAGGATGGAACCAGGCTCTGCTTGTTGATGCCAAATAACAGAACAAGGGGCAGTGGGTGGAAACTGAGGCATAGTAAGTTTCATGTAAACATTAGGAGGATTTTTTTTCCCTGTGAGGTTGACAGAACTCTGGAACAGACTGCCCAGGGGCATTGTGGAGTCTCCCTCTCTGGAGATATGTAACACCTGCCTGGACACATTCCTGTCCTGATTTGGTATAGGTGATTCTGCTCTGCAGCGGGGTTAGACTGGATGATCTTTTGAGGTACTTTCCAGCTCCTAACATTCTGTGAAGTCAGTAAAACAGTGTATACTTTCTGGTTTAGACTTCAGTGGAAGTCATTGTGATCATTAGGCACAGACAGCTATAGGAATAATTCTGAAATTGGTTTTATTTTCATGTGATAACAGCCACTGCCCTATACAGCACATTTTCTTTAGGACTACCTGAACTTAGAGCGCCCAAACACTCTTCATTAAAATGGAATGAGGACAGAGAAAAGAATGAAGCGATGGGGTGCTGTAGTAGCAAAATACAAGCCTAAATAAATAATGAAATATCTTCTACACTGTAAGCTTGTGGAATGTTACACTGGCATTTTTGTTCCCAGCATTCATTTCCCACTGTCCTGTGCTCATATGGGCATGCATTTCCTTCATACCCTTTTCTTTTACCATGTCAAGCCAAGATCATTAACAGGAAGGAAATATTTCTCTTTAATGCTGCAAGGCCTACAGGACCACCGTGGCACAGTCGACTTGCTAGAGGGCAGGGATGCCATCCAGAGGCACCTGATCAGTCTGGAGAGGTAGGCCCAAGCCAACCTCATGAAATTCAACAAGGCCAAGTGCAAGGTCCTGCTCCTGGGTAGGCACAATCCCAAGCACAAATACAAGCTGGGTGGTGAATGGCTGGAAAGAAGCCCTGAGGAAAAGGACCTGGGGGTCTGGGTTGATGAAAAGCTCAACAGGAGCCTGCAGTGTGCACATGCAGCCCAGACAGCAACCGAGTCCTAGGCTGCATCAAGAGAAGTGTGGCCAGCAGGGCAAGGGAGGGGATTCTCCCCCTTTACTGAGCTCTTGTCAGACCCCACCTGGAGTACTGTGTGCAGTTCTGGAGCCCCCAGCACAGCATGGAAGTGTTGCAGTGAGTCCAGAGGAGGGCCACGAAAATGATCAGAAAGCTGGAGCAGCTCTGCTATGAGGACAGGCTACAAGATTGGGGCTCTTCAGCCTGGAGAAGAGAAGGCTTCCAGGAGACCTTATAGAAGCCTTCCAGTATCTGAAGGGGCCCTATGGGAAGGCTGGGGAGGGATTATTTACAAGGTCTTGCAATGACAGGACAAGGGGTAATGAGTTTAAACTGGCAGAGGGGAGATTTAGACTAGATGTTAGGAAGAAATTCTTTCCAGTGAGGGTAGTGAGACACTGGAACAGGTTGCCCAGGGACGTTGTGGATGCTCCCTCCCTGGAGGTGTTCAAGGCCAGGTTGGACGAGGCCTTGAGTAACCTGTACTAGTGGGAGGTGTCTCTGCCTATGGGCAGGGGGTTGGAACTAGATGATCCTTGAGGTCTTTTCCAACCTTCCCATTCTATGATTCTATGAAAGCTGACCAGAACTAGTTTGAGGTTCTCTGGAAAGGCCAATACTAATGCCAGAAATATTAAAAGCTTTTTCTATTTCAGTGATAAATGCACTTGCTTAAATACACACACGAAATGATAGAATTGCTTTGACAACAACTATAGCTACAGCTGTTATAGTCCTGGGTGGCTCTGTGTCATTTTCCTGGCCTAATCTGTTCCTGTATGGCAGTGGAGTCTGTATTTTTACAGACCAAATGTTTGTGATGACTCTTCTCAATATTGGTGCTTTCATGCAGTTTGATAGCTGTGTTTTGTACAAATATTTGCAGTTGGATAGAGAGGGAGAATGTCTGAGGTATTAGAGGAGAAAAAAGTTCTGTGTTTATAAAGGCCATTGAAACACATTATTCAGGCCAAAAATCAGAATCTCAAGTGAATCAATTAATCTTCTGTGCATTCTCAACTAGGTGAATAGTAGCACCATCTTGACTGATGAGTTTGGGATCTGCAGCCTGGAGAAGAGAAGGCTTCGAGGGGACCTGATAGTAGCCTTCCAGTATCTGAAGGGGGCCTACAGGAAGGCTGGGGAAGGATTATTTACAAGGTCCTGCAACGACAGGACAAGAGGCAATGGGTTTAAACTGGCAGAGGGGAGGTTTAGACTGGATGTTAGGAGGAAGTTGTTTGCAGTGAGGGTGGTGAGGCACTGGCACAGGTTGCCCAGGGAGGTTGTGGATGCTTCCTCCCTGGAGGTGTTCAAGGCCAGATTGGATGAGGCCTTGAGTGACCTGTACTAGTGGGAGGTGTCCCTGCCTATGGCAGGGGGTTGGAACTAGATGATCCTTGAGGTCCCTTCCAACCTTACTGTTCTATGATTCTATGACTGCAATGAATAGGTGTGCACTCTGGGGTGGAGTAAACCCTGGTTCAAATGAAAGAATTCAGGATTTGACTTTTTCTTGACTGAGGGCTTTGAGAACTGGTTAATAAAAGCTAACCATTGGTCAATAAATTGCCATCTTTCATCAAACAATGTGTTTGCCAAATCAGTTATTTTGGTATTCAATCAGCTGTTCATCAGATGTGTTACTTGACAGAAAACATTTGTCATACAAACATAGCTGATCATTTTCTCATATAATCTCTCATGTCTTTGGATTGCAGTTTTGCCTTACAAACCTCCCCCCATTCTTTACAGTCCCATTTTGCTCCTTGTGTCCCTTGCCCCTACCACTCTCATGCCTCAAGAGGAATAATTATGTTCCTTGCAACCGCTTTGGTGTTTCTTCTTACAGTTTTGGTAGAGGAAATCAGCAACAAGGGCAAAGACCAGAATTTTCTTATCTTTCATTGCAGCCTTTCCATCTAAAACAACTAGTTTTAAACAAAACTTTATGACTTCAAGAACCATCAGGGGTGTTGGTGGAAATGGAAAATAATTTAATCCCATTATAAATTTGTAGTAACAATATTGTGATAGGATCTCATGTTTGGGATAGGTTTACTACAAGCAAGAGACTCGGGGAAATAAGCACATATCTGATTTGCCGGTGGCAGTGGGGCAGGCAAAGTATGGGTTGGATGAAACCAGCTGTTTGAAGGAAGCCTGACGTGAGCTAAGGAAAGCAGATGAATCTTACAAAACAGATCTGTATTCCCTGAGGACTGCCTCTGCTGCAGAGCTCTGAAATATCTCCTCTAACTTTGCCAGGCTGAATTTTGAGGGAAGGTGTTCCTTTCTTGTTTGTGGCTGTGTGTTTACAGATGATGACGAGGAGGGTGGTGAAAACCTTTCCAGGGGTGGTTTGTGGGTTGCTTATTTCTGCATATTGGGAAAAAAAAAAAAAGAAAAAGAAAAAAAAAAAATCCCTACTTCTTATTGCTTTCCATCACTGGACTGACACATTTGTTATCACTGTGTGTATTTGTCTTCCAGAGCACATGCAAAAGAGTCCTTGACCTGTCATAATTTTAGTGAAAGTAGAAACTGTCAGTGGTACTTTACCCAAAGTATTTGTCAGCTCACAGCACACTCTTTACAAAGTCTGCCTGACACTAACCATTTCTATTGGAATCTGAGGTCAGCAGCAGTTAGTATATATCCAAACCAAAAAAAGACACAGGGAAAATTGCTCTGCAGTGTGTATGCAGTCAAATCAAGACACTTAGTGAGAGATTTTGCTTCGTTTGGCACCATAGGAGTATACTCGCATGAACTTCCGAAGAATACCTTTAAACCACAATAAAGAAATTTACTTCTGTCAACCCTAAGTCCTTAGAAAAGGATTATCATCAGGAAGGAGAAACATCCTCTTGTAATGTCTGGCATATTTTGCCCAGCTTCCTGAGGAAATTAGCTTATCAAATCATGTCTTCTCTGTCTGTCACTTTCCCTTTAGCTTCCTCCCAACAGCCCACACCTCTCATGCCCAGTAGGTGTGAAACCCATTCATCAACTTGGAAATGCTGGTAGCAGAAGGATGAAAAAAAAAAAAACAACCAGGATAAACAGCATGCAGCAGCTAGGAAGGAAAGAAAATGAATGTTCTTCTGGGGAGAAACACTTTCTAAGAGTGGGACATCTAAGCGGCCAGTCAATAGATGTATACTGGTCAGTCCGGCATAGCTCTGAGCTAGACAAGCTATGTAATGCTTCTTGTGCATCAGGAAATCTGAGGAGAGCAGTACATGAAAGATGATCTTTTGGGGAAATGGAAGAGACCACAAGTATTATAAGATAGAATTAGGGACTCACAGGCTTCAAGTTTCATGGTAAAAGGAACAACATGTTTTTAAAATAAGCCAAAAGTTCTGTGTTGTGCATCATTCTGTTTATCTCTGCTGCTGTTGCACGTAGCCCTCCCACGGGAATGGCTGTTTGATGGGTATATTTGGATTACAGCAAACACATTCCACCACACTGCCCTACAGTACAGGTCATAACTGTGCTGCTTGTTTTCATTTTCAGCGGAAATGTTAAACATTTTGTTTGTGGATGCATAAACTCTTCCTTTTCAACTAAGGGCATAAATAGTAATGTCTCTAATAAAATGTTATTTTGTTTTGGGTATTTTTGTTGAAACTAATTCAATGTTATAAGCACTGACTATTGTCCTAGGATCAAAGCTGTACAGCCCTATGTAATGGTGACTGGAATTGCTCTGTATTGTCAACATTAACTTCAGCCTTGACTTCAGCGGCCCATTATCATTAAATGTCTTACATAGTTTACAAATCCTGCTTATCTAAATGGGTCATCAGATGCAAAAAATTATAAGGGTCTACAGAGTCTGGCTAGTAACAAGCTGTGCTCAACAGAATCACAGAATCATAGAATGGTTTAGGTTGGAAAGGACCTCAAAGATCATCTAGTTCCAACACCCTACCATAGGCAGGGACACCTCCAACTAGTACAGGTCACTCAAGGCCTCATCCAACCTATTCTTGAACACCTTCAGGGAGGGAGCAGCCACAACCTCCCTTGGCAACCTGTTCCAGTGTTTCACCACCCTCACTGGAAAGAACTTCCTCCTAACATCCGGTTTAAATCTCCCCTCTGCCAGTTTAAACCCATTGTCCCTTGTCCTGTCATTGCAAGACCTTGTAAATAGTCCCTCCCCAGCCTTCCTGTAGGCCCCTTCAGATACTGGAAGGCTACTACAAGGTCTCCTGGAAGCCTTCTCTTCTCCAGGCTGCAGAGCCCCAACTCTCTCAGCCTGTCCTCATAGCAGAGCTGCTCCAGCCTCTGATCATCTTCATGGCCTCCTCTGGACCTGCTCCAACACTTCAATGTCCTTCCTGTGCTGGGGTCTCCAGAACTGCACACAGTACTCCAGGTGTGATCTCATGAGAGCAGAGTAAAGGGGGAGAATCCCCTCCCTTGCCCTGCTGGCCACACTGCTCTTGATGCAGCCCAGCACTCGGCTGCTGTCTGGGCTGCATGTGCACACTGCAGGCTCATCAACCCAGACCCCCAGGGCCTTTTCCTCAGGGCTACTCTCCAGCCATTCACCACCCAGCCTGTATTTGTGCTTGAGATTGTGCCTACTCAGGTTCAGGACCTTACACTTGGCCTTGTTGAATTTCATGAGGTTGGCCTGGGCCCACCTCTCCAACCTGTCCAGGTCCCTCTGGATGCCATCCCTGCCCTCTAGCAAGTCGACTGTGCCACACAGCTTGGTGTCATCTGCAAACTTGCTGAGGGTGTGCTGTAACAAATTTGCTGTAGGTTTTGGCCATCATGCAACATCAGAGATTTACTGTGGTTGTCTCTTCCTTCATAAATTGCTCAGAAAATGAACTGCTCATAGTGATGATCTCCTAAGACTTCCTTCTGAAATTCTGAGTGGTATGTCTGTTGCCGACTTACATTTTCTTGTAGTCTTGGAAGAGGTCTCTGAAGATAAAATTTAAGTGGCTACTGCTTTGGGTATTATGTGGACTATCTTGGAAATGATTGGAAGGACTACCATCTGACCTGAGGATATCAGGGTCTGTGTAAAGAATAAGTGTTGCTGGCAGAACACAGAGTCTTTGAGCAGGAAGATCTCTGAGGACTGATTTACCTCCCAAGCCTCAACTCAGAAGTATAGGACTATAAAAACCCTTGTCTAACCATTTGTGTAAGAGACTAGAAACCTAGACTATTCAGAAGATGTCAAGCATGTGATCCGGGTTTATTATTGTTGCAGGACAATCAACATACATAGAACCGATGTGGTTAAGACTATGCTTGCTGTATTCAGTGCCTGGCATCTGGAGGCATGCGTGTCTTTTCTTGTCCAAGCTACCTATTGGCACCAAGTATGTGAGCTGGTTCTATCAATCATTTTGGAGCCTCACTAATCTGTTGCAGACTGTAGACCTTCTTAGTCAGATGAAAGACCTCTTCATATTAAGTTTCTTGGGGAGTTTCTCAGATCTGTGTCGTGACTGTAACTGTTGTTAGGAGAGACACTGCAGTTAGGGACGAGAGCATATTCAACATATAGCTGTGGCTCTAGGTGGTCTTGGAGAGTCTTGAGAAGAGGCCAGTTATTAAAGACCAATGGTAGTACACTGTGGACTCTGGTTTGAATTTTCTCAAAGCTAGATTGTGTATAGCACCTTTGTTTTGAACTGACCTAGAACCCCTAGGCTAGCCACATTTACCAAAATCTGGATCCAGAGGGTCACTTGGATGAGCTGAACATCATCTAGTCAACTGTTAAGCAGGCACTGATAATGAAAGGATGGAGCACCATTAGCAATTAGTTGCAACAGCAGAGACATGCTGGCTGCCTTGCCTGGATTTGCTAGTTCTCTCTGGTTCTGCAATCTTGTTTAAAGGCTTTAGTACAACCCAGACCTGTTTAATAGGTGGTATTCATCTCATAGGTGGTATTAATCTAATTTAATACACCCCAGAGAGGTTTAATAGGTGGTATTCATCTTGTTATGGCTGTGGCCACCTAAAACCTAGGCCTATGTAGGCTGATAGCCTGTAGTCAATGAAGAAGAGATTAATGCTTCCAACATTTAACCCACAGTGTTCATCTTAGGTACCTGTCCTGGCATGGGTTGCCTCTACTATTGCCAAATCCATCTGAAGTGAGAAAAAAGTATCACTCCATCTGAAGCTGATGAGTAGATGTGTTGGTTTGAGGCTAATCGGAATATTTTAATGAGAGAAATTAGATCACTGGTTGCAAAAAGGAAATAGTGATGAAGTCTATGTCATTCATGAGTTTGCTGAAAGAGATTAAAAGCCAAAATGTAAACAATTTGTCCCACTTTGTTCTGGGACACTGCTTCTTTTCGCTTCTCCTTCATTCTGCGCTAATATCTCTCCACTAACCTTGGCTAACCAGAAAACAGGTAACCTTTGCTGGTTGTTTTGTTTGTCTGGGAAGGAAGAGGGAGAGAGAGAGAGGGAGGGTAGCTTTGAGCCCCTTCTGGGGAGTTTCTTTGTCCAGAAGGGAATTTGGATTTCTGTATTACTTCTAATTTGTATATAATTGTAAATACTTGTAAATATATTGTGTGTATATGCTTGTACATTTAGCTTTGCTGTAAATATAGCTTCATCTTACTTCCAAGCCATCTGAGCTGGTCTGGTAAATTTCAATAGTGAGGGGGAAAGCTCCTAACCCACCACAGCAGAAAATATCTGAACGTGTCAGTAATACTCTGTCTTGGCCTGTGCTAGTGTTTGTAAAGTGTCAGTGTCAAGAAACAAAGATGAAGTTTGTTTTCTTTGTGATTAATAGAAATTGAGCCAAATACATCATGATACTGCTACCATGTGTGGTGACTGAAGAAAATGCTGAATTCTTGGTCTGGAAAAGCAACCCACACAGGATCAAGAAAGAGACTTTATATATTGAGGACCATCTGGTGGATGCTTCATCAATGTGTTGAACTCCGGTTCAGTCATATCACTTTTTTGAGATGTAGCATATGATTGGTAATTACTTAGGAGGGTAAATGTGAATACAGGCTGGCCTTACTTCACCAAATGCATTTCTGACTACAATGAACCATCACTGAGATTTTTTTTAACATGTGCAAGAGTCTTCCAAGATTTCTAAAAAATTGCTGTCCTTTGGTTTCAGCCTAAGCAAGTGTGGAGACTCTGTATGGACTGAACGTGTTTCAAGTTAGGATGGTTTCCAGACACATAGTACAGGATCTTTTTATGTGTGCAGGACCTTTGGTTTAAGAAAGGCTTAAACAAAAAGGACTGGTTTAGGTGAGTAACTGCCTCTTGCTCCAGCATCCAAGCCTACCTATACCAGAATATGACACTAAAATTTCCTATCCAAATGACCAGAAAGGAAGCTTAATTCCCTGGCTTGTGGCAAACTGATCAGCTTTTTGATTCTGGTAATAGTAATGACAAAGATCCATTCTTTGAGGAATCTTACAATGGGTTTTGGGTTTTGTCTCTTCCTTGAGTGGAGTGAACTGGAGTTTAACATGTTTCCTAGTCAGAGAAGCACCAGATTGCCTATTCTTGGGCTTTGTTCATGGTCTTTTGCAGAGCTCAATCTTGGCCTGTCTTGTTCGAGGTCACTTTGGAGCCTACACTGAAGCATCTCTGCAGAAAGGAACAGCGGACCATTTCCTAATCTGTACTGCCAGAGTTCTGATAAGACAAACAGCTCCTGTTCAGATCTCAAAAAACAGAACTTCAGGAAAAGCAAAGCCATAAAACAGATAAAAGCAAAGTTCAGGCATTGTTTATCAGCTCCTGGGTCATGAATATCTAACTACTTAGAGCTGGTGCAGGAGTCCATGATCAGGACAGGTTCAATGACAATGAAAGACTAAATTGGTATTACAGCTAAAACGGAAGCTCTTAGATCATGTTTAGAGAAGGCTACTGACACTCTAAGACCCCTGAAGATACAGATCAAGACTGGTAAGGATTAGACGAAATGGATTAGCCTAGAGGAACTCTTGGACGGACCAGAAGTATGTGAACAAACATACCTGTAGGGAAACAGCCCTTCAGAAAAAAGAATGTGTAAATGCTATACAAAATAGTGCATTTCAGCCAGAGCAGGGCTGTGCTTCGCATTGCTACACCATTAAGTTGGAAACCTCAAGACAGATTTATGGTGCCATCAAACCACAGTCTTAGTTTTAGTAACTACTCTGTCTTTTTAATGGTACTTAAGGACTTTACTGCAGTTGGACGTTTTACTGTGTTTAGACACGGGTTTAACAACTGAGTTAGCTCTCCTGATGCTGCCAATTGCAGTCAGTGTAGAGAAGCAGAGGTCTTTTTTCAGCTCTGTAACCCAGTAGACAGGGTTATATTTTGGTCTAACAGAGTTTATGGCTGGAGTCCATTGTGTTGAACACAGCTTTTGTATTTGCTGACATTCAGTTCATACAGTGTCAACTAACTTAATTTAAGGGTTTTATTTGAATAATCTAAAAAAAAAAAAAAAGAATCTAAATGAGCAAATCTTTAGAGTTTTTTTCTAGACTTGAGTGACTCCCATGGAGATAGAGAGTTAGGAGGAAGAGACAAGGAGAATCCAGGCAGGTCCAACCTGAAATCGAAACTGCTGCTTCATGCTGAGAAAAACAACTAACTGTTCTCTTCTAACTTCTCTTTTAAAATAGTTGAACTTATTTGAAAAAATAATAACATAGCTCACTTGACTTTTAAAGCTCAAGATAATTTCAATTTTACAGGACAAAAATAAAATCTACAATTCATGAAAGTGAAAGAGTATACTTAGCTGCTGTCCCACAGCCTCCATGTTAACACAGGAATGATATACCCTGTGGGAGATCGACTCAACATTCTTTACGAGCCATCAATGTTTTACTAAAAATCCTGATGTTGGTCCCAAAGGAATAAACATCTTTCATTAGGTGCAGAAGATGACATAATGGACTTGTTATTCTCCCTCTCATCCTCTCCCTCTTTTCCCAAAAATACAGCTATTATCATGCAATGTTGGGTAGGGAAGTGAGTTCTGGAAGCCAAAAAGTGCAAAGGATATTATTTGGCATACCAGTTTTTGCTAAAATTGAGTGGGAGGAAGCATACCTTTACTACTTTAAATAGGACAGAAACATCCTAAATTTGTCCTAAAAAAATAACAGCATAAGGTTACTGTTTATTATTGGTCACAGTTGATTATTTCAGAGATAGCTTTGGCTTTATCCAGCGGTAAATCTGCTGTCACCGGCTATGCACTGTGGCCACCCTTCTTGCCAGTAGTCAGCTTTGGGCAGCAGATCAACTGAATGCCTTAAATTCTCTGTTGAACCTTGGCATTACTATGGAAGAAGTCGCAGCCAATTCACAAGTCCCTGGTATAGCTCCAGTAGCTTAACAGATGGATCACTAGCAAGTCTCCTCTCAAATTCTCTGTTAAATATTCATGGTGCCAGCAGTGCATAGACCAAATCATGCCCCTAGAGGTGCCAGCAAGGGTCTCTGATCTGGGGAAGATGTCAAATTGGCTAGTGGAAGTCTGAGGGCAGAAATGTTTTCTGCGAGGATCTGTCCTTTAGCGCAGAACATGGAGTGACAGCCATATGTGCAACCGTGCTGGCGAACGTGTCTGCAGTGTAGGCTTATAAAGTCTATTAATAGGCCAGTGGCATACCGAATGTAAGCGTGGGGAAACGAGGAGTGAAAGACAATAAGGAAATGCCTTGGACTGAAGTTGAAGCATCAACTACAGTTAAAGTCTTCCTGACAGCTTGCTGTGAGTTTGAAGAAGGAGGCTTAAGCTGTGTTCTCCACCCTGCCTTAGAATACACCACTCTTACTTTCAGAATCTTCTACTGAAAATATTTCCAAACGCAAGTTCGTGCAGCCCTGTGGATTGCGTAGTGTTTTTAGATCCCAGTCAGGGCCAGAATGATGTTTTCTTTGCTATTATATGATGATGTCATTGAAACAACAGTCAAATATGCCTCTGGAGTGTCAGGGTGCTTATATCAGTACTATGCTGCATTTTTGGGCAGTACTAATTATCAGCATCCAGAATGTTTTGGGTTTGTTTATTATTATTTTTTTCTCCTTTAGTTTTGCAATATCTGCCTTGCCTTAGAAGTGCTCTTCCTATGGTGAAAAGGAGGTCACAGACTGTATATATATTTTTTTTTAAACTAAGTTTCTCTTTTTCCACTGCTGTACCAGAAATAGAGTTTATCATTATGTCTCATTAAAAATCTTGTGGAGAAGTAATTCCCAGTTTTTACAATGGACTGTACTGTATGGGATATGGAGGATAGTTAAAAAAAAAAAAAAAATCTTGAGAAAGAATGTACTTGTTTGCTTTTGAAATATTTGCACCCAATCCTTTGAAATTACAGAATGCTGTAAAGAATGCTGACATGTTGCTATCACAGTATCACCAAGGTTGGAAGAGACCTCAAAGATCATCAAGTCCAACCTGTTACCACAGACCTCAAGACTAGACCATGGCACCAAGTGCCACGTCCAAACCTGCCTTGAACACCTCCAGGGACGGTGACTCCACCACCTCCCTGGGCAGCCCATTCCAGTAGCCAATGACTCTTTCAGGGAAGAACTTTCTCCTCACCTCCAGCCTAAACTTTCCCTGGTGCAGCTTGAGACTGTGTCCTCTTGCTCTGGTGCTGGTTGCCTGATAGAAGAAAGTAACCTCCTCCTGGCTACAACCACCCTTCAGGTAGTTGTAGACAGCAATAAGGTTCCCCCGATCCTCCTCTTCTCCAGGCTAAACAATCCCAGCTCCCTCAGCCTCTCTTCATAGGGCTTGTGCTCGAGGTCTCTCACCACCATTATTGCCCTTCTCTGGACATGATATTACTATTATTATTGCTATATTACCAATATTCCTAATGCAAAATCAGTAACAGTAAAATATTTTAAGGAAACTCAATGCAAGTTATTTTATAGGATAATATTACAGGAGGTATGTAATATGAGCATGTAGTAATGAAGAAACAAATATTTCTGTGTTTACTCGTGACATGCCATTCTTAAGTATAATAAGCACTAAAATTAAGGTGAGATGATTGGAAAAGGCCATATGCCATTAGAGGGAAGGGACCCCCAGAGATCATCAAGTCCAAATCCTTTGCAAAGCAGGATCACCTATGGTAGTTCACACAGGAATACATCCCGGTGGGTTTCGAAAGTCTGCAGAGAAGGAGACTCCACAAGCTCTCTGGGCAGCCTGTTCCAGTGCTCTGTCACCCTCACTGTAAAGAAGTTTCTCCTCATGTTGAGCTGAAACCTTCTATGTTCAAGTTTGTACCAACTGCTCCTTGTTTTATTGCTGTGCACCATCGAAAAGAGATTGGCCCCATTTTTTTGACACCCACCCCTCAGATATTTATACACAGTGGTGAGATCTCTCAGGCTTCTCTTGCAATATTGCAGTTCCTGGTTTGCTTGACTCAACAGTGTAAGGCTTTTAATGCTTTTTAACTTAGGCTAGAAGTGTTTGCTCCTTAGCTAGGAGTTCAGAGAGCTACCTACCTTGTTTGCCTCAAAACTGGCTGCAAACATAATTTCATAGAGTTGCAATATTACATACATTAACAGAAGAAAAAGGGTTTTCTAGTACTGTCTTGTATTTCCCAAATGATACAACAGAATATGTGTTTCCAAAGGGAACAGTCTATGCAGAATCAGAGATATTTTAACAGGTACTCAGATACACCAAAAGTATTTGTTACAACCTGAATTGTACAGTATGACTCTTGTAAGGTGATGTAGTAAACTTCATAGTGTGGCTAATGTGCTATTAAAGCTTCTGTCCTCCATACTCTGGTGTTTCTTGCAACCTGGGAAGATCTTTTCTCTGTGATAGATAGAGGTATGAAAAGATGCTATATAATTTGCAGCAAGAAGTAGTCTTTGAGTCAGCTCAAGACTAACACAAACCAAGTATTTTTAAAAGCCAGTGAAGCCTGAATTAAATCTACAAAAGGGATAATGGAGATTATCACCTAAAGGTGTCTGTATGATGTCAGGACATCAAATGGGAGACTTGTAAATGAAGATGCTTGAAAAAATAAAATGTCTATTTAATTTAAAGCTAGGAATATTTCTGCTGTGTTTGCAATCAGCTGGATGGGGGAAGGATGAATGGGAAAATACCCCACAAGGACATTTTTCCTCTCTTTCCTTCAACAAAAATTTGTTCCTTGTGGCTGATTGTGGCTGTTTGTTCAGACTTCCCCCAAACCTCTCTGGGAGAAAGAAATAACAAGCAAAACCTGTTTTGAAGTATAGCCAGAGAACTGGCACTAATGTTTAAGCTAAGAGTGGATATATGGTTTCAAAGCTTCTGAGCAGTTCGCGATTGATTTCTTTTGCTGCAGTGTACAACTCTTTGGCATATTTGATCCACTGCTTGTTCAAGGCGGACTGCTTTTATTGCTGATTCTATGTGTGACCATGATCACTTAATCCTTTATATTTCACTATGTCTGTTAGAAAAATGAGAAACAGCTCTTGCCTAAGTGTTGATTCATTCAAGTGTTGAATCATAAAAGCACGGATTAATGACTAATTACTGATTAACTGTATCAACATCTTCAGTCAGAATATCCCTTCTAAGAGTACAAAGAACATATTAATCAAGAACATAATGCCACATGCTTTTGGGCAGTAATTTAGAAATTATTCTGTTCTTTGTACGCTATCAATTGAAAACCTGCTTTTCAGAAATGATGGGCACCTGATTTTAAACTTTTTGGAGTGTAGCTCTGTTTAGTTCTCGAAATGTCATGGCTTAAACCATTTATAACACAAATTAACTGTCATTTCCAGGTGAAAATTAATCCAGTAAGTGACAATTAAATTTTGTTCTGGAATATATCCTTGCTCGCTGGGCTTTGAATTCATCATTTATTTATTTTTCTTAATTAAGACACCTTTAACAATGGCTATCAACAGCCTTCTACCAGTATTGGAGAATTTCAATTACAATTAAGAAGGAAACCTTAAACAACTTGAAACATGTCATTCAGCTAATCATGAAATGTTTTGATTTCTTTAACAAATAAAAAAACATGCATTCCAAAATCGAAAGTAAATTGCAACTGAAGAGTTATTTTCTTGTTGAAAAAAAAAAAAAGAAATAAAAAACTGGTTGAATACTTTCAATTTTTCCCCCCATGCAAATAATTTACAAAACCTGACCTGTTACTGGGAATAGCTTTGGCTTTAGCCAATCAGTTCTCAAGAGGCGAGTAAGTTATGGAGAAATTCTCAATACATTTTTAGCTTCAGTAGTATTTAATTAGTATTTATTTCACAGTTGTTCCACTTGTTAGATAAATGAGAAATGAACTTCACAAACATGAGTGTTAATTATATATGTTAAGATAAGCAACTGAAAGTTCTCATTTCCACTTTGACTGATACAGAAATAGCCTATCTTATTTCTGTATCAGGAAGGCTGGGGAGGGATTATTTACAAGGTCCTGCAACGACAGGACAAGGGGCAATGCGTTTAAACTGGCAGAGGGGAGATTTAGACTGGATGTTAGGAGGAAGTTGTTTGCAGTGAGGGTGGTGAGGCACTGGAACAGGTTGCCCAGGGAGGTAGGGGCTTCTCCCTCCCTGGAGGTGTTCAAGGCCAGATTGGATGAGGCCTTGAGTAACCTGTACTAGTGGGAGGTGTCCCTGCCTATGGCAGGGGGTTGGAATTAGATGNGGCAGGGGGTTGGCATTAGATGATTGTTGAGGTCCCTTCCAACCTTACCATTCTATGATTCTATGATTCTATATTTTGACACATCTATTTTAAAAATACTACTAAACCAGGAAGATAGGAGCTAAATATGTGCAAACCAAGTAGAATAAAATACTTTTTAAAAAAAAATTTTGTTTTTTAAAAAAAAAAATTTAAGATTTGAGATGCTTTGACTTAGTTTATTATCCTCATCAGTGGTTATAGTTGCGGTTAGTTCTTCAACCAAATGGAATTGGTTCAATCACATTATGGAGTATTGGCTTGGTGCTACCACAATACTTTTTGATCTATCTGCAGTAGATTGTACAGCAGACAGTGGATGAACAGACACATAGCTGCATAAGACAGAAAGGTAGGAGGGGACCTAAGACAATAGGAAAAACCCAGTGTCCTTGCACATTGTATCAGAATAGGTTGCTATCATCAGTTCTTCTGGTGGAAATTCAGCCACATTTATCACAGGGAATCTTATGGATATGTGCTGCAAATTGTTGTTGGGTACTTCTTATCATCCAGGCATGTGGCCAGGACCATACTGTGTAAAGCTCTTAAGGGCATCAGGTTTCAATCTCAAGGATAGCAGTGATACAGGAGAAGCAAAATACAACATAATTTGATCTCATTCCAGCAGGGATCAAGATATGACTGGAGAGCTCCCTTGGATTTGTGCATCTGAGAAGCATTCCCAGGTCCCTGACCTTTAAATGACAATGTTCATAAAAGGGCCATCTAGATCCTTAATGAAACTCTTAAATTACTTTTAAAGGAGCCACTTAAAAATTTGGGTCAAGAGGCAGCACATATGTCCAAGCACAAAAGGAGTGCTACAGGATTTCATTTCTGCATACATTTACGCCTTGTGAAATTGTTTTCTGCACCGCTGTGATATAGTTCCTTCCATTATTCTCTCAAAGGGATCATAGTCTCATATTTTTTCCCCTTTGGTGTGTCTGGCTTCCTGCTTTAATCTAATTCTCACAGCTCAGGGGAATCATCAGACCTGGCTGAGATTTGTATCTTTTTGGAGAGCTCATCAATAGTTTACATAATGCCGTGGCAGGGCCAGGGTTCACACAGCTGGAGAGGTACTCAGAAAGAGTCCCGAGTTAAGCAGAAAAAGCTTCCTTGAGGATCTCAGCATTTTTTTTTTAAAAGAGTTTTTAAAAATCTCTTCTGAAGAAACCAAACCAACACAAAAGCGGTGGTGCGCAGGTTTGCTGGCAGCTGGTGTACTGTGACTGACGATGCTTGTGTTAATTATGCTCTCACTACTGCCATGTGATCCACCCATCTGCTTTTCAAAGCCAGCTGTTTTCCTTTATCTTCCTGTTGAACTACCAGTTATTCAGGACAGTGACCGTCTTTATCTGGTGAGCAACTCTGATGTGGGGGTAGTATTGTCATGATTTACTCANTGTCTTTATCTGGTGAGCAAGGAGAGAAGCAAGCACAGTGAAACTCTGATGTGGGGGTAGTATTGTCATGATTTACTCAAAAGAGAAAGCTAGTAAAGCACAAGTTTAGCCACATTATCTTCTGCAGCTGATATGTATTTAGAGACATAAATTATCATAGAATAATAGAATGGTAAGGTTGGAAGAGACCTCAAGGATCATCTAGTTCCAACCCCCTGCCATAGGCAGGGACACCTCCCACTAGTACAGGTCACTCAAGGCCTCGTCCAACCTGGCCTTGAATACCTCCAGGGAGGGAGCAGCCACAACCTCCCTGAGCAACCTCTTCCAGTACCTCATCACCCTCACTGGAAAGAAAATCCTCCTAATATCTAGTCTAAATCTCCCCTCTGCCAGTTTAAACCCATTGCCTCTCGTCCTGTCATTACAAGACCTTGTAAATAGTCCCTCCCCAGGCTTCCTATAGGCCCTTCACTGTGAGGGTGACAGAGGACTGGAACAGGCTGCTCAGGGGGGTTGTGGAGTCTCCCTCTCTGGAGATATTCAGGGCCCTCCTGGATGCATTTCACTGTGATCTGGTCTAGGTGACGCTGCTCTGCCAGGGGGATTGGATTAGATGGTCTTTTGAAGTCCCTTCCAACCTCTAACATTATAGAATTATAGAATCACAGAATGGTAAGGTTTGAAGTGACCTCAAAGATCATCTAGTTCCAACCCCTTGCCATAGGCAGGGACACCTCCCACTAGTACAGGTCACTCAACATTCTGTGGTTCTGTGATTCCTGAAATTTAGGAAATGTCCTTAGCCATCATTAGATGTCTAATAATGCAAGTTTTAAATAAAAACGTTTCCATGCAATCAATACAAAATTGTTTCACCCAGTTTGCTTACCTCTCTCTAATTTGTGACTCATTACTAAGTTGTGCAATATTTTTGCTGCCTTTTACTGGATGATTCTGGAAGCCTTTTTAGCCTAGAAAAACACACCTTTTAGCCTTTTGTCCATGTGAGGAGGGTGGCATTCATGTGGAGAGCTGCCACTCTTCAGGCACTCACGCACAGGCAAAAAGAAAACCACGTTCCTCTAAAGTGATGGAAAAAGTGCATGACCACAGTTAAAACAAACAACTCTTCAGAACTAAAAAAGTTTGTGAACTGTTGCTTCAGTGTTTGTCCAGTTTTTGACCAAACAGCCAGATATATATATGTAAACACTCCAAACACAACAGAATAAACAAAGCTGTTCTTAGGATTCCAGAATTCCTATTCTGGCCTTTAACCAGCAAATATGATCTTGTTCTCTTTCCTTGGAAGAACACCCTCTCTCCTCCCCCCTGCTTTCAATGGTCCCATGTGTTATTTTCTTGATGTCATAAAATATTTTCCTCTAACAAGTTAAAAAGATCCCAACCAACCGACCACGAAAAAAAAAAAAAAAAAATCAGTTAGAGAAATTGCTCAAAGTTCTTAGCTGTGCATAAAAGAAAGACCGTAAAAATATTTAGAATTATCTTAATGTTGCCCTCTGGAAATTTTATAATATCACTTTTGTTCAGATTATCTTTAGATAATTATATTTAGAAATTATCCTCATTTCACCAATCTCCATGAACTGCATTGCAAAACTTCTTTCCCCTTAAACGTCTTTTGATCGAATGGGTTAAACCAGAGTAGAATTTGAAGGAGAATGTTGTTGTGTAGTGGAGGCTTGGTGTTTTTTTTTCTGTAGCATAGGCTTGTTTACATTGCATGAGCATTTAGATCTTTTAACATGTGTGGAAAGAACTAATTAAAATAGACTGAACATGGAATATGTGTTGATATAATGGCATGTAAGTTTTTCATGTAATTGAGAGGTATCAGAGAAACCTGACATTTTAAAATGTTTTTCCTGAAATTTCATGGAAGTATTCACAAATCTGACTCAAATGATCTAATTTTTAGTTGAGTCACAGAATGAAAGAATGATAGGAGTTGCAAGTAACCTCTGGGGATTTGCCCAGGTCAGCTTCTGCAGAAACATGTCCAGGTGGGTTTTGAAAGTCTCCAGAGGAGGATACTCTCTGGGCAGCCTGGTCCAGTGCTCCGTCACCCTCGAAGTGAAGTTGTTCCTTAAGTTGAGATGGAACCTCCTGTGTGCTAGTTTGTGCTCCCTACATACTCAACTCAAGCTACATTGCTCCTGTCGTTCAACACCACTGGAAAAAGTCTGATCCCATCATCTTGACACTTGCCTTTTAGCTATTTATAAGTATTGGTAAGATCCCCTCTCAGTCTTCTCTTCTCCAGGCTAAAGTGCCTTATGTCTCAGTTTCTCCTCATAAAGAGGGATGCTCCAATCCTCTAATCATCTTTATAACTCTCTGCTGCACTCTGCCCAGTATTTCTTGAACTGAGGAGTCCAAAACTGGACTCAATACTCCAGATGTGGCTTCACTAAGGGAGAGCAGAGGAGAAGGAAAACCTCCCTCTATTTGTGAGCCAAACTCTTCTTAAAGCATTCCAGGATACCGTTGGCTTTCTTGGCCCCAAGGGAATGTTGCTGGCTCAATTATCTTCCGGGTCTCTAAGGTCTTTCTCCACAGAACTGCTTTGCAGCAGATGCCTGTACTGGTGCTTGAGGTTATCCCTCCCTAGGTGCAGTATCCTGTACTTGCCCTTGTCCAGCTTCAGTAGTTTCTAGTTTCTCTGAAGCAGTTCTGGCTTGAAGATAGCCTTTGGGATTGGAATGCCTTGAGTGAACAATTTTAGTAAGAATTTTGGAAACACAAAACTTCTAAAGCAGAAGAAAATCTCAGCAGTACAATGTAAACTTTCAGAAGTTTGGAAGATGCATGAAAAATATCTGACAGTCTGACATTGCTATCTGCCTGAGCTGGAAATTATTTTCCAGCATAAGGAAAATTTTATATCACTGACATGCTGTAGTCTGGATTTAAAACTGAGAAGGAATGACTATTTGAGGCTATGAATAAAATAATTCTCAAGGGAAAATTAGAGTCCTTATTGCTCTAGCTTACTGCATTTGAGTGAATATTTGAAGGATTTATGAAGAGTGACTGGTTTCTATTATTAGCAGTGGGATAAGCATAATTTCAGCATGGCAACTGAGACATAGGTGAAGATTCTTCCTGTCTTCTAGTCCTAATGCATCTACCCCTGGCATTTCCTTGAAGCCCAGATTTTAATCTTAAACTTTGAATTTTTCTGGATCTTGATTTTTCATAGATCTCAACAAGTGCAACGGAGATTTTTCTTGCGGTTTTCCTGTTTGTATGTGTTCTTTAAATCTTTGACCTCTTGTTTGCAAGAAAAGTCACTAGCTGACAAGTCATATTTTCTTGAATAAATAATTCAATTCTTGGAAGAGATTCCATCAGCTACTGCCTGTCTTCAACTTTTCAGTCACATATAAACAGTATTCCATGTTAATACTTCCTGGATACAAATATTACTCTGAAAAGACTGGTAGCTGGACTGCTCTGTCTGCTTCTAGCGTCTAAGGCAACACGGACCCTTTAAACATATATCAAAGCAAGTAACCTTCTTATCATGTACCTGGGAATATGCAAGGTGAAAGAAACACTCTTGTGGCATCATTGTCAGGTCACCCTACAAGAATAATGAAATCGTATAGAGAGGTGTGCCCTGAGGCATACTCTTGTTGCCATAATTAGGTGGAAGGCTCCCTTGGAAATGAAGCCTTATTGCAAGAGCGTTTCCAGAAACTAATTGTGGTATGTTTTTGCATCAGTATTGGCGTACTGCATCATTTATGGTCTGAAAATAGCTGTAATTGTGTGCATGATTGAGTCATTTCCTGAATTTAGTATCCTAAGCAGAGTACGAATTAAATGACTAACACACTCTTGACTTTGTCATCATTCTTATCTCTGGCTGGATTCTTAAAAAGATCTCTCTGTGCTTTTGCATTTTTAAGCCAAATTAGATTTGGTATATTTTAGCACTGCTGAGACTGACAGGTTAGCAATAATCATTGTTCCCAGACGCAGCACACGCAGGTGCTGCGAGATCTCCCTACCCTCTTGCAGCTCTGCTGGTGCATTTCTGATCAGCACCACCTCTTCTGGGCCGAGGACTGCAGGTTTATTCTGAACAGTAGGCAGGGTGAATTTTTTAAATGGAGAAATGGTCAGCGGGGCATGCGGTTGAGGTCATCACTCCTGTTTCATTTGCAGCCCAAGCTGGAAACAAATGCACTCTCCTCAGGTACTTGCACTCTTGCATTATACCAGTCTGTATCTCAGGAGGCCCTGTTTCCTCTGAATTTTGCCTGTGGTCCTTTCCTGCTCATAAGGGCACACTCTCTTAGTTGCGAGAGCTGCACTCTCATCTTTAACTGGCAGATCCTCTGGAGAGAATGAAATGACTGTTGTTTGCAGTCTTCTGAAAGCAAAATAAACAACTGGCACTGGCTTTTAGAATAGAGTTAAAGATCTAGAATCCTACTGCCACTCAGAGAGTGCAGCATATTAATTATGAATCATCAATATTTTTTGTTCCCATCATTATCACACACACACAAAAAAAGCAACCTACAGTATTTGCATTCATATCAACCCCTTTTATTTAATTTATTTGGACTGCTTTTCTATCCTGTACCAGTTAATCGCTAGCCCTATTTCAACTCAGAATCTGAATGTTATTTACCATCTGTCTCCAAGGGATGCACTTGCCAAGTCCCTTAATTTGCTATAATTGGCAGGTTTTCAGTGTACATAATTTATATTTAAAAAAAAAAAAAACACATTAAAAAAAAAACCAAAACCCCCAAACCCAACAAGAAGCTTCAATCCTGAAAAGAAAAGGAAAAAAAAAAGAAGAAGAAAAAAAAAAGATTAATTAAACCATTTCTTCTGGGCCCCTAGAAGTGTTCCAAAAGGATGGCTTAAAGGCCGCAAGGTCTGCTCTGTGTATGTGCTGTCACAGCTGATCACATTAAAAATGTATGTTGGGTTGGTCCCTTGTGCCTCTGTGCTGGTCAGAAGGATGTCACTGACACCTGGGTAAAATCACACATAAACAGTGAATTAAACATCTCACATTTGCATTTGTGCATTTTGTTCACACGCTAGAAGCTCCTAGGCTGCAGTATAATTTATGGATACCTCCATGTAGGCAATTCTGTAGCTGATATGACAGGGGAAAAAAAAAAAAAAGAATAAAGAAAAAAAAGAAAAATACTGAACCCAAACCAACAAACCCAAACCCCAACCATACATGCAGAATACTAAATAGAGCTACTGAAAGACCACAAATGGACTGCAAGACATCGCACATGTGGTTTGTAAACATGATTTATACCTTTCTTTTTCTTAGCTTCTTGCTCTTGACAGCACCTGGTTAATGAGCGCGTGGTGCAGTGCCATAATGCCCTGTGTAGGCAGCTGTCAATCTGAGAGATGTCAGCAGTTCTCCTGAGTTACCCCTGCGAGCATGTGGCTGACTGCAAGGTCTCTTTTGCTGCAGTTCTCTCACTATCTTCTCGATACACTGACAGAGGAAAGTTTGATAGAGAAAGGGATGGAGGTGATTCATTGT
>VWZE01015690.1:84964-182129 GCA_013396675.1 Eubucco bourcierii
GAAGGGAAGGGAAGGGAAGGGAAGGGAAGGGAAGGGAAGGGAAGGGAAGAGGAGGAGGAGAAGGAGGAGGAGAGGAGAGGAGAGGAACAGATGCAGATAGCTATCTCCTTGTTGCTTTTACTAAATCTGTGATGATATCCAAGTGACATGTGAGACCTTTACCAGCCTCAAAAGTAGCTGACATGACCATTAACTTTCTTTTGGGTCAGTTGCTCTGTATTTATATAAACCATTCAAGGAAAGTTCAAATTAACTAAATAGCGTGAAAAAGCTGAATAGGTCCATTCCTATCCCTGCTCCATTACAATTTGACACATATCACTTCAGACTCAAATAAGAGATACTTTTTTCTTTTGTTGCTCTTTTAGCAGTGGCTCAAACTGTCCCTTTTCTAAACTGAAGTACCCATATTTCCTAAAATTAATTCTTCTAAGGTATAATGACAATGTAGGAACGTTTAGAGGAACTTCTAGTTCTTTTCTGGCTCTGAAAAATTTTAGTCTTCTTCAGGAAAATGCATTTCCCAATGTTATAAGATTATTATTTCTTATGATATTTCAGTTAACTCTTTCCCAATACAACAGAATAGTACTTGGATGAATACCACAGTGGATATGATATAAATCCCTAGGTTCATTAGATCAAAAGACAGCAATACTGTGCAATGCAGCAAACTTGAACAAGTTTGTATCCTAAGCTGCTACCTTCTTAATTGGGAGAGTGAAACCTGCTGGTGTTGGGGAAAAAAAAAAAAAAAAAAGGAAAAGTATGACAGAGACAGCAGAGATCCTGGGAAAGCAGCAAGAACAAAGGCATCATCAGTTCTCCAGATCTACATTGAGGTGTGCTGTGAGACTTTTGTGATGCTGTGGGGTTTTATTCCTTCCCTCATTTGAAAGGCTTTGCTAAGCACCATATTTTCCTTGCTATGTTAAGTTATGGGAAGTAAGGGAGGCTGTGGTTGACTATTGTTCTGTTCTGCTGGAAATGGGACTTAGTTACCCAAGTACTAGATCTAGGATGTTGTAAACTGTATCACTGTTATTCTGCAACTGAAACACACTAATTCAGAGCCAAGCTTATTAATAATTGACCTACACTGGGGATGTCATGCTTTTTCTGAAGAATATTTTATGCATGTATTGAAGTGTATGTTGCCTGCCCAATTCCCAGTGCAAAACTGAAAACTTCAACAGTGCCTTCAAGAATCTATACAAGATTTGGGCAACTGAATGGCTAAATGAGTACACTAAATAGGAGGGCATATATTCCCTTTTGCCTGTTTGTGAACTGATTACATCAGGAGTTAATGAATATCCTTACACAATATTAAAATCACTAAGAATTATCATCCAGAAAGGTAGATTAAGTTTCAAAAGATGAGCATGTGAAAACAGAAATGATGAGCTAGGTTTTTTCCCCTATATGCTATGTGCAATCTTCTATATTTTGAGGCAAAATCCCAATGCCAAGATGATCTTTTATTCCTTTTCATACCTGCTCCATTTAGTAGTTTAACATCTTGTAAATGCATTTTAAACTTATTTGTTGCTGCAGACCTTCTTGCAAGGATATCAGAATAAGCTCCAACTTTCCTGTGATTTTTGGTGAGTAATATCTGTATATATATATATATAATTGCAAGAGTGTCTGCAGCAACAAATAAGTTTTTTATATATATATATATATAAAAATTTGGTCTGACCTATGTAATTGCTCAGGGTGCCTAAACCATGAACTGTTCAGTGGATTTTGACATCTGAGAGAGGAAGAGGACCACAATTATTTTGCCCAAACTGTTACAAGCATAATTGAGACACATGGTTGTCTTACAGAAATCTTGCACCATAAGAGGAACTGTTCCATCCATTATATGAGAGTCTAGATCCAGTTTTCTTCTTGACTGATGACAAAGTCCATATCACAAATCTGCCATGAGAGAGAGAGCACCAGAGACTAGGTCATTGCAGGGAATTCCATTCCAAATCCCAGCATTTCTCTATCTGCATTTCTATGCAATTGTCTATAGAATCATAGAATCATAGAATGGTAAGGTTGGAAGTGACCTCAAGGATCATCTAGTTCCAAGCCCCTGCCATAGGCAGGGACACCTCCCACTAGTACAGGTTACTCAAGGCCTCATCCACCCTGGCCTTGAACACCTCCAGGGAGGGAGCATCCACAACCTCCCTGGGCAACTTTTCCCAGTGCTTCATCACCCTCACTGTAAATATCTATCTACCCACCAGATATGCCCAAGA
The DNA here is from genome assembly GCA_013396675.1 of Eubucco bourcierii. Lineage (NCBI taxonomy): Eukaryota > Metazoa > Chordata > Aves > Piciformes > Ramphastidae > Eubucco > Eubucco bourcierii. The sequence goes on from VWZE01015690.1 coordinate 87,226, forward strand.
TGTTGTTGTCACTATTTAACAAGCATCTAACTTCTCATAAGAATTTTTATCTAGCCTTTCTTACAAGCCTGAACATGTAAACCAACCCGAGACAGTGAATCAAAAGTATGTTTTGTTCAATTTAGAGGCTTTTGCAGTCAAATTTTGCAGTCTGCAAAATGCAGAAAAAAATGTCAGATTTGGCATGAATCTAACAACTGATTTTGAGTTTTCTGGAATTAGCAAGATATTAATGTTAACAATTTTCCAAAGTATAGACATTAATTTGTATAAACACAGGAAGGGCATGGAAGTGTTGGAGTGGGTCCAGAGGAGGGCCATGAAGATGATCAGAGGGCTACAGCAGCTCTGCTGTGAGGACAGGCTGAGGGAGTTGGAGTTCTGCAGCCTGGAGAAGAGAAGGCTTCCAGGAGTCCTTATAGTAGCCTTCCAGTATCTGAAGGGGGCCTAGAGGAAGGCTGGGGAGGGACTATTTACAAGGTCTTGCAATGACAGGACAAGGGGCAATGGGTTTAAACTGGCAGAGGGAAGATTTAGACTGGATGTTAGGAAGAAGTTTTTTGCAGTGAGGGTGGTGAGGCACTGGCACAGGTTGCCCAGGGAGGTTGTGACTGCTCCCTCCCTGGAGGTGTTCAAGAATAGGTTGGATGAGGCCTTGAATGACCTGTACTAGTGGGAGGTGTCCCTGCCTATGGCAGGGGGTTGGAACTAGATGATCTTTGAGGTCCCTTCCAACCTTACCATTCTATGATTCTATGATTCATGTCCTGTTCCCCTCTTTTTGTGCATATATGTAAATATAATCTCAGTGAGGTGATATGGTTTTCAGCCATACCTGAAAGACACAGATATATGTAACAAGTCATATTGATCTTTCAAAGGAAGTATCAAGTTCAGCTTCCTACAGCCCCTCTCATTCCTAGTGAAGAACAGGCACTTTAGAGCAGAACTTGTTGAAGTGGAACAATTTAAAGGGGAACATTCTCTCTTCTGCTCTACTGAGGCCCCACCTGGAATATTGCATCCAGTGCTGGGATTTACAGTTCAAGAGGGACAGGGATCTGCTTGAGGTAGTCCAGTGGAGGGCTATGAGGATGATTGAAGGATTGGAGCACTGCCTTATGATGGAAAGCTGAGAGACCTGGGGCTTTTAGTCTGGAGAGGAGATGGCTATTTGAGTAAGGCATTTTCCCGGTGTTTTGTTTGGGTTTGGGGTTTATTTATTGAAAAAAAAAATCTTTCATCCAGATCAGCCACATTTGGGAAAAAAACTTAGATTTTTGTAACACACCTGTCATGAAAAATGCCAAGGGAAAAAGAGGAAAAAAAGAGTTAAGGATAACCAGTTACATTTTCTTTTAGTAAATACAGAAGGACAAATACTATTTACAGAAAGAAATATGCAAATTTGGTGACAGTCCCTATGTAAAGGCAACAGAGTTCAGATTAAATTTATTTCCTGTCATGTTTGGAGTCCATTGAATCGAATTAAAACATCTTTAGTTTCTCAAATAAAATGAATAGAATAAGAGCAACAGTAAAGGTTACAAGGACCTCATCACTGTCTACAGCTACCTGAAAGGATGTTGTGGAGAGGCTGCTGCTGGTCTCTTCTCACAGGTAAATAGTGATAGAACAAGAGGGAATGGCCTCAAGCTGCAGCTGGGTAGGTTTAGACTGGACGTTAGGAAACATTTTTCACAGCAAGAGTGGTCAGGCATTGGAATGGGTTGCCCAGGGAGGTGGTTGAGTCACCAGCCCTGGATGCATTTAAAAGTTATTTGGATGTTGTGTTTGAGGATATGGTTTAAGGGTGAACTTTGTAGAGTAGGGATATCAGTTGGACTTGATGATCCTGGGGGGGATCTTTTCCAACTGGAATGCTTCTATAGTTCTGTAACATTCTTACATTTCTGTATACAATACTCATCAAGCTATCAGGATGACTTTTTTTTTATGTATAAACTTTTTGTGGTACCCAGATCTCATGCAGATCTCATGCATATATCAATGCTATCTCTCTGGAACATTTTTTTAATTTTTATTTTTATTTATTTTTTTAAGCTGGGTTACAGAGGTCTTTAAAATTCAATCTTTACTGAATTGCTCTGAGGGAAGATGAGTTCTCTGGAAAAATCTGGCCTTTAATGTGGGCATGGTGGCATTTCTACACAAGTCAATCTATGGGTAATATTTCAGTGCTCGGTGTTTTCAGAGCAGTGGCTCTTCTCTAACCCTGAAAGATTTGTCCTTTGCACTGTAGTGCTTTTATTCTGTTATTTGATTCATGCAGCTCTCAGTGGCTATTCCAAAGAATGTCTACAAGGTCATGGGAGTCTTTGCTGATTCAGGAAAGGCACATTTCATTGCAAAAGGCTGCTTTTATTTTGTTTTCCAGAGTGTACACATGGAATGCTGTTGTGGTTGTTTCAATGTTTACAAGATATTTCCTTCAGTGATAGTTTCATTTCTGCCAAAAGTAAAGTTAAAAAAAAAAAATCATTAATGAGCTGACAGTGCTTTTAATGCTGCTTCAAAAGGAGAGGGAATGCTCGTGTGCCAAATAAATGTTTGGAACAGTCTCAGGCAGCAACATTTGTTCTGCAAGGGAATGAACCACAATAGGACACTTCAGCTGTTGAACATCTAAAAGTTCTCAGATGCTGCGGTGCTCAGATGGTCAGCTTGTTTCCGACATAAGTAGATTTTCTCTTAACGTGGCAAAAGGCTGAGCTCTATCTAAAACAAACAGAGAAAAAAAAATCTCCCTGCTCAAGGTTTAGGACTCCCTGCAGGAAAAATTTACAGAGCTTTAGGCAGAAGTGTGAATGTGGGAGTAGTACACATCTTGGCTCATCAAGAAGGGGGATGCTCTTGACAGTATAGAAGCACATTCTTGATGTTTGTCAAACTTTCTGACACATTTTTATCCATTTTGAGACAGTGACAAAAATGTTGCAAGCGTTTCTGTAAAATGTTAGTCTTGTTTTCTGACCAGAATCTTATAAGAAAATGACAGGAAAAATCCAAAAATGGGATTTCTTGCTTTCACAGACACTGGGCTGTCTGAAGTCATCCCCCAATGAATGAGCTGGGAAATAACATACCTCACTAGAAAGCTTCCAAAAAATGCATCCTCTTTTATTCTTAATTGTTACACTCTTTTTCAAGGAAGCACCACCAAACATGAAATTTTACACTGCATTTTGCAGATTATTCAAGGGCATGGTTGTTATTTTCAGGTTTTCACAAGCTTGGGCAATGTAGTTCCTCTATTTGAAGAACCGAGTACTTGAAGTTGCTGGCTGCATTGTTCCTATTCATGCAGTCTGAGTGAAGGCTTGCTTTACCTTCATGATAATTTGACTTTCTTGCAGGATGTCATAGCAATGAGAACCTCATATGCTCAACAAGTGTAGGTAGCCACTTGCCCTTGGAGTATGTTCATGAAGGAATTTTTCTGCAGAACGCACCAAAACTTCTTGTACAGTTCATGGCAGAAACATCAGAATCTGGCCCTCTGCACTCGTCGTCAGGAGACAAAAAGTGAATATTCAAAGTGGCATTAAGGTAAGTTGTGTTCATTTTACTCCACAGATCATCCTTTGGACCCAGATCTCAGCTAGTGTTAATTGATGTAGCTCTGAATTTAATTAAACTTTGGAACCTCTCACTGCCTAAGAATCTGTCCTGCAGATTGCTTTTGGAATAAGCTCATATTCAGCTTGATCTGTTCACAATGGCAATTTATGCTTTAACTGAAGGTAAATGATAGCTATTTGGTGATTAATATCCTGCTCATGCCAAGTCAGTTTAAGATGTGCTGACTTAATTTATCACTAACCAGCAGTTACTATCTAGCTGCAATTATAAGAAAAAGTACATTATTTTGACCTTTGAGCAATCATGTGGGAAGACCATTCCTTAAAGTTTGTCTCTAATTTTCTGTAAAGATAACACCTACTTCTCCCAGGACATCTTTGCAAAATTGCTAACAACAGGCAAGTGGAGGTTGCAGTTCTGAAGTTGGCTTATGAAACTGAAGCTGAGAAGGGACAACTGCAGAAGGATCAAAGGCAGCAGCAAGATAATTTTTGTTAAACAAAAAGATTGATCGCTAATGATGACATTATCACAGTACTGGGGTGTGTCTGTGTAAGGGAGAGTGATGACTAACATGGTCAAGTGAGACGAAGATCATAGAATTAGAGAATCATAGAATGGTAAGGTTGGAAGTAACATCAAAGATCACCTAGTTCCAACCCCCTGCCATAGGAAGGGATGCCTCCCACTAGTACAGATTACTCAAGGTCTCATCCAACCTGGCCTTGAACATGTCCAGGGAGGGAGCAGCCACAACCTCCCTGGACAACCTGTTCCAGTGCCTCACCACCCTCACTGGAAAGAACTTCCTCCTAATATAACATTCAGTTTAAATCTCCCCTCTGCCAGTTTAAATCCATTGCCCCTTGTCCTGTCATTGCAAGCCCTTGTCAATAGTCCCTCCCCAATCTTCCTGTAGGGCCCCTTCAGATACTGGAAGGCTACTATAAGGTCTCCTGGAAGCCTTCTCTTCTCCAGGCTGAAAAGCCCCAACTCTCTCAACCTGTCCTCATAGGAGAGCTGCTGCAGCCCTCTGATCATCTTCGTGGCCTCCTCTGGACCTGCTCCAACACTTCAATGTCCTTCCTGTGCTGAGGGCTCCAGAACTGCACACAGTACTCCAGGTGGGGTCTGACGAGAGCAAAGGGGCAGAATCCCCTCCCTTGCCCTGCTGGCCACTCTGCTCTTGATGCAGCACAAGGCATAAACGTAATAAAGTTTAAGTCTCAGCAGCCCTTAAGATTAAAGGCCCTGGGTGCAGGCAGTGTCATTATGAAGTTTGCCTACTTCAGAAAGGACAAGGAGTTGGACTCCTTTGACCCTTCTATGGAGCCCTCTGTGAGCTCTGGTTGCAATATCATTATTCACCACTGCATTGGAAGAAACTTTTATGTCACTTACATTCAGTAACTCTTTCTACAGGGATGGAGTGAGTATCTTATTGTGCAACGCTGCATTTTGAGAGTCATTAAGATGAAAATTCCTATCTGCTCAGATGTACTGTGTTTCAGGGGCAAAAGTATTCTGTATGTGTCTTCTCCTTTCAAATAGCAAGAAAGCTCCTCCAATAAAACAAAAGCTGCTTGTTTTAGCTCAGAAAGGCAGTAAAGAGGTGAGGCTGCCTGCAGTTGAGTCCATGTCTATTTCCAAAGGCAGGGAAATTATTATTTTTTCAAGTTCCTTCAGGCAGCAGTAGCCAAGCCAAATTGGCTCTAGCCAGCTCTTGTTTGTAAAATGTAATTCTGCAGTAATGAGCTGGTGACAACTTGAAGAAAAGAGTCTAAACATCCTGAAAACAATTCCAAACATGACTAAATACAAGAAGGAAACTTCTAATAACTGTCTCATGGGAATCAAGAGCACTGCATACAAATGCAAACATCATTAACTTTTTAGACAAGAACATATATATTACAATCCTCGTCCTTTCTTTTCCTCCTGGAATCTGTTTGTAGGTATCAAACATACCACACTTCTCTGGGCTGCATCAAGAGCATTGTGGCCAGCAGAGCAAGGGAGGGGATTCTGCCCCTTTACTCTGCTCTTGTCAGATCCCACCTGGAGTACTGTATGCAGTTCTGGAGCCCCCAACAAAGGAAGGACATGGAAGTGTTGGAGTGGGTCTAGAGGAGGACCATGAAGATAATCAGAGGGCTGGAGGAGCTCTCCTATGAGGACAGGCTGAGAGGTTGGGGCTTTTCAGCCTGGAGAAGAGAAGGCTTCCAGGAGACCTTGTAGTAGCCATCCATTATCTGAATGGGGCCTACAGGAAGACTGGGGAGGGACTATTGACAAGGTCTTGCAATGACAGGACAAGGGGACACTGGGTTTAAACTGGCAGAGGGAAAATTTAGACTGGATGTTATGTAAGACTGAATTTCTGTTTAATGAGTCCTTGGATTCTCTCTTAGTCATTCTTTTATGCAAGAATTCCCTTTAAAAAGTGATCATTACTAACATGCTATTTGGACACCTCAGCTGAGTCTCAGGTTTCCACTGCAAACATAATTGTTCTGCTTATACACAGAGGTAACACCTAGGATTCAACCCCTGACAAGCTGTCTTATAGTTTGACTTGTTGTGAACTAAGATGTCCTATAACTCCTTGCAAGCTGTCTCTGAAATCTAGCACTGGTCTGAAACTTTTTGAGCTCAGTTGTTTGGTTTCTGTAAACCTATTTCCACTGCTCAAGAGATAAATTTGGTTTTGACAAAAAATTACGCTCAGTGCAAGTGGTCTAGAGGTTTGGGACATGGAACAGGGCTTCATGGAGATTGTTGAGATCCTGAGTTCCAAAATCATGGAATCATAGAATGGCAGGGGTTGAAAGGGACCTCTGGAGATCATTCAATCCAACTCCCTTGCTAATGCAGGTTTGCCTAAAACATGTTGCACAGGAATGTGTCCAGGCAGGTTTTGAAAGCCTCCAAAAAAGAAGACTCCATAACCTCTCTGGGCAGCCTGGCCCAGTGTTCCATCACCCTTGCAGTAAAGGTGCTTTTCCTTTTGTTTAGCTGGAACTTCTTGTGTTCTATTTTGTCCTCATTGCACTTTATCTTGTCACTGGGCACGGCTGAAAAGAGATTGGCCCCATCCTCTTGACACTTGCCTTTTGGATATTTATAAGCATTGACAAGATCCCCTCTCAGTCTTTTCTTCTCCAGGCTAAAGATCTTCAGGTGTCTCAGCCTCTCCAAGATAGATGCTCCAATCCCCCAGTCACCTTTGTAGCCCTCCACTGGACTCTCTAGTGTCTCTTGAACTGGGGAGCTCAGAACAGGATACAATAGTCCAGATGTGGCCTCACTAAGGCAGAGTAGAGGAGGAGGAGAAACTCTCTTGACCTGATGGTCATGCTCTTCTTAATGCGCCTCATGATACAATTGGTTGTTAGGAAGAAGTTCTTTGCAGTGAAGGTGGTGAGACACTGGCACAGGTTGCCCAGGGAGGTGTTCAAGGCCAGGATGGACGAGGCCTTGAGTGACCTGTACTAGTGGGAGGTGTCCCTGCCTATGGCAGTGGCTTGGAACTATATGATCCTTGAGGTCCCTTCCAACCTTACCATTCTATGATTCTATGATTCTATAAATTGCTTTGAACAGTGCATTTCCTTAAAGAGTACTGAATATGCAATGCGTTCATTATTTTTTAATCTGTTAACATAAATAACACAACTAACTTTTTACATCATTTGTTTATTTCTACTGCATTGTTGCTTAGTGCAAGTCTCATAAATTGTGAGATGAAAACAATGCAGCATCTCCAGGCAAATACATCATCACACAGCTTTAATCTGTTCCCATCTCCCGTGGTTACATTAAGTGTTGGCTAAAACCTCAAATTCTTTTTCCAGCAATGATAAAGCTGCTAGCTCCCATATGAAACACAGGTCATTTGGAGAGACAGATGACAGGTCTGGAGATACACACATAGAATCATAAAATCATAGAATGGTAAGGTTGGAAGGGACATCAAGGATCATCTAGTTCCAACCCCCTACCATAAGCAGGAACACCTCCCACTAGTGCAGATTACTCAAGGCCTCATCCAACCTGGCCTTGAACATGTCCAGGGAGGGAGCAGCCACAACCTGCCTGGGCAACCTGTTCCAGTGCCTCACCACCCTCACTGCAAAGAACTTCCTCCTAACATAACATCCAGTCTAAATCTCCCCTCTGCCAGTTTAAACCCATTGCCCCTTGTCCTGTCATTACAAGACCTTGTAAATAGTCCCTCCCCAGCCTTCCTGTAGGCCCCCTTCAGATACTGGAAGGCTACTATAAGGTCTCCTGGAAGCCTTCTCTTCTCCAGGCTGCAGAGCCCCAACTCTCTCAGCCTGTCCTTACAGCAGAGCTGCTCCAGCCCTCTGATCATCTCTGTGGCCCTCCTCTGGACCCGCTCCAACACTTCCATGTCCTTCCTGTGCTGGGGGCTCCAGAACTGCACACAGTACTCCAGGTGGGTTCTGACAAGAGCAGAGTGAAGGGGGAGAATCCCCTCCCTTGCCCTGCTGACCACGCTGCTCTTGATGCAGCCCAGCACTCGGTTGCTGTCTGGGCTGCATGTGCATACTGCAGGCTCCTGTTGAGCTTTTCACCAACCCAGACCCCCAGGTCCTTTTCCTCAGGGCTGCTCTCCAGCCATTCCCCACCCAGCCTGGATTTGTGCTTGGGATTGTGCCTACCCAGGTGCAGGACCTTACACTTGGCCTTATTGAATTTCATGATGTTGGCCTGGGCCCACCTCTCCAGCCTGTCCAGGTCCCTCTGGATGGATCCCTGCCCTCTAGCAAGTCGACTGTGCCACACAGCTTGGTGTCATCTGCAAACTTGATGAGGGTGCACTGATTCCTCTGTCCATGTCGCTGACAAAGACGTTAAACAGCACTGGTCCCAGCACTGACCCTTGAGGGACACCACTTGTCACCGGTCTCCAGGTGGACATTGTGCCCTTGATCACATAATACAATGCAGTGTGTGGTTGTTCTGTGCCTTTAATCCCCATACTATCTTCTCACCAAATACAGTCTTGAAAAGGTTTTATGGAATCCGAGAGAGCAGAGTTATAGTTTGATGTTCTCAAGTTTAGAAAAAAATCCCAAAAAGAAACCCATAAATAAACTTTGGGAAAAATCATGGCTCAATTGTAATCTCTGTAGCAGAGACTGAGTCGCCCTTTATGGTTACTGCAATATTATTCCAAGTGTTTAGTGATCCGACATCCCAGCCCTATCATCTTCTCCATGGTAGCCAACAATAAACTCATTAAGATACCCTCCTCAACATTTTGAAATTACCACTTAACACCAAGAGTGATATTATTTTTTACAGCCCTGTATTACAAATCTGTTTAACTTCCAAATACCTGTGCCCACTTTATTCGTAAGCACGTCAGCTAAGGGGAGCTTTACCAGGCTGTGTGAATGCCTTGCTTTGCTTAGTTGCAGCTAGGGAGCACGCTCTTTGCAACACTCATGTAAGGTATTTTCAGTCTTGTTTCTCACTGGAGAGATGAAGCATCCATGCTTCATGCTGATGAATGTGAACATTCAGCATATCTGCACTCCAAATGCTGCTGATTAGGTTTGTAGTTTAAAATCCAATATAACATTAGATGTTTTTCCTGTCATTCAGGAGATACAAAGCCCTTTACACCAGCTGTTTAAGTAAGCCTCACAGATTCACTATTAATGCCCTTCATGCAGCCAAAGCTGGAGGGAGCTGCTTGGGGATATCCAGTAAGTCAGCAGCAGGGCTGAAAACAGCCAAGGAGCCCCTGGGGGTAATTGCTGTTATCCATTTGACCACCAAACTGAAGTAAGTGCCTTCTTAAGTGGTAGGCTGCTGTTGAACCTTGAACTTTCAAGGACATCAGGTTCGCAGATAAATGCTGACTAGTCCAAGAGCAGGCACCCGTTTTTCAGGGGGGAATTAGCAGCCAAAGGGTTAATGGTGTCTCTTCATAGACCAGCAGGAGTTGAATCCTCACTGCCTCATCCCTGGGGCCTTCCTCTGAGGGATTTCAGGAAAACAAGGTCAGGACTATTTGAGGAAAGCCAAAAGGTTCTTTTGCCAGCTGACAAAAACAACTGTGTATTCATTTACACTGTTTTGGGGAACTACTATGCAGCCCTCTTGATCGCACTGCTGAATGTTCAGAGCTAACAATTGGAGAGCCAGTGGTGACCACTGCAGCTGGGTACTGCCCTGCTGCTGCTGCCAGACAAGAAAAGGGATCCTCCAAGTCCCTGCAGACAGCCCTGGCTTTGTAATGCTGGCAGAGATATTTCCTTTAAGAAGAAAAATATTTCCTTAAGAAGAATTTTTTTTTCCTTTTCTTACATTTTTTTTTAAAATAAGATTTGCTCAAAGGCCCTCCCAAGGGGTTTATCTGTGTTGAGTGGGTACTGGGCAAATGCAAGCCCTTGAGTTTGGAAAGATGTAGGCACAGGATGTTAATGGCACTGCTTGCTGCCCGTTAAATTAATCACATGTGTATGTTTTTTGCAGAGCCAGGACTATGATGAACTGTCAGCCAGCATAAAGCAGAAGAAGGGCAGATTTTACAGTTGCTGTGTGTGCCTGATATCAGCTTCTCTGGAAGCATTCAAGGATATTTTTGGTTCAAGATTAAGAAGTCACCAGATAAATTATTAAACCAACTGAATCCTACTTATTTTATGTATATGAAAACTGTACTATTGAAACAATATTCTGCACTCAGAGCTGCCAGTAGATATTCACACATTGTTCTGATGTGTTGTTTCTTCCCCAAAGCCATATTAGTTTAGATGTTCTGAACATTAGCCTGATTTTACATCTTTATTTGCAGAACCTTTTTTGTCTAGTATTAGTAGGATGTAAGTTTTCTTTCTACAATGAAGCTGCAGACCTGAATTCTTACTCTTTGTCTATGCTATTGCACAAAGTATGTAATTTTATTGGTCTAAACCAAATATTAATAAAGGAGTTTCGACAGGATTTGAGTCCACACAAACTGCAACAGACCAAACAGAGACACTGACCTGTCTTAGGCAACATTTTTGGGAGTCTGGCTTGGTTTTCTTAATTTTAAATTTGTTTAGTTTGAAAAGGAAGAAATGCAAACACAGAGGAGACAAAGCCATAAATTAAAAAAAAAAAAAAAAAAAAAAAAAAAAAANNNNTTGCCAGGTTGTTCTTATTTAAGAAAAACTTCTATTCCCTCATTTCCATCTCCAGCCACATCTCTGTGCAGAAAATTGCCAGGCAGTTTAAAGAGTGTTGAAATCTCTGCTGAGATTGCCCCCCCACTCCAGCTCCTGGATGTATTTTGATAATGCTCTGCAGCTTCCTAGATATATCTGTGGGGTGGGGAAAAAAAAAAAAAAAAAAAAAAAAAAAAAGACAACCCCAAATAACAAACAAACCAAACCAGAAACCTAACAACAACAAAATCTAACCCAACCAAATAATAAAAACAAAAAACAACAACAAAAAACCCCCAAACCAACCAACCAACTAACCAACCAAAAAAACCCAACCCCAAAAAACCCAAAGAAAACTCCAAAGCAAAATGGCTCTCCTGAATGCTCCTGAATGACCTACTGTGCTGCAGAAGGGAAGAAGTGGAAGAACTGACTGGTTTTGCCATGGGAAGCTTTCCTAGCTCTTGCCTTAGAACATGTAATGTATTTTTTTTTACCCACCTACATATTGTTATGGTGATCACTCGTTTCCTCTCCCCTCCTCTGCCTTTCCCTCCCCCTCTGCAGTGGCAGTAAAACCAGAGAGAAGGAACCTTTAAGAAGTGGTGTAATTATTAACTAATTTTGATCTTGGGAAGGAGGGCAACCAAAGTATTTCCTGTTTCCTATAATTAAGGACTCAAGACTCAGTTCTGCCACACACACACATGCATTGTTTATTTTTAATGTACTCTCCATGGAATATAATCCACTGCTTTATTTCTATATCTTAGGCCAAATTCATAATTGGTGTAAACAGCTGCTACTCAACTGACAAGTCCTAAAATGGGGACAGAGCCAAAATGAGGTTATAAGGTTTCATCTGCTTACATCAGGAATGCATTTGTCCTGTTTGTTCTTCCCCTTCACCTCCCAGAGATCTTGGGAATAAGACCAGTGGAGGCAGGGGAATCTGAGTTATGTTGAAACAGAAAAATGTGACCTTGCAAACTCAAAAGAACTGGGCAATCTGTGTATCCATGGGGCAGATCAAGGACACTTGGATACAGATGCTGAAGATGAACAATCCAATAATCTTGCTGGTAAAAATTCCCCATAGTCTGAGACCTGGAGCCTGCTTCAGGAATCTAAATCTGTAAATACTAGGAGGAGAAAATGAAATACTCTAATTTGGGATGACCCAAATAACTGCATTAGAAGATTCCCATGCAAGTTGCTGAATGTACTGCTGAAGCTCAATAAACAACAAACAGTCAGAGGTATGCATGTTCTAGTGTATTTTGCATGAAGTCTGTGTCTTCCAGTGTATCCAAATGCCATGTTCTCCCTAGAAGAGAATGCAGGATTGGCTAAAGCATTATTTGAACTGTTCCTCATTCTTGATCCACACTGGAGCTCATTGCTATTGAGAGCTGTCACATGGCTGCACACAGAACCCCAATGCCTTCTGTCACAGGCTGCCATTAGTGCAGGATTGGTACCAGGAAGAGTAAAGTGGTAGGACTTTGGAAGTGGGTGCTGATGACTAGCAGTCAGAGGAGGATACGAGTGTGACTGTAAGCTCTCCTACCAGCTTCTCTATGTTTGGCATCTCCACTTTCCATCTTGTAGGGCACTGAGGTTATAATAAATAGTAACAAATAGTAGTAAATATTCTTACCAGTCACCCTTTCTCAAACAAGAGGCTTGAGAAGTGATGATATAGAAGATCCACCTCTCACTTTCCCATTTGAGTACGCTGTATTGTTTTGTATTTGAATTGATTTGACGCTGTGAATTGTTTGTTTGCCTACTGTGTTGCCTGCAAAGGAACACATTTCTGAGGTTTACTCCTGAGGAGAGTCAGATTTGCTCAGCAGCACAAATCTGTTTGCAGTGCGTAAATATTGTTGCAGTTTAGCAGCTCCTTTGCAATGGTGCTCGCGACTTCGACAGTCACCTGCCAATATTTGAGTGATTTCTCCTTACAGCATGAATTTATTTTTCCCCTAGATGAAATAATTTGTTCTTCTCTACCCTCAAAATTAGCAAGTTGTTCATCAGCAAAAGTTAGGCTTCCCAACCCCATTTTAAATTCATAGGAGGACAGTATCACTTTTGTAGCAAACAGGAAAGGAAGTTTGAAAGCACAAAACCAAGGTGGAACACTACATCTGTGACTCTGTAGTGCTAAATTCTGGTGCAGGTTTAAGCCTCATCCTTTTCACAGTATCACAGTATCACAGTATCACAGTATCACCAAGGCTGGAAGAGACCTCAAAGATCATCAAGTCCAACCCATTACCACAGACCTCAAGACTAGACCATGGCACCAAGTGCCACGTCCAAGCCCTCCTTGAACACCTCCAGGGACGGTGACTCCACTATCTTTTCATTGCAGCACAGATGAACAAAGTGAAAGAATTAGTGCCAGGCTTTTCAGACTTTTAAGATAATAAAATTAAGTCAGAGTGATTTCTCCACTAGATTTGAGGAGACTGAGTTTTGGGTTTCTATTTGAATTCTCTAAGCAATGTGACAGCCAAGGACATGGCTTTATTGACACACCACTGCTCTGAGATGCAGACATGGTGATGGGGACATTCAGGGATGCCTCCAGCAGCTGCATTTCTTTAGCAGCACAAGCCTTGGTGGTACATGAAATGGTAACATTTTCAAGAGTACAATGCCAGAAAAAGGGATTTACCATCTAGCAATACTCTCAATCAAAGGATTCACTCTAGAAGTGAAGAGGAATGGGCACATTTCTTCAACCTTCTGCTCACTGAATGCTGAAGGATTACCTTTGCAGGATTTGTCCTGCTCTGTTCTGAACATTTTGATCTGTGGACTCTTTCCCAAACTAAGAGTATTCATGAGTAGCTTGTTCTTCATAGGTTGTCTATCTAGGCCGTTCAGGCTGCAGGTTTATGATGAATACTGTTTTGGAAAACATGTAGCTGAGTCCAGTGCAGAGCCACAAAGATGATTAAGGCAATGGAACATCTCTCTTACAAGGAGAGACTGAGGGACCTGGGGCTCTTTAGCTGTGGAGAAGAGGAGACTGAGAGGTGACCTCTTCATCAATGTTTATAAATATGTAAAGGGTGAGTGCCAGGAGGATGGATCCAGGTTCTGCTGGGTGAAGACAAGGGACAAAGGGTGGAAGCTGAGGCACGGGAAATTTCATGTAAACATGAGGAAGAATTTTTTCCCTGTGAGGGTGGCAGAACACTGGAACAGGCTGCCCAGGGGCATTGTGGAATCTCCCTCCCTGGAGATATTTAGCACCTGCCTGGATGTGTCACTGTGTGATCTGGTCTAGGTGATCCTGCTCTGGCAGAGAGGTTGGACTGGATGATCTTTTGAGGTCCCTTCCAGCCCCTGACATTCTGTGATCCTGTGATTCCTTTCCCTATCTGCCTCAGTAGTCTGAAAGGCATGAAATATCTTGTAAGAACATTCTAGGATGTCATGAGGATCTCTACTATGAAAACTGTCATCATTCTTCATACTTGGGGGTGATTTTTGTTAGGAATAGAAATTCTAACCAATTGAAAACTGATTTGGAAGGGGCAGAAATCCAAATCAGCAGTGCCCTCTTCTTTCTAGCATTTACTTAGCCTGAGGGTTATTCCAGAACACATTCATTACTGGACACAATTGAAATTGAATATAAGTAAATAAAACTACTTGTAATTTTATTTATTATCTAAGCTATAGTCTGCTTGATCTACTTCATGCTTGATCTATTTCTAGCTTTGAGTGTTTTTGTTTCACATTAAATTCACAGACTCACAGAATTAACCAGGTTGGAAAAGACCTTCAAGATCATTAAGTCTAAACTACCACCTAACCCTTCTAATTAATTAAACCATGGTACTAAGTGCCTCATCCAGCCTCATTTTAAACACTTCCAGGGATGGTGACTCCATCACCTCCCTGGGCAGCCCATTCCAATGTCAATCACTCTTTCTGTGAAGAACTTCTTCCTAATATCCATCCCAAACCTGCTCTGGCACAGTTCGTGACTGTGTCCTTTTGTTCTGTCACTGGGTGCCTGGGAGAAGGTTACTCTGAAAAAAAAAAAAAAGAGAGAGAAAATGATTGTAGTGAAATAGAAATAAAATTCTATCTTGGATCCAAATAGACACCAGTGAGACTGATGGTGGTGTTAATTGGTTTAAATCGAAAGTGTGTTTACCTGTACAAGTATGGTTCCTCCAGGGGCCAGAAGCTATATCTCTTCATTTTTTCTCTCTTGGTGTAAAGATAGATTTGGAAAGGAAAGTCCCAAGAAGTTTACCTCATTGTATGTGGTCTAGTAATTTCTAGAGAAAGTCCTAGTTTTCCTTGGCTGTCCAGGGATGCAAGATGTACATTTTGCTGCTGATGGTAAGCACTGTTAGAGGGATCTGCTCTGGTTCTGAAGTCCCATGTATTTCACCAACAGCTGGCCTGTTCCTACACTGGTGCCGTGCTTTGGGACTTACAGTGCCAGCCTGGGGGCTATGGGATATGGGAGGAAGCCAAAGGGGCAGATGAGCCCAGCCTGTGGAGGCTGGCACAGGGGACCACCGGGGCCTCACCGCAGAGCTACCTCGAGGCTACTTTTGGTAGGCAAAATCCAGTTATGCGACCTAGGGTAGTGTAGAGGAGATAGGCCAGGCCATGCCCCTTCTGTCAGGGGAAATGTAAGCTAGGGCACAAGGGAAAGCTTTAGAAAGTCAAGATTCATGGGGAAATAGGAAGGAGCAGCAGCGCTGTTGATAGGGCATACCACCACTTCCTCCTGGCCCTTGTTTCTTCCTTTAGCAGCACTAGCAGCCAGACTATCTTTATGGGGAAAAAAAAACAAAACACCACACCAAAAATAGACAGTGGTGGCTTGGCTTTTGTGTCTCCACCTGCAGCTGCCTCCTTTGTATGCAGCTATAGCTGCATACACACACACACAGAGCTATGCATACAGCTAGGCATTGCTCTCTGAGTCCTGTGCAACGCACCACCCAGCAGACAGGATCAAGGGGTGGATGTTTTAATCCCATGTTAGCTATTTATTATTTTTCTCTTTACTTACCTTCTCCAGGTGGATGTAGCTTGTGCTCTGGCCTACACAGGGAATTTGCATGAGTTTTACACACGCAGATAGTCTGGGCAGCCCCCTCATCTAGTATTAAGAGACTAAGGGTTAAAAGGTGGCCCTGCTATAAAATAACCATGGAGGTTCTATAGGGGTATTTTGTATAAATGTCTTTTTAAATCAAACTATAAAATGAGATTAAAAAAAATAATCATTTTGTTGGGAATAGTTTTTCGTTGTGCAGGATAATGAACTGTAACTTCCAAAATGAAATGGAGCCCTGCAGTCTCTTCATCTTTGTCCTTGAAACTTCCAAAAGCTTGAATCAAGGTCTACATGAAAGTTTTCTCTCCCTTCCTTGCAGCTGAGATTCTTAGAACCGCATACACACTTTTCTATTTTTACTTACTGACCTGGGCCCATTTCCAAATGTGAAGCTAAGGAATTCCTGCACTCCTACATATGTGAGACCCAGACTGAACTCAAAGAGCTGGCCAGTTTACCCCTCTTTTCTTCCCAGACGGCCTACTTTCGCCACAGTGCACAACTGAAATTGGAGACCACTTGGGTTTCCTTACTTTGAAAAAACTCAGAAGGAACCTTTAGAACTCTTAGTGAAAGGCTGCAGAGAGGAGCTGAAATTAAGTCAGCAGAGTTCACGGTTTGTCTTGGACAAGAGCCCGATTCAGTTTATAATGTAAAGTCTATGCCAGACTCCCAGCATCAGGTAGGTTTGGGCTGTCCTCCCTGTGCTCTCTCAGAACCACTGAGTGCCTTTGTGTGTTTTCACCACCCTATAAAAACTCCAGTGCCGTGGTAAGCTCCCTTCTTCCTCTGTTATTTGAGGAAGAAAGATGTCAATGCTTTTTGCCTTGAAAGGGATGACAAGCTTGATCTACAAGCTGGGCTGGCGTGGGGGAGGAAGGAGAAGAGAGTTCCCTTCCCCCAGCTGCTGCTTGTCTGACGCAGAGCTTGTACTTTAGTTGTTATCAGCTGCTTTGGTAAGATCACAATGTGCTGGGATTGCTCAGAAGGTTTGACTGCATTTTCTTCTGCTACCAACGCAAAAGGCTGGCTAATAGCATCACTGGCTGTCAAAAGCAGCCAGTCTCTGCATTTCTCATGGTAATGAAACACACTGTAGTTTTTCATGGCTTATATACATCATGATACCTGTGCAGTGTATGTCACATCAAGGATTGGAACAATAGGCATGCCAGCCAATAGATTCATCAGGGCTTGCAAACAAATAAACAAAATTGCCTCTTTCTGTGAGTTACTTGGTTTGTATTGATTTGTGATGATATATGGTGGGAGATGGGGACTTTTAATTTTGGACTTTTTTCTCCCAGTCTTTCTCCCGTGAATCTCAGCTTCCGTAACAGACACCCTGCTGTGTGCTTTGGTGACCTTCTGGCTGTTTTCAAATCCCATTTCAAGAGTGATCTTTTCTGCCTGGCCTCTGACTCCTATAAGTCTGTCTAATAAAGCAATCAAATGGTACTCTCTAATCCTTCCAGTTTCCCATGCTAAGTTCTTCTCTCTAAACCCCTCTTCCCTTGTGTTTCAGCATCTGGTATCTGTGGATGAAAACTGTCTGAAAATTTACCTTATAGAGCCATCAGCCTATTTCCCTGGGAAGTTCAGCTGTGGGACATTTGTGGAAGGTGTAGAAAACCTCAGTTGATATGCTTTTGCTAAAAGTGGTTGAAATGATAGCTCATCTGCCAGAAAAGTGCCTTGGCATGTGTGTTAGTCTGAGATGTGCTTTTTCCCCCCCACAGTCCTGTTGCTATTGTTGTACAATTTTGGGAGACATTTGTTTGAAATCCAGAAATAGCAATGCTTAGGTAAGAAAGCTCTTAGGTAGAATTTAAAGAACCAAGTACTTACGTCAGCCTAATTCATATCTAAAGCCACTCCTATAAATCCATATTCATAATCTGGAGGCATGTCTTGTCTTTCTTGCCTCAGAGTACCTTACAGAACAGTCAGTGGGTAAGACCCTTCCTTGGGAGATGAAATACCTGCCTTCAAATCCCCTTGTGCTGAGGAGGGATTCTAACCTGAGTCTTGTTCAGCCTCCATAAAATCCCTACTAGCACGTCTACTGTGAAAAAAAAAAAAAGTCATTTCTGTTGCTTTCTTCAGTACCAGAGTGGATTTAGGTCTTTATTTCCTTTGTGTTTATTGCATGTGCCTGTAAATGAAGTGCTTCAGAAATGTCAGAACAGTTCACTTGGATTTTCCATTTTCTTTCTCTTTGGTTGAAAGTATTGGGCAAAATATAACCTTTGCTATCAAGTCATTTTGACTTTCCTGGAACAACTTATTAAGAATACGTGCACAGTTTTACCAAGAAACTGCAGTCATAAACTAAGAAAAAAAAAACCCCAGAACAACAACATCTACAACAGCAAAATCCTCCCAGTGATCTATGATGAAATTTAACCTCCTCTCAGCAGAATGATCTTGTTGCTCTGAGGAAAACTACCCTGGTTTTATCACACAAAGGCTCTCAGTAGGTCAGTTAGAAATATTGGTTCAAATCCTGCTGGTGCTGGGCTCTATATATGTTTGAAGTAAATTGACTTTTGGACTTTTATTTACTTAGAAGGCCTTGAATGGAAAAAGGACCTCATCTTACTGTGATTAGCACAAATGAAATTGTTCATGAACCAAATTACACCTTCCCATCAGTCAGAGAATTTCCTCGTGGCTGCCTTGTGGTAGACTTACTCTTTTTAACTGGTACCGTATGCATAGATCATGACATTAAACTACTTTGGGTCAAAATCCTTCCTGTCAATATCAAATATTATTATTATTATTATTATTAACTTACCTAAGGTGCCTAGGAGTTGGGAATCTGTACATTTAGATGGCACTATATAGCTGTACAGGATGCTCCTGAAGTTAATACAGAGCAGTAGAACTTTAACTGGGTGGTTCAAAGCCTAGGCCAGCAGGGCAACCAATGCTGTCTGCAGTACCCTTGGGCAGCGTGTTTTGTTCACAGCGAGGAGGAACTGAATCATAAACTCTTGTGTGAGATTCCAAGGGAGGAAAGAGAAATGGTATGTGCTGTTTTTTGGAGATTCAATTATGTAGGCTTTTTGAGAGAGTAAGATTTGTAGGTCTCTTATAAATAGAAGGCCACATTTCAGCTTGATTACTTCAAAACTGCTTCCTGCAACCTCCCACCAGGAAGATGAGCAATTAGTATAATCACAGCAATAAGTCAGAGACACTTAATGCTGAAACTTGAGTAACAACTTCTCTTTTCCTGATTCTCTGCTGGGATATAAGCAAAGAACAGTTTAATGCATGTTGTGATCGGTGAATATGCAGTGTCCAACCCATCTTCTTTGCTTGCTGCAGTTACTTTGACACCATGAAAAGATCCAACAAAGTTGCAAGGTACTCTGTGTGACCTTTTAATATGAAGTCTTCTCACGCAGATGGAAGTGTTGTGAACAAAATGGAAAGCAAAGATCCTCACTGTGAGTCAATCTGCTAGTAACAAAGTGTCACTGGAAAAGATTCCACCTTATTTTCTGTCAGGAATATTCCAATAGCCAAGGTCAGGCAGTAGAAACATGTTTTTTGAAAAACATGGGAAAAAAAGGAATGAACTAGCCCCCTCTTTTGGCTAATTGGGAAACGGTAGTAGGATTTGGTACTGGCTAAATTGCAGGTTCTGAGAGTGCTCCTCCTCTCACCTATGAGCCCATTATACTGCCAGATATCATTCGTGCATGAAGCTGCTGGGCTTCCATTGTAAGTAGTTGTAATTTCTCAATGTAGGTCTCCCAGTTACATGAGGACTTTGAATCTAGGGTCCACGAGTAAAAACATTCTCTGCATCTTGAGGCATAGCAAGTTTGATGTAAATATGAGCAGGAAGGTGTTCACAGTGAGGGTGACAGAACACTGGCACAGGCTGTCCAGGGGAGTTGTGAAGTCTCCCTCTCTGGAGATATTCAAAACCCATTTGTATGCTTTCCTGTGTGATCTGGTCTAGGTGATCCTGCTCTGGCAGGGTGTTTGGACTGCATGATCTTTTGAGGTCACTTCCAGCCCCTGACATTCTGTGATTCTGTGATCACTTCTGTAGCTGATACCATCTGCTAGCAGAGGAACCTCAGGGATGTGAGCAAGATCCTCTCAGCACAGAATTTATGGGAGGAAATTAACTGTAGGAAGAATCTCCTGGGGAATGTTGTGGGGCTGGAAGGAGAGTCTGTCACTGCATGGGAAGGCAAAACTAGATAAAACAGTTTTTAAAGGATTTGAGGAGAAATACCTGTTCTTGCAAACCAGAGAATATCTAAGGTGAAGTGCATGACAAATGCGCTGCTCCCGCAAAATGACATGGACTGGTGACAAAATTTAGCTGTCATAAAAGCTATTAATGCTTACCTGTGAACTCTAGGAAGAATAAAAAAACAGTGTGGAAAGGCTAGTATTCTGCATCTCTAGTGAAATTTGTTTGAAAAAGCTAGTTACACCTTGCTGAAAATTTTTTTGGGAAAATAGTCTTCCAATTTAACCCTTCCAAAATTAAAGAAACAGTATTCTGAAACGAAACAAAGTTCTTTACAGTGAGGGTGGTGAGGCACTGGCACAGGTTGCCCAGGGAGGTTGTGGCTGCTCCCTCCCTGGATGTGTTCAAGGCCAGGTTGGATGAGGCCTTGAGTGACCTGTACTAGTGGGAGGTGTCCCTGCCTATGGGCAGGGGGTTGGAACTAGATGACTTTTGAGGCCCCTTCCAACCTTACCATTCTATGATTCTATGATAAGTGTTTAAAAATCATCCTTTTCAGAAGAACCTCCATATTAAGAAGAACATTCAATTTTTTTTCAAATGAGTGAGGTATTTAATGTGAAAATCCCAAAGGTCGGATGCTGAAAAGCATTAATAGAATCTGAATAACTGAATTACATAAAAAAGCCAACATGGATGTATATAATAATGCTTTTACTTTCAATTTCTCACAATACTCTCTTTCAAAAAGCCATTTCTACAAATATGCATGGATCTGTGTGCACTTAGCAACTACTAGAGCACTTAGATAAAGCAGATGTTTCCCAGAACATTTTTTCTTAGTAGAACTGTGAATTTTCATCACCAAAATTATCAGTAAATAATTTCGTGACCCATGTCCTCATCTAGTTCTATTGGATCAAGAAGTTATCATCTCTAGCCTTTTTCTCTCCCACAAAAGACCACCCATTCATCTGCAAGCTGCTTTCACCTGCCTCAGTCAGAAGAAGAGAGGTTACTGAAGAACTAGTGTAAGTATTGTTCAGAATAACACATCATTCTGTCTGAGGCAGAAGAAAAGCTGAACTCCAACAGCAAACTAGAGGCAGTTAACTTGGGAAATGTGGTGCTGCCAGCAGGACTGTTAATCTAACTCAGCCTTTATGACATGTTCCACATACCTGTAAATCTCCTGGTGCTGGGTCATGGTGTGAGCACTGTGCTTAAACTACTGACTCTAGATTTCTCCAAGTGAGCAAGCAGAGCCAGACAAAAGTGTTGTTAAGGTAGAAAACCTGGTGTAGGAATAAGAAATGCAGGTAAAAAAGAGTATCAGACTATGTAATACATCAACATGGGCTCTCTTTTGAATACTCAAAACAAAAAGTAAAAGCACTCATCCAAAGTTTAAATGATCACAGTTTAGAGACACTGTTGTATTTTTCTGGGTCACAGTATTCATTTTTAGAGGACTTGGTATGTCTAACCCTTCATGCAGAAACTCAGGGATTAAAAACTGTACCTGGAGTCAGTGAGCTTTATGAACCCCTATCACTGAACTGTAGACATCTCCAGACAAAAAAGTGGCAAGAAAGAAATGGTGTATCTACTTGAACTTGAACACCTGATAAGCAGAATACAATGACTTTTTATTGTTTCAGTCAAGAGTATGGAATCAGACCCAAGCTGTCTGAGAAATATAGGGTCTGTTAAATGGTTGCAATCAATAAGGACCTTGTTTGTAAGGGGGAATGCTTTTGTATTCATTAACATCGTTTGACCATATGTGTTTAGCATAGTTTCCCAGGAACTGTCTTGAAAATGATGCCATAGATGCTCCACTTTTATGTCCCTAATCTCTTATCTAGAAAGCTGATATACTGAGTAAAGCAAATAAATGCTCTACTCAGATTATTGCAGTGTCTCACCTTTACCTTCAGCTTCTCCCTTTCCTTTCTTTTCCTCTCTCCTCATCCCATTTTTTCCAAGCTGCCTTTTTTTTTTTTTAAATTAAAAAAAAAAATTATTCATTTATTTTAAAAAAATCCAGTCCTGCAAACATCTTTCCTTTTATGGGATATTCAGAACTCTTGTTACCACCTGGTTGTTTTTCCTTGTCATTTCTGGAGTTTTGTATCTCGCCTTTCCCAGCTGTACTTTGCAGGAAGAAAGCTAACACCCAGAGAAACCCTAACTTTGTGGTTTTGGTAAAGTGAAGGTTTTTCAAGGCTTTGTTCCCAGGCAAGTGACAGCTTGCAATAGTCAGCCTGTGGAGGACACTGTATCTGTGACATCCCTGCTTAGCTCCTTTGCTGATACTGGCCTGCTAGGCAAGATCAGCAGCATCTTTCTAATCCTGCAGGAATTTTTGAGTTGCCTGGAGGAAATACAGAGCCACAAGAGCTGTAGTAAGTTTCCTTGGCACTTTGTTCCATGTTTAGACCAGCCAGATTCAGAAGTATCATCCTGCATCAATTTCCATGAGAAGATTCATCTATTTGATGAAACTAATTAAATCCCCAACACATTTCTGAATTAAACAGATGTTCCTTTTTAATTTATGGAAAAATTAATACAGAGGTAGTGTGTGTAGTTCAAATGCTTGTGTTTTTTTCCCCTCACTTGATAACCTGATAGATTCTTACCTTGCAGACAAACAGACTAACGTGTAAATACCGAGGTGTTGCTGAGAAATTCTTCATTCAAAATATATGAAGTGAGTCAGTAAAATAATAGAATAGAATTATAGAATACACTGAGTTGGAAAACACCTTTAGAGGTCATCTAGTCCAACCCTCTCTGTGGTAAACAAGGACATTCCCCAGTAGATCAAGTTGCTCAGAGCTCCATCAAGCTTTACCTTGAATGTCTCCATGGATGGAGTCTCCACCACCTCCCTGGGTAACCTGTTCTAGCATTCCAACAACCTTATAAAGAACTTCTTTCTAATGTCCAATCTAAATCTGCCCTCCTCTAGTTTAAAACCGTTGCATCTTGTCCTAGTTCTACAGGCCTTTGTAAATAGCCCCTCCCCAGCTTTCTTGTAGCTCTCCTTCAGGTACCGGATGATTGCTATAAGGCCTCAGAGCCTTCTCTTCTCCAAGCTGCACAACCCAAACTCTTTCAGCCTGCCTTCGTAAGAGAGATGCTCCAGCCTTCTGATCATTTTTGCGGCCTTCCTCTGGACCCACTCTATCAGGTGCTGATTCAAAATGCTGATCTGTAATGGCCTGCACCTAATACCGTGTAAGTTAGCAAGGGTATTACAAGAAATTCTCTTGAGCTTTGTTTTGACCTTAAGATTGCCAATTCATTGGGTCGCTGAAGCACGCCCAGAGATAAATCAAAGCGTAGCAGCTGAAGTTAAACCCTCTGCTAAAAAGCATGGCTTTGTTAAGGGGTAAATAAACTGCCTTCTTGAAGAGGAGGCCAAACTGGGGACAGGAAAGGGGCAGGATGATGCTTTCTCTCCTGCTGGGGAAGACTCTGCCAGAAACCTCTATGAAGGAGGATGTGCATTTTAATGGTTGGTCTGCAATGCAATTGCTATTGATCATATTAGCTGGGAAAACCCTGGCAGTAGCATCCTTAATACAGAAGGATACTTTCCATAAGCCAGTTTAGGTGCACAACAGGGTTGTGGATTTAGTGTCATGATATCTTTATTGCTCCTGAACCTCTGAATTGTAATAGGAGAGTGAAGTTCATCAGTTTTTCTGCCTAGGTAAATTGCAATTTCTCCAATATATTTCTCTTCATTCTGCACATGCTAGGCACAATACAATTTGCTTCTTTGGCTGCTGACACTGTTCTAGTGTTAGCTGGAGGGCAGATAATCAAAGGTTTTTCTTCAGGTCTGCAGTTAGGTGACCCCTAGGGCATTTGCTCTTCCTGCCTTCATAGGTGGACAAAAAGAATCTGAGAATAGTAATTTTTCCACAGAAAAAGCCCAGCATCTGCTCTACAGCAATGGTACTCATAGTGTTCATGCTGCAGAGAGGGCATAGAACACTTACCATCAGTTTTTCACACTGCAGTGTTCAACAACGAGAGGCACTGCGCCCTATGTGAGTTCTCAGAAGGTCTTTTGAAAGGGGCTAAAGAATTTAGGGAGGCCCTCAACTTTCTTGAGGCACAATCTAGTAGGCACAATCCCAAGCACAAATCCAGGCTGGATGGTGAATGGCTGGAGAGCAGCCCTGAGGAAAAGGACCTGGAGGTCTGGATTGATGAAAAGCTCAACATGAGCCTGCAGTGTGGGCATGCAGCCCAGATAGCAACCGAGTTCTGGGCTGCAATAAGAGCAGTGTGGCCAGCAGGGCAAGGGAGGGGATTCTGCCCCTTTACTCTGCTCTTGTCAGGCCCCATCTGGAGTACTGTGTACAGTTCTGGGGCCCTCAGCACAGGAAGGACATGGAAGTGTTGGAGCGGGTCCAGAGGGCCACNAGAGGGGAGATTTATACTGGATGTTAGGAGGAAGTTCTTTCCAGTGAGGGTAGTGAGACACTGGAACAGGTTGCCCAGGGAGGTTGTGGTTGCTCCCTCCCTGGAGGTGTTCAAGGCCAGGTTAGAGGAGGCCTTGAGTGACCTGTTCTACTGGGAGGTGTCCCTGCCTATAACAGGGGGGTTGGAACTAGATGATCTTTGAGGTCCTTTCCAACCTAAACCATTCTATGATTCTATGATTCTATGATTTTCATTTAAATTGCTCTTGTTTGGGACATTGAAGGGCACTGTTTTGTTCGACAGCCCTGTGTTTTCTCCAGTTTGTTCAAAGGTTCTAACAGCAGTATTGCAGATCTCTGAGTTAGTTTTTGTCAAACAAGCATCTTTATTCCAGGATGTATGATGAGTGTGTTGAATTCAATAGAAAGAGCCAGGGGTGTAAAGCACTTGTACTTGCACTTTTCACAGAATGCATCACAATTTAGGTGTGCTTTAACTAGCCTGTGAAAAGATACCCTCTAATCAGTGTTTACCTCGTGTTGCAGTTTGTCTCAGAGCACTCTCCAAAAGAATCTCTAACAGGACTCACAGAAGATACCCACTCTCAAGCATGCAGCTGCTGCCTCTGCCCAGAAAAACACACACACACATGAGAGTGGGAGAGAAGGTCTAGGGGACCTTTTCTTCCCCCCAGTTTAATCTTCCTTCTACTCATTTGCCTTTTACTCTAATGTGCTAAGCACTAGTCAAGGCTATGCCTGGGTACTGCATGCCACTCCACTGCCTGCCTTTCAATATTGCACAGGAAAACCACTAATGTCACATATCCCAGACTTGCTATTATCTGGAGTAGTTCACAGCACACTGTAGTATGAAGGTAAGGACTCAGCTGAAGCCACATCTGTATAACCTAAAGGCTTGTCTTTATTAGCTCTTAATCAGGTGAGTATTTTCATCCACATGAAAACTCCCACTAAGTATAGTAAAAACGGAATAGAAGAAAGATGGTGGAGTAAAAGATGTGCAGGGTAGTGAAATAGAAATGTTTCTTATTACATAAAAATGACTTGAGGTCTGTAATTTTCAAAAACTTGAGCTCTACATTCCTGTAAAACCTATAGATAAGCCTTGAATGGAAAGGCTTGGGTTCCAAGCCAGAGCTAATGAGTGGTTCTGGTGCCCCTAGGTCAGAGTCAAATGGCAAGTGACAAACAAAAAGCATCTGCACTCCTCCACTACAATGGAGAGGATTGCATTTCTGGAGCACAGGTACTTGCTTGACTTCATTATCACAAGAAGCTCCACGGTAAGGCAAGATGTAAATTTGATGCTGTAAGCCAGGCAATGAAAAGGCAGGACTGACAAAGGACAGAATATTTTTGCATTCAAGGTCAAGTGACATTTAAAAAGCCATTTTGCAGTGCAGATGCAGTGGAAAATTACAGAAGCTGAATTTTTGTTGGCCACTTCACCCTTTTCAGCGCTACAGCAAAACTGGAAAGAGGTGAAAAAAATAAGTCCTTGCTTGTGACTGTTCTCTTAATGTCAGCATTTCAGGCTTGTATCACAGGTCTACCATTTTGCCATTTTCTCTGTAATTAGTTTAAAACCTGAATTTCATGAGATGTGGAAAGTGGAGGTTTCTCCACTCTGAGAGTTCAAACTTTGTTCTTTCATGATGCATGTGTGGCAATGGCAAGCTTAACTCTCAGCCGCTTCCCGGAGCACTGAAGTATTTCTCAACACTGACCTAAGAGACTCTCAGAAAGATATGTTCAAGCTCCCTGGCCTTTCAGCTGAGCCTGCCAACAAATGATTGCTGAACACTTGCCAGACAGCAGTAACTTTCAGTCCCCAGTTTATAATAATGCAAAATCAGTATTCTGCTGTCAACTCCCAGTTTATAATAATGCAAAATCGGTGTTCTGTTACTGCGAATGTCTTATTCATTATGGGCCACGTCCAAATCACTTGAATGTGAAGCTGTGGTGATGCACATCAGCTAATCTGCCAGAAATTGCCTCATAAAGGTGCAATTTGCCATACTGGCAACATGTAATTTATGAAGTCTTCTTTTCAGACCAAAATGCAGGTTGGCTTATTCTAAGGAGGCTAAGAAGGATAAACTCTCAACCAGCAATAACATTCAAAGGGAAATAGGCACCTAGTTCTTTAAGATGTCATTGAAGAAGCCCATCTCTTAATACTTAAAACCATATATCTTCATAAATGTAAAATGAATTCAAACAGCTCTCTCTCTCTTCTGTTGTATTTTTCTTTTTCCCCTTTCATAGTCCATTTACTCAGTTTCTGGAAAGATATGGAGGTTGATATCCAGGGTCAGGATTGACTTTATCCGCCCGTGCAGCAGAGATTCTTTTCCTACTCCCATCAGAGTCCTTTTAACATACATTCAATTAACCTCAGTTAAATATTGGATATGAAAGAGCGTGCAGGCAGCAGAAGAGATCTTCTAGTTGTTTAGCACTCTGGCATCAAACGAGGATAAATACAGGGCATGACCTGACCCTCCAGGGCACTGGCCTAAATCTGGTACCATACAGACGGGAATATTTTTTGCATCTGTAACTGACACCGATTTGATGAGGAAACTGCCTGAATGTTTAACAAAATAGCACAACCACTGATAGGATTGCCCCAACATCGCGTAACATGGGTATGTGGTTATGCACATGCACGTGTTTGCATATGCACCATTGGAAGCTTCTAAAGGCTTTTGTGGAAAAAGCAATATCAAACTTTGAGATAAAAATGTTTAACATGGAAACGTGCAGTGGCCTGGATTACATTTATGCCTGGGGTAAATCAGTTCATTTTGATGACTCTCTGTAAAAGAAATTCTAGCCAGTTATGAATTATAGATATAATTCATTGTTTATAGAATATGTATGTATGTGCATACATATATAGATATAATTAATAATTGTTACTCTATATCTACATATAAACATTTGCTTAGAATCATTTAACGTGATTTTGCTTTATAATTTGTAGAAATGACTTCACAGAGAAGTTTCTGGTTATGAAAAATATCCCAGATCAGTAATGTTTTTATGTCTATAGTTTTCCCAGGCATGCATAATGTTACTGTTTTGTTGTAAGTTGCACTCTTACTATATAACAGGAAAACAGTATTTGTGTTGCCTCCCACCCATATGGGGGAGCATTGACAGTATGTAACTGTGCAGGTTTGAGGCTAATTGGAATATTTTAATAGAGAAAATTATACTATAGGCTGTGAAAAGAAAACAATGGTGATGTCTACTTCACTCATAGGCTTGCTGAGATGTATAAGAAAAGAACACAAAACATAGATAAGACACTCAGGCTTAGACACTCTTGGGCTGTCTAGCTCTTGCCTTTTCCTCTCTGCTGAGTAACCTAACTAACCACTCTGCTTCTAACCCCCCCTGGCTGATCCTCCAAATTCACCTTGAGTGTAAGGCAAACCCTGGGGTAAGATATAGGGGTGAGGAGAAGGTGGAAGGGTGGTTGGGAGCCCCTCCTGGGGACTCTGATTTCTGGGAGGGGAGTTGTGTTTCTGTATTACCTTTAACTTGTATATTTCTGTAAATATTTCTGTCTATTGTGTATATCTCTGTTTGTACCTTGTGCTAAGCTGTAAATAGAGCTTCAGTCCTTAACTTCCAGCTGGCCAAGTCTACTCTGGGTGATTTTACAAAGTGGGGGGGGGGGCGGGGAACTCCCAAACCATCACACTAACACAGAGGGCATATCTCTCTGCAGAAACAGGAACACATACTTGAGTTCATGACACAGTATATGACTGATGGGTCCAATACTGCATGAAATGATATTCAGTTAGGGCTGTATCCTTCCTGCTTTGAAAAAAAAAGTGCAAATACAATGTGAATACCTTAGCAAAAATAGATTAAACAGCAAGTTACAAGATTCTTTGTCTTCTCTGGTCCATAACTAGTTCTGTCTCAATGTTAAACTGGTTTAAGCACGAAGGAAGAATAGTGCCTTAAACCAGGAGTAGTACATAATAATATAAAATCAGTGCTGGGCCCAGTCCTCTCCATTATCTTTATCGATGATCTAGACCAGGGGATTGAGTCAAGCATCAGTAAGTTTACAGATGACACCAAGTTAGGAGCAAGTGTAAATCTGTTGGAGGGTAGGAGGGCTCTGCAGAGAGACCTGGACAAGCTGGATGCATGGGCAGAGGCCAATGGGATGAGATTTAACAAGGCTAAGTGCAGGGTTCTACACTTCGGCCACAACAACATCAAGCAGCACTCACACTGGGGACAGAGTGGCTGGAGAGCAGCCAGTCAGAAAGGGACCTGGGGGTACTGGTAGATAGTAGCTGAACATGAGCCAGCAGTGTGCCCAGGTGGCCAGAAGAGCCAATGGCCTCCTGGCCTGGATCAGGAACAGTGTGGCCAGCAGGACAAGGGAGGTTATTCTTCCTCTGTACTCAGCACTGGTCAGGCCACACCTTGAGTCCTGTGTCGAGTTCTGGGCCACTCAATTGAAGAGAGATGTTGAGGTACTGTGAGGTATCGAGAGAAGGGCAACGAAGCTGGTGAGGGGCCTGGAGCACAGCTGTGTGAGGAGAGGCTGGGGGAGCTGGTGGTGTTTAGCCTGGAAAAGAGGAGGCTCAGGGGTGACCTCATTGCTGTCTACAACTACCTGAGAGGAGGCTGTAGCCAGATGGGGATTGGTCTCTTCTCCCAGGCAACCAGCAGCAGAATGAGGGGACACAGTCTCAAGTTGTGCCAGGGGAGGTATAGGCTGGATGTTAGGAAGAAGTTCTTCACAGAGAGAGTGATTGGCATTGGGATGGGCTGCCCAGGGAGGTGCAGGAGTCACCGTCCCCGGAGGTGTTCAAGAATGGATGGGGCATTTAGTGCCATGGTCTAGTTGATTGGCTAGGGCTGGGTGCTAGGTAGTACTGGATGATCTTGGAGGTCTCTTCCAACCTCGTCAATTCCATGATTCTATGATACTATGAATATCAACATCAAAAGGGTCTGTACAGTGCTAAGCTTTATGTCAGGCTGTTTTGGTTTTCAAACGTTAGCAGATCCAGCAGGCTATATTCCCTGCTGATTGTAGTGTAATGAAGTTTACATAAAGCAAGAAGTTAAATTTATTTCCATACCAAAAGACAGTGGGTTTAGGAAAAATGTAAAGTCACTATAATAATAATGAAACAGAATGGGTAGAAGAACAGCCCCCTGCAGCAGGCCATGTTAATTACCCTTGCAACTGGGAGATCAATTTGCATATATATTCTTTGAAGCCTGTCAGGTATGAATTGAACCACTGAACTGTTACATTTGATAATCTAGCTCTCCAAAGCATTTTTGCTAAAGATGTTATGTTTTGTAGGACTTCATAGTTATTTTTCTATCTCAAAGTAAAGAGCTGTACTTAATTTGTTCCTGTATAAACAATTCTACGTTTGTGACTTCCTGGAGCACCAGGTTAGCAGCATAATTTCATCAGAAGCATTGGTACTGCTGATTAAACACGAAAGAGATACAGTCAAATAGCCTTGACAACCAGTGAAAGCAAGGAAATTAAAACTTAAAGCTAGTGGTGACAGGCATGACTCAGGGGATAGCTAATGAGATACGGAGCTTTTCAGCTCCAGGACACATACTCCATTATGTTCTGTACTAGTGGTGACAAAATTGTTGCCATCTGATGGCTGCTTCATGGCCTCAATAAGCCTAGTGTGTGGTCTGACAAACCGTTTGTTTCGCACCATCCTTTACTGTAGCATCCTCATGCCAATGCTGGAAAATTGTTTGCAGTGAATGGTAGCAGTTTACCACCTGTTGGCAGCATTTCCCAGGAAGCTTCTGAGATTTACAGAGCTGTTGGAAAACTTGTTTCTCACTTTAGGTAATCTAGAGTTGCTTGACTGGAACCAGCAGAGCCCACTCAGAGCTTCAACGGAACAAAACCAGTGCAAAGGGAAAAAAACTCTGCATGAAAGTAAATTATTTTCAGGAACAGGATATGAAAGAAAATGTATTTGTTCTCTTTTGTCAAAACTCTGAGAACTGTGTACAACAGACCTCATACAACTCACATGATTTAACTTTTCCTGAAATTTAAAAAAGAACCGAACCCACAGAAACTGTATCTTATCTGAGCTTCAAAAGGCGTACGACAGAATATGTTCTTTTTGAACACAGATTAACTCTGACTTTCAGATGTTTCCCAGCATTTGATCTAGCATAATACTTTTTCAGTAATATTTGTGGATAACAGTAATGTAGGACAAATGCTCTAATAATAGAGACCAAGAGCCTTAATAACATTATACCAGTCTGTTGCCAGATCTGTGCAGGGGATGTGGGACTCAGAGTAGTGTGTTCCATCCTTCTACAGTGAGGCTATTAACAACACAACTTTTTAGAGGTTGTTTCTTTGCACAGGTGCCTTTAGTTGCTATTTTGGAGGAAAAGTTTTATGTAGTTCTATATAGTCCCTCCCTGCTTGTTTTCACCTACATAACAGATCAGCCCAGCTGATTATTGCTGTATCGTTTCTGAAAGGAAATATACTTAGAGCAGCCAAGGATGGTCAGGATGGGGAATGGTGTAGGGTGACTGGAGAGTACCATTAATGGTGTGTACAATTTGCTTTGGATCAATGGCCCTAAACCTGTGTCACCCATTTGAGACTCCTCTCTGGAAGATATCTTCTGAAGGTCCAAGAGAAAGGCTCTGACTTTTTGTGAAATGTGAGCATTGTTGGACCCAAGGTGACCTTTTAGAGTCCTTAGTGAATTATAGATTTTTTTTTTTGGCTAACACATTGGTTCATGCATCTGGTTGTTACAAGTAGTCAGAGAAGCTCAGTTACATTTCACAGTATCACAGTATCACAGTATCGCAAGGGTTGGAAGAGACCTCAGAGATCATCAAGTCCAACCCATCACCACAGCCCTCAAGACTAGACCATGGCACTAAGTGCCATGTCCAAACGTGCCTTGAACGCCTCCAGGGACGGTGACTCCACCACCTCCCTGGGCAGCCCATTCCAGTGACAAATTACTCTCTCAGTGAAGAACTTCCTCCTCACCTCCAGCCTAAACTTGCCTTGGCGCAGCCTGAGACTGTGTCCTCTTGTTCTGTCACTGGTTGCCTGAGAGAAGAAGGTAACCTCCTCCTGGCCACAACCACCCTTCAGGTAGTTGTAGACAGCAATAAGGTCCCCCCTGAGCCTCCTCTTCCAGGCTAAACAGTCCCAGCTCCCTCAGCCTCTCCTCATAGGGCTTGTGCTCGAGGCCTCTCACCAGCCTCGTTGCCCTTCTCTGGACACGTTCAAGCACCTCAATGTCCTTCCTAAATTGAGGGGCCCAGAACTGGACACAGTACTCGAGGTGTGGCCTGACCAGTGCAGAGTACAAGGGGAGAATGACCTCCCTGCTCCTGCTGGCCACACTATTCCTGATGCAGGCCAGGATGCCATTGGCCTTCTTGGCCACCTGGGCACACTGCTGGCTCATGTTCAGGCGGGTGTCAATCAGCACCCCCAGATCTCTCTCTGTTTGGCTGCTCTCCAGCCACTCCGACCCCAGCCTGTAGCTCTGCATGGGATTGTTGTGGCCAAAGTGCAGCACCCGGCACTTGGACTTGTTGAATGCCATCCTGTTGGACTCTGCCCATCTGTCCAGGCAGTCTAGGTCCTGCTGCAGAGCCCTTCTGCCCTCCAACCCAGCAACATCAGCCCCCAGCTTGGTGTCATCTGCGAACTTGCTGATGACTGACTCAGTGCCCTCGTCCAGATCATCAATGAAGATGTTAAAGAGGATGGGGCCCAGCACTGATCCCTGGGGCACTCCACTAGTGACTGGCCTCCAGCTGGATGTGGCACCATTCACCACCACTCTCTGGGCTCGGCCCTCCAGCCAGTTCCTAACCCAGCGCAGAGTGTTGGCATCCAAGCCAACATTTCCTGCCTTCATTAACAATGTAAGCATTACTGGAGAGATTAGACATTTGGGGCTCCCTGATTGATCTAGAATTGAAAAGAGAGGTTGAAACTCAGATCTGATGGAAAACTAGATGTGGTTGCATCCCCATGGTAGAAATTTAAAAAAAGATTATCCAAAGTCAGCCATGAATTGGAATAAACCTATCTGTCAGGGAGGGCTGGTGGGATATCAAGTGAAATAAAGGAGTTTTTATTTGGAGAGAAAGTGAGAAGCTTTTCTTATTGTTTATACCTTCCTATATTAGTATTACTGTATTTCCTGACTTGTATGCAGCCTTTGAAAATAAGAGAGCAGACTAATACAATTTTAATACTCTTTAATACAACAAATCTCTTTCATGAAAGATGTTTATTTAATGATCATATATTAAAGATAAGTGTGTTCCTTTCTTTTCCTGGCATATAAAACTCTTCAGGTCTAAAATGCACTGTAGGTAGTTATAATGCAAAATATACCTAGAAAAACAAACTCCTTCTGTATTATCTTAAGCTCTTTAAGATTTAATAAAGTCTTACATTCATTGATCTCTTTAAGGTTTAATAAAGTCTTACATTTGTTGATCAAATGTGCAAAGGGTGTAGCGCAAAGCATTAAATTTGTAATGGGGAGAAAGTTTTGTACACAGGAATCTTTCCTTGCAGTGTGGATGTAGGTAATTATAATCACTGAGTTTACTTAGAATCTTTTTGAATAACGTCAAGTGAACCCAACAGTCCATCCAAAACACCTCTTTCTTCCCCTCCATTTTCCATTGTTTTAGCAAGAATAGTACATGAATCACAGAATCATGAGATGGTCTGGGTTGGAAAGGACCTCTGAAGGTCATCTTGTCCAATCCCCTCTGCATTCAGCAGGTACATCCTCAACTAGATTAGTTTGCCCAAAGCTCTGTTGAGCCTCACTTTTAGTATGTCCAGGGATGGGGCCCCAGCCACCTGCCTGGGCAACATGTTCCGGTGTTCCACTGCCCTCATAGTAAAGAACCTGTTCGTAACATCCAATCTAAATCTGCTCTTCTGTAGTATGAAGACACTGCCCCTTGTCCTGTCACCACAGACCATTGTAAACAGTCTCCATCCTTCTCATAGGCTCCTGAAAGGAAGGATGAATACAGAGGAAACAGGACATACACCCCAAAAATATTCACTGGTGGTGTATTAAAGAAGTTTTTGAAAATTCCATTGTTTGTTTCTGGTTTTTAGAGTTACTCTTTGTTGTATTCTTGTTTTGATTTCACCAGGAGTTTTTTGCCCAGGACCATTCCCTGACTTTTCTCCACTTTCTATTAGAGTCAACTTTGGCCATTGTTATCCATCAGAGGTTGTTATATAGTGCCTTTTGGGTTTACTCACCTGTTGGCTTTTTTGTTGCACACTATTTATATAATTTTTCACAAGATGATGCTTGCATTTTTCATGTCTGACTGTCAGTTGTTACCAAATTTGCAATTTTTTTTGGTAAAATTATTCAGTAGAGTACTGTTAATGCATGTAAACTAAGAAAGGTAGAAAGCATCAAGTATTGTCTTCAGAAAGGTTTCTTTGCTGAAAAGGCTCCTTCCATTTAGCTTTCTCTTAGCTGCGGATTAACTAGAGGACACAAGTCCCAGGGGGATATATGAAATACAGCACATGTCAGATTTTGAGGTGAAGAGTTCAAGAAGTGTGTCAAGTTTTTCTGATATCACCACGTAATCTGGGAAAAGATGAAACAAAATGATCAGCTTGAAGGTTTATTTATTTGTTCCATGTTACAATGACAAGACGCACAGAGAATGTAAAGGAGCTGCGTTCACTAAGCACTTGCAAATAACCTTTACCAAGGGGAATTTAGAAAAAGAGAGGTCATCTGAAAACAAGACAACCTTGATAGCAAATCATGGGCCTTTGTTTGCTGAGTTCCTTCTTCCCCTGATGGTGACTACTTGTACTGTTGTTTATCCTTCAGGCCACAGCTGCTTTATCAAGGACACTTTCAGACTGAATTACGGGTGGAATGGTATAATAATAACAGTGATGATGATATTGGTGAATATCATCTTTCTCTTCTCTGCCTGCCCTCTTTATTCTGAGCAGATACCAATATCTTTCAGGCCAGGAAAATATCTGCCTACTTTTTAACTTTAATAAGATATTAATTTATAAATTAATTTCACATTGAAAATGTTGGAGATTACTACCTGACATCCCTTTCTGTATTGCTATTTAAACCACAGAATTCTAGATTCTTGCTGTTCATTGACTACTAAAGCACGATTGTGGTGGTGAAAATTACTGGATCTCCTTCTAGGTTGCCTTTTTGTCAGCTGGTGCTATAAATATTGTAGGACCTAGTTTTATGGCCACAATATTTAAGGTTTTACAGATCACACACTACTTATACCACATTTGAGTCCAAAACTGTTATTGCTCCTTTTCTATATTAAAGTTGTGCAAGAATGTTAAATGTTAATGTTGTGCAAACTTTTCAGTTCTGTGGTTAATTTGTGCACTTTCTATAGGAGTATTCTATTTTTAAAGGTTAGCGACAGAAAGCAGAGTAGAAGAAACACAAATGTTTAGGTCTCTAACCTTCTGCATCTCTATTTCTTCCAAAACAAGCCAAAACAAAGCAACAAACGAACAGCAAGTCAAAGCTGGTAAGGAACAGGTTCACAACAAGCAAAATCAAATTCCTTCCTAAGAAGTACTGGGAATAGAAAAATTTTACACATGTCACAGGTGAGATGGACAACTGAAAGAGAGATGTGTTGAGTGCCATTGAATAGACATGTCACAGCAGGATCACAAAATCCACTGAGCTGAACACAGGTGGGAAACTGTGATTCACCATGCGGTTGTGCATCCCTTTCTATCTGTCTGTGCTCATTGCTGGTTCTGGAAGGGATGAACTCTTCACTTGCACCAAAATGGCCAGTGTGTGAGCCAGGATCTTCCCTGTCCCTTTAGTTTCTCCTCTGACTGTTTTCTCTCGTTGTTGCAATTCATGTAGATTATATTGCAAAATTACTAAGATTATAGTTCTCATAACATGAGATATCAAATTGTAAGAGTTCAAACTGGGACTAGTTCAAACGCTGGAGTTAAGATCAAGGATATCTGGAATATATCAGCAAAAACTGAGTGTCTTCTATTACTCAGACTTATTCCTCAGCTTTGTCCGTTATCTCAACTGTATTTTTCAGAGAAACTTTTCTCACTACATATTATGGACTCAAGTGGAAGGTCAGAGGGGGAAGCTTCCACTATTTCCAGAGATTAAAGAGGTTAACTGTCCTACTAATAAGACAGAGTTTCTGCTCAGCAAGTTTGCTGATGATGGCAAACTGGGAGGCTTGGCTGATGTACCCAAAGGCTGTGCAGCCATTCTGCAAGTCTTGGACAGACTGGAGAGCTGGGCAAAGAGGAACCTAAGGAGGTTCAATCAGTATAAGTGCAGAGTCCTGTGCCTGGGAAGGAATAGTAAACTGCACCAGGCTGGGAGGTGATCTGCTGGAAAGCAGCCTTGTAGAAAAGGACATGAGAGTGCTGGTGGACAAGAAGCTGTCCATAGGACAGCAGTGTGCCCTTATGGCCCAGAAGGCCAATGGGATATTGGGCTGCATTAAGTAAGAGTGTGGCCAGCAGATTGAGAGAGGTTCTCCTTTCCCACTCTACCCTGGTGAGACCTCACCTGGAATATTGTGTTCAGTTTTGGCCTCCCCAGTTAAGCAGGGACAGGGATTTACACAAAGGAGTCCGATGGAGAGCTATGAAGATAATTAAGAGGCTGGAGCACTGCCCTGTGAGGAGAGGCTGAGGGTCCTGGGGCTCTTTGGTCTGGTGAAGAGAAGACTTAGAGGGGATCTAATAAATGCTCATAAATATCTGAGGGCTGGGTGTCAAGAGGGAGGGGACAAACTCTTCTCAGTTGTGGCCTGTAATAGTGCAAGGAACAATGAGTGTAAACTACAGCACAGGAAGTTCCACCTCAACATGAGCAAGAACTTCTTTACTGAAAGGGTCACAGAGCACTGGAGCAGGCCCCCAGAGAGGTTGTGGAGTCTCCTTCCCTGGAGACTTTCAAGACCTGTCTGCATGAGTTCCTATGCAACCTGAGCTAGATTATCTGGGCCTGCTCTGGCAGAGGGATTGTACTCCATGATCTATGGAGGTCCCTTCCAACCTCTAACATCCTGTGATCCTGTGATTTTTTGTTAAATACGGAGAGAAGAAAAACTGAAAAATCAGTGAGGAAAGTTTTTATATAATCTTAAAAAAAACCCAAACAAATAAGCTAAATGACATGTGGAGTGGTAGATTTAGAGAATCCCAAGGATGATTATTTTATATGCTGGATCTGTACTACCTTGGATAAAGGTAATGTTATTCATATCTGGTTAAAAACTTATCTATAGTCTGTTGTGATGGAACCTGTATATTCAAAGACTGTTAAGGCCAAAGATCTCAAGTCTGTTTTGTTTGCAGAGTTCACATCAAACTCTTCAGAAAGAATTGATAGTGCAGTTTTCTCAGATCTTTAAAGTCTGTGTACTACAAAGAATGTAAAATTGTCTTTGATTAGGATTCAAAGGCAAATGTATTGATATTTTTACTAAAGACTAAATGCAAAGGTGTTATGCAAAAACCTCACATGGAAATAAATGTGTAACAATGTGGAGATTGAGGAGGAATCATCAGTAGATTAAATATCTAATATATTTGTTCAAGGTTTCTCTCAGTATTCCAGACACTATTTAGAATGTTTTATGACCTTTTTAATATAGAAATTGCACTTTAGTGTGTGAAATGTAGTTAGTACTTAATTTCAGGGTTTAAGTTGCTGCACAAAGCTTAATTATGTTTAATGACTCAGAAAAGAGTGTTCTCCGCTCCAGCAAAGAGTTAACCCAGACTTTGAGAAAGGAGTTTAATAGAGCTGTACAAAATATTACCTCAGTGCTCTGCTGCAACCAGGTATTTGTACAGATGTGAATTAATGAACTGTTATAAAGGTAGTGTGATTTCTGTCTTTTCAATTAAGGAGTACTGATGGCCAAGGTTTCTTTTGGTGTGTTGCCATTAAGTAATACAGGTGTAGTAATAATAATAATAATGAAACTTCTCTACTTATCTTTAAAAAAACAAGCTTCTTAAGAAATATTAGGAAGAGTATAACTTTACACTTTGTGAGAAGCAGAGATGCCCTTGGCTTTCCTCAGACATCATCTGAATCTGTCAGAATTTCCTGTATCAGAAAGACCAAAGGCTGTAAATTTCAGGGCTACTAGAAGTGATACTATAGATCAAGATGGGGAAATCTAATCATTTGCATAGTGCTCTACTTGATGTTACACAAAAATGTTGTACAGAAGGGAAGATTTCTGAATGTTCGTAGCCATCAGTTTTCTTTCTGTGACACAATACTGAGTATTGATTTCACTCACACTGGGTGTCATGAGGCCATGGATATTTCTTCCTGGATATATGTCCCAAGTTCAAAAACTTTAATAGGCAATTCTGTTTTGAAAATTAACTGGGTTAATGTCTATAGGACTGATGTGCCTTCATAATAAATAATATATAAAAGCTTCTCTTTGTAATATAAACAAAGGGGTCATTGTCAGAGAGAAATCTTTTCTTCCCTGAACAAAATAAATCAAACCTGTAGACTTTTAAGCTCACCTTGTAAAAAGTGTTTATGATCAGAGTGCAGTTGTGGGATTTAAGGGTCCCAAATTCAACCTCAAACACCCACTAAGATAAGGAATTTCTGACTCTCTTTCCTGTCTCAAAACCCTCTTATGTCTCCAAAATAGTCTCATAAGTACAAAATGAGACACACATAAACCTTATACTATTCTCTGTACAGGGTTAGATATGTCAAAGATGTAGCTTTGTGTTTGTAAATGTTTCAAAACTAAAAAGCATCGTCTAAAAGCAAAATTATTTTTATAGCTTAAGTAGTTCTAATACAATAACACAGATTTTCTCTTTATCACTTTAGTTACTAAAAGCAATTGATAATCTTTCTCTCCTGTGATGGGTTAAGAACCTCCACCCTCTTCCCTCCACTATTGAAATTTACCAGACTAGCTCAGATGGCTTGGAAGTAAGGTGAAGCTATATTTACAGCAAAGCTAAATGTACAAGCATATATACACAATGTATTTACAAACGTTTACAACTGTATACAAATTAGAAATAATACAGAAATCCAAACTCACTCCTGGACAAACAAAACAGCCCAGAAGGGCTCAAAGCTCCCTCCCTCTTTCTTCCTCTACTTTCCCAGACAGACAAACAAAAGCAACCAGTAAAGCCTATGTTGTTTTCTGTTAGTCAAGGTCAGTAGAAAGATATTAGTGCAGAGTTAGGAGGAAGCAAATAGATCCAGCATCCCAGACCAGAGTGGGACAGATTGTTTACATTTTGGCTTTTTATCCCTCAGCAAACCAGTGAATGACATAGACTTCATCATTATTCTCTTTTCACAATCAATGACCTAATTTATCTAATTAAAATATTCTAATTAGCCTCAAACCAGCACATCTCCTTTGGGTGGTGAGAGCTTTTGATTCTCAATTCTGTGTATCCCATTGTTTTCCTAAAAGTTAGCCTACGAAAAGTACAGAAACTGAAAAATCTTTGCCCCATAGGAACAGCACACACATAGCAGCACACAGGTTTTGATGTTGGGTGCCTGCTGTTGATTTTTTTGGAAAGCTTCCTTAACTGAAGTTTTCCAAAGACACTGAGAAGGAGATGAAGTCTTGACTGGTATGGCATCATTCTATAACACCTTTTTCCTGCAGTCAACACGTCGCTTGCGGTCAATATACCACTCGTCCATTAGATGGAATTGAGGAGCTCCTTTCTGCTTATGGCAGGCCAGTAGTGAGTTACAAGAGGCTCCAAAATTTTAATCTCCCGACTCGTGGGGCTAACTACAGCTTCAGACAGTACCCAAATGCTTTCAGGGAATTCTGTCAGTGTCTACTTAGCCAGTAAGGCTTCTGATTCTTCCCACACTTCACAGGGTGCTGGGAAAAGGAGGCAGACAGTCTCTGACCTGGTCCTGGTTTCTCTGGATGATCCGTGTACCTCCAGGACTTCCCATCTTGGCAGGAGACCTTCAGGTGTAGGCAGGATGTCTTGTGATGTGCAGTCTCAACACAACGTCATGCTGGCTATGCAGGCTGATCTCATAGAGGCATTTAGAGCCTGTTCCCAAAAAACTCAAAGCAGGCAGTTCCCTGGTACTTCAGGATGCACTGAGGCAGAACACTGCCAGAAGCAGAGAGCAATGGTGGAAGGCAATAGCAGTCAAGCAGGTACAAACACAAAGGCAGAGCACAATGTGTTACCTGCTCATCTCTTTTTGTCAATACAGCCCAAGACTAATGGGCCTTTGGACACAGAATATCCAGCAGAATGGCAGTTAGCCAAGCTTGACCATATTAGGTGAACTCATAGGCTTACTTTACCCAAATTTGGGAAAAACATAAACCTTGCGCGAGGCAGGCACAAGCCAAGTGTATGTACCTTGTTTGCCGTGGAATGTAAACAGGAGCGAAACAAGTCTGGGCAAGTCAGAGTCCTTAGATTCAGTGGGTCCAGGTTCTTCGTCCTCTTTCCCATGGTTGCTCCTCCCCACAACACAAGGGAGAGCAGGGTAAGCCAGGACATGTCTAAGCCTATTTTGGCCTACCCAGGGCTACCATGACAACAGAAAGACCAGCTAGGCAGGTTAGGAAGGTCACCTGGACCAGATGGCATAAAAACATGAGTTCTGAATACAAACTTTCCAAACTTCTGGCTAAGGGATGTAAAATGTCATTACAAATGGACACTGAGCTAGAATACTAGGACAACTGTTGTACCTGCCATCTGTCAGAAGGGCTTTAGAGATGATCTTGGGAATGACAAACTATTGAGCCTGATTTCCATTTCTATTAAGACAGTGTGTATATGTGAATGAATAAACACAACCTGTTTGGAAGAAGTCGTGTGGCTTTCTGGAGCTCAGTGATATTGTCAGTGAAAATATGGATAAATGGGATCAAATGGATATAATACATGTTGTTTTATTAGATGTCCTTGATCACATCCCACACCAAAGGCTTAGTAAAGGAATTATGTTCTCATGGGGTTGGATGAAACCTTTTGGAGGAAGAATCAATAGACAGGCCTTAATAATAGCAATCTTTCAGAACAAGGATTGTTACTGGGACCAGTTTAGTCAGCATCTTCATCTGTGGTCTGGAGAGGGCAATGAACAACGAAATCTGAAAGTCTGTGTGTAATAATAAATTCTTTGTTCATGATCAATGCCATTTGCTTTCAATGCCAATGGCAAGGATCCCTAAAATTACATCATGAAAGTGACTAGACCAAATGTCAGCAGGTGAAATTCAGTGTGAAATAATGAATCTAGCAAAAAGTAGTATAAACCATGCTAGCATGCTGCTGAACTCTGAACTTACAATTCAGAAAAGGACCTCTATGGTTTCTCTGAAGTCAGTGGCTCAGTGTTGAGTGGCTGGCAGAAAAATACCAAAGTGTCTGGCATGGTTAGAAAAATAACTGAGATTATCCTCAGGAACAGAGAGTGCCTGAGATGAGAGGACAGCTGGGAGAGGATATGACTGAGGTTCATGAAATCATGTAGTCAGTAGATAAATTGAATACACAACAGTTTTTAACAAATCCCCACAATATTAGACCTATGGGAACTTGAAAACAGTAGGGGTTATTTTAAAAGTGTGAATGTACTTCTTAACTTCTTAACTTCTTAACTTCTGTAACTGAGATTCACCAGCAAAATATGTTAGCGGTGTTTCTTTGCAAGGTAAGGAACACACATACAGCTGATTTAGGGAAAATTTTATTTTATTGATTTTTTATTTTAAAGAGATTAAGTGGAAAAATAATGCAGAGATGTGAAATAGAAGGTGTATGTTTGATTTTCTTCTACTTGCTAGGCATAATAATCTCTCTATTTTGGACAGTTTCAAAGGATCAAGCATTGTGTTAAGTTTTTAATATCCAGCCCCAGGGAACCTGTGCTGTATGGGGAAGAGATTTAAACCTTTAAGGTATATGCTGATGGAAATGGGGAGTAAAAATCATATTAAATAATCATTGCAACAGGTGATATTTAAGATTTTTGCATTTCTAGTGGTTTCCAATAGATTGGAGAAATCCAAGTAAAGGTTTTCCATTCAGAAAAGACATTACAGGTAACTCAGGTTATTTATGTGTGGATATGTGATTAGGCTGTTTAATTAAAGGATGTTGCATTATTCCAATTTTATAAAGACTTTTGATAATGAAAACTTCTAATTTCCTTGGAGGTTATGATTGTGCTCAGCTGGGTAACCTGTGAAAGAGATTCTACTTGAAGATATAAAAATAGTAAAATATTCTGATTACAGTGCAATTCTTTGGGAAAAAAATAGATAAGTATGGTTTTCTTTTTCCTGAAAAATAATTATTTTTATTTAGGACACATGCAATGCAATGACATAAATGGATCTTATATACAGTATTAAAGATGAACAAGCTACTCCTCACAGATCAGGAGAGCAAGTAGCACAAAAAAGCTCTAGGTTGAGATAAGGATGGTTTAATGAAAGTAATGCAATGTGCAACTACTTTATCTGTTCCACAGATAAGCAAAAGTAGAAGCAACAGCGGAAGCCATGTGTAAAATGACCCTCCCCACGCCCACAACCAGCCCAGCAGAAAAAGACCAACAACCCAAACCACCAGAACCTGGCATCAGGAACTGGAAAGGGAAACCTCTCGTGCTACATCCGAACTACAGGCCCCATGATACTTTGCTCCAGCCAGCACTTGGATTTTAAAACTGGCATGATGTCAGCATGGCATTGAATATTCATCAACAGATTCAATTGGCTAAAGCCATGATATGTATTAATTTAGGTTTGATAGATAATAATACTGACAAAACCCACGCAGCAATAATTAGGCATATGGAGACAAAACACTCATTGCATTAATAGAAATATGCAGGTACATTGACTTTGTTATCTCATGCTCTTAAATAATCAGTAGGTAGTAATATTAAATTTCAATATGACTAAAGAGGTTGCTAAATTTAAATAAGGAACTTGATTTTTTTTTCAACTGACATTCACTGAAGCATGGATCTCTCTCTCTTTCTCTTTGTCTCTCTCATCAGCACAGTTTGAATACTTACATGACAAATCTCGGCAGTCATTTCAGGCCCATAACTGTGTGCAGAAAATATTTCATAAGTCATTTTGAATACTAAAAAAAATTAGAGAAAGTTTTCCTTTGGATTAGAGAAGAAATTTGTTGAATAAATTATATTTTCTGAATTATTTCCTCTTTTCTAATAAGCAGACCAGATTAAATAGAGTAGGCAGTATAAA
Organism: Eubucco bourcierii; assembly: GCA_013396675.1. NCBI lineage: Eukaryota > Metazoa > Chordata > Aves > Piciformes > Ramphastidae > Eubucco > Eubucco bourcierii. Next base: position 130,195 of record VWZE01015690.1, read on the forward strand.
ACAGCCACTGGGATAGCTATTATCTCTTCATCCTTTTATCCTCCTGCAATTCTCTTGAGGAACTGTACATGTATATGCTGCATGAAATGTTATTAACTGACATTACGTCTCTCATCCCCTTAGGCTGTGGCTTTTTTCCTGCTACTTTACTGACCATTAAGCAGCCCTTGTAGATGTGATCTGGAAATCACTGCATTTATACCTTCTAGAGCACGTATATTAAGCTGTTCATTAGTTTTTGATATTACATGACTTTGTAAGCCTCATATAAGTTACAGTGTCAGTTATGTTTTAGTATAATGACATAAAAATGACAAGCTATTTGTTATTTGCTCTAAACTTGTGCCAATATCTTTTAAAATATGAGCAGTCAGATATCTATCTTTCACTCTTCTATCTATCACAAGTGCATATGGTTAAGGACAAAGTAAGAATGCTTATCAGGAGTCTTGGAGGAAGCCATGTGGAATCTATTTCCTCTGATTGACTTGTCTTGGTGGAAGGCAATGTTTGGTCACTTGTGCTGAGTGAAAAAATTGAGACCACACTTCATGTCCAGGGACATTTCTGAAGAATGTTGGCACATTGGTTATTTGAGCTAGTGCATCAAATTTTTAGCTGACAGATAGCATGAAAGGTAGTATGGTGGGAAGGAAATTAAGCCTATTGCACGGCTGTATGCTCTACCAATTATACTGAAAATATTTTACCTACTTATACCCTGCTCCTGCACCAGCAGACAGCAAGTACCATATATATCTGATTCACTTTCCTGTTTGGCTTAAAAGTCTCCAGTCAGAAGCTTCCACCTAGATATAATATTCATTTATACTATTTTTTTTTCAAGCTTAAAGGCTCAAAACTTCAGCTCCCCATGGGAAAAGCAACGGATTGTACAAGTACAAGAATCTCATTTTTACTCTGCACCTGAGCTGTCTCTCTATTTTTATATTTTATGGTCCTGCAGTTCTTTCTACAGTCTTACTGACTACATTAAATTATGTAAAAGCACAGTCTTGTGACACCCCTGAACCAACCTGCAAGAGAATACAAAAGCTCTCTTTTGCTCTCACCCTGACTCAAAATTAAATTCCAAAAATTATATGCAAATAATATCACCAGTCTAAGTTTAATGAATGGAATCAAGGAAAGGCAAGGGCAAAGGCATCAGTTTTATCCTTTATTAGTGTTGAAGATTTAGCACTAGAATTAGTATGAATTTGCATTACTAAATGGTCTTTGAATGACATGATAGCTGGGTGCAATTCAAGTTTGTTAATATTTCTAAACAATAGCAGAAGATGAACTCTGCCTAAGGCTCAGAGCTGGAGAAAAAGCACTGACTTCCCAGTCACAGACTCGCAGGGTGACCTTGACAAGTCTCAGAACATGTCTGTGCCTCAGTGTGAGATGGGGCATATTAAAACATTTCCTAGCTTGCAGAGGTATTGACAAGACTCAATTAATCAAAAATTTTCAAGATCTTCACGCAGAAGAGTCTAGGTGAGAGCAAAGTGTTATTATTACTAAAGTGGATCTCTCTTGAGCACTTAATTTTTCATTTTATAGAAACTTTTTTTTTCTTTTTTTTCCTTTTTTTTTTCTTACATGCATTGTCAGCATCCTGAGCCATAGATCCTTCAGACCTAGTTTGTGTGGAGCTTTGTCAAGATACAGCTGCTTTTACCGCTATATCCCTGTTAGGATATGACACAATACATCATAACAGCTCCATCAGAGCCATTAGGGTGTAAGCTGTCAATGTGTAATAAGATTACTATGCATTACATCTGGTGGTGCTCTGATAATACTAAACTAGGTACACTATCGTAGAGTCTACAAAGCCTTTGAATATTGATCCTGCAATACCTGTCTAATGAATGAAATTAGAATGCCTTCCCCAGCACCTGTGAAGAGCTATTTTCATAGAACCATAGAATCATAGAATTGTAAGGTTAAAAGGGACCTCAAGGATCATCTAGTTCCAACCCCTTGCCATAGGCAGAGACACCTCCCACTAGTACAGCTCACTCAAGGCCTTCTCCAACCTGGTCTTGAACACCTTCACGGAGGGAGCAGCCACAACCTCTGTGGGCAACCTGTGCGAGTGCCTCACCACCTTCACTGGAAAGAACTTCCTCCTAACATCCAGTATAAATCTCCCCTCTGCCAGTTTAAACCCATTGCCCCTTGTCCTGTCATTACAAGACCTTGTAAATAGTCTCTCCCCAGCCTTCCTGTAGGCCCCCTTCAGATACTGGAAGGCTTCTATAAGGTCTCCTCTAAGCCTTCTCTTCTTCAGGTTGAAGAGCCTCAACTCTCTCAGCCTGTCCTCATAGCAGAGCTGCTCCAGCCCTCTGATCATCTTCGTGGCCCTCCTCTGGATCCACTCCAACAGTTCTATGTCCTTCCTGTGCTGAGGGCTCCAGAACTGCACACAGTAAAGTATTTTCTTGTAAAAGAAATAACTTTAACTTTTTGCTGTTTGAGAGAAAAAAACCCAAAGGTGTCCTTTTCACTATCTTTAGTGTTAAAGATCTGCAAATGCCTCTATTTACAAATTAAGTTGGTTTTGTGTGAATGTAGGACAAAATCTATCACTAGATAAGAGTCAAATTTATTCAGACAGATATAATCATGTAGATAAGTGGTCTTGGATGGTATGGTCTACAGAAAGTTTGCATTCAGAATGGTTACAGATGTAAAGACAACTTCCATGGTGCTTTTTGTCTTTATAAAAAAAACCCCAAAAAACAGTTTTCAGACTTAAAAAGAATTATGCTGTTTCCCCCCATAACATTAGCAAGAAACAGAAAAAGAAGAAATGTTCAAATTATTCAAAGTGAGCTTCCAAAAAACTCTGATTGTGTAACCACAATTTAAGAAAATTATTAGCAAAGACAATAGTTAAGAGAATTTAGCATTCAGAGACAGACACTGTGTTAGTAGGTTTGTGCTTCCCTGTCTGCACAACATGTGAACACCAACCAGTCAGTGGTGAATTTATTCTTCTTATATCTTTCTGAAGGAAGTTTTACAGAGGAAGATGAAATGCTTACTTGACCAGGGTGACAATAAAGTATGTAGCAGAATACACAGAAGAAGGAGGCTTTCCTCATATTTTAATATGCCAGGAATCTGCAATTATATGTTGAAAAGTCTTGTTCATAGTATCTTATTGTTCCTGAAATTATGTGCTCCAAGTGAGCAAGTGACGAAGCTTCAGTAACAGATGTATGACTGTGGAGTTTGCATGAGGACTTGCATATGCACATACAAGTACAGGAGGAGGTCATGTGAAGCCTGGAATAAATGGAAAGGTGAAAGGAAAGTAAGTGTTTACAATATTTTCAAGTCTTCCCACAAATGAGAGAGCTGAACCTCTTCAATGAATTGTAGCATGGTTCTAGTGTGAGGTGTCCCTGCCCATGGCGGAGGGGGTTGGAACTAGATGATCCTTGTGGTGTCTTCCAACCCTGACTGATTCTATGATTCTAAGATTCTATGGTTTGAATTGCAAGTGACCTCTTAAGGTCTTCTATTCCAATCCTCTTTGCAGTAAACAGGGACATCCTTAAGTAGATCGGGAGGAACTTTAATAAGGTACCTAGCCAGCAAGGGCATTATCATCTTTACAGTAGGTCTGTAACCTCCTAAATGTGGAAATTCTAGCCTCTCCTGATCAAATGTCTTGTCAATGTGTGAGCTGTTAGATTTTCTGACTGCAATAGGTAGAACAGGCAGGCAGACCCGCAATCAGAAAAGCTTAATAGATTTTCTAGGAATATATATTCCAAAAGGTACAGACTAAGTAAGAAGAGAAAACAGTACAGTCATTTTTCATAATGATAAAAAGTCTTGTTGAAAGACTTTCTCATTAAAAATTAAATATCTCTTGCTGCAGCAATAGAAGGTAAATAGGAAATGCATTCAGAGACCTGACATGCTGAATAACAACCAATAAAACATGCTGTGGTCCATGAAGGAGACAGAGCACATCAAAACATGAAAAAAAAAAAAAAGGTAAAGAATAGGTAAAATTTAAAAAAAGCAGGTGAAAGGAGGAGAAACAGCAATGACGTGACAAGTAGCATGAGTACAGGCATTTTCTGTTAGGATGCACAGAAAGATATAAGAAATTCAGTCTGTGCCGATAGGTTGACATAGGATAACAATGGGCTGAAGGCAAGATTTGCTTACACATAGAAAGAAGTTGCTACCTTGGAAGAGTAGCTAACAAAATTATAGGGATATAAACAACAATACTGAGTTCATCAACGTGAGCCAGCAGTGTGTGTGTGCAGTCCAGACAGCAACTGAGTGCTGGGCTGCATCAAGAGCAGTGTGGCCAGCAGGGTAAGGGAGGGGATTCTGCCGCTTTGCTCTTGTCAGACTGCATCTGGAGTACTGTGTGCAGTTCTGGAGCCCCCAGCACAGGAAGGACATGGAACTGTTGGAGTGAGTCCAGAGGAGGGCCATGAAGATACTCAGAGGGCTGGAGCAGCTCTGCTATAAGGACAGACTACAAGAGTTGGGGTCTTCAGACTGGAGAAGAGAAGGCTTCCAGGAGACCTTATAGTAGCCTTCCAGTATCTGAAGAGGGCCTACAGGAAGGCTGGGGAGGGACTAGTTATAAGGTCTTGCAATGACAGGACAAGGGGCAATGGGTTTAAACTGGAAGAGGAAAGATTTAAACTAGATGTTGGGATGAAGTTCTTTCCAGTGAGGGTGGTGAGGCACTGGCACAGGTTGCCCAGAGAGGTTGTGGCTGCTACCTCCCTGGAGGTGTTGAAGGCCAGGTTGGAAGAGGCCTTGAGTGACCTGTACTAGTGGGAGGTGTCCCTGCCTATGACAGGGGATTGGAACTAGACGATCTTTGAGGTCCCTTCTAACCTTACCATTCTATGATTCTGTTCTATCTCAACATTTTTGTCTCTAGCTAGAGTAGTCCACACAGAGGAGAGAATGAGAAAAGTCAAAGGCATGAATTAAATCTTCTACTTTGGAAAAAAAAATCTACTCTCATAAACATAGGAATTTCACGGAGATTAAAAACTTATAAAATGCTAGGAATGATCTAGAAGAGGTAGTGAAGAACAAGAGCTCTGAGAATGAACTTCTCTCAGATGTGAACACTGTTTCCTGTACCTGCAGTTCTCAGAAACATGTCACAGGGTTTTGGAAGAGGCCTCCAGTTCTTCATGGTAAAGTATTAAAAACTCAAAAGTCTTCTGACAGTGTTAAAATAGACATTAAAGGATGCTGTTCTTGTTTGTAGATTTGTAATGTCAAGGACAGAGCAACTGAGGAGGAAAATTAAAAAGGAATTTGATTCAAAGATCCTCCCCAAAAGAACAAGAACTCTGAAGAGCATATGCCTTCAAAAGCAATGCTTGCTAATATGGCATGAGTCAAATTCTTACAGAAATTAAATGCTTTGCCCTCACTACAGGTTTGAGGTTTTATTTTCTTGAAGGCTATTTTTGAACCAGAGTCCTCAGATGGTTAGAAACCTTCTTCTGATTTCCAGCCTAAATTTATTCATAATCAGTTTATATTAATTTGTCCTTGTGCCAGCGCCGTCCTTTTCTTTTTAATAGGACATCTAAATTGTGTAGCTATTTGTAGATTAAATTATTTAGTGTTACAAAAGATAACATGAATTTTTAAGAGATATTACCATCTGAGATTATGAAGATAAAATTCATTGTTGCAACAGCTGTTTGGTCATAAAGTTATAGCCTAAAAAGATTATAAATACAATAAGATGGGTTTTCACATCACTTCAGGGGAAATGAACACGTTGTATCATTTTATCACTTCTTTTTATGATAGTTAGTAATGAGATACAGTTAAAATAAATTTCAGTAAAACAGACCTTGATTTGAGAAATAAAACAGAGTAGGTGGTGTCCTTGTTAGTTTATTAAAAGTAGGAGCCTGTACTTCAAACTTGGTACAAGTTATATAATGAAGTTCTCTTTCGGACCTAATTGCTTAGTTACAGTTGGTAGCAATATGACAATTAATTTGCAACTGCATAACAGTCAGCTATTTTGGGAGTAGGTTTGGACAGATGGATGTTTGAGGGGGGGAAATTGAAAATGTCAGGCGTAAAGAACAGTGTCCAGGTCCACACAAACATGCTGTAGAGGTTATATTACTAGGTTGTAAGCCCTTCTGGGCGATAACAGTCCCTGTGAGTGCTTGAGAGTATTAACAGTCCTTGATGCGTTGGCATATAAAAACCACCACCAATAATGATTTCTAGCTTTTCTGTCTTTCCTGTGTGAAACTTTGTCATCAACTCTGTGAGATATTATAGGGATTCCCCTGTGGTGCTTTCCCTTCTGTGCTGGGCAGACAGAAGATGTGTGAAGGGGGATATCAGAAATCATGTTTCTTGGATGAAAGAAATTCAGATTTACTTTCCTATTACCATTATTAACTACCTGCAGCCCCTCCAGCAATATCTTCTGTCCAGAACTGGACACCTCATTCTCTACCTTATATATTTTTAAAATCTGTCAAAGCCCAGCTTCTGCCTTCTTTCTCTCTGTCCCTCTTTTTTTACCTCCTATGTATTATAGCAGCACAGGGCCCTTCTTTATTAACCTTTTTCACCTTGAGTAAGCCAGAACAACACATGTCTCCTGACCTGAAGCAATGCAGGCAAGTGAGCAGGCTGGCTCTACTTGCACTGCCTATCTCCTTGACATCCCTGCTTTCCTCAGTTCATACAAGTTACCATAGACACATCAAAGATGAGGACCCTGTATCTACCTGCCTGCTCACCCTATAGCATTGGAAGACAAGTAGGTTGAATATGAGTCTGTGGTAGTTTACAACGGTGAGTCTCCCACAAATATTGAGAGAGGTATTTCAGCTGATCAAAATGTAAACAGGATACAGTAGCCCAAAGGATAAACTGAACTCGAAGGTACTTATAGCTACTCTGAAGCTTGTACTATTAAAAAAAAAAAAAAAATCAGAAGCAATCCATTCATTGAAGTCCTGGCTTTAATGCACTTGTGTTCGGCATTGTTATTTTAATCTCCTGACCCCATTCTGTGTTTCTGTACTGTTTGTCTTCTCTGGAAATGTTTAACTTGCTAGGTTAAAATTAGTCTTGTGTTATGGAGATTCTGTGCTAAACTACAGAGATTTTTCCCTCTAAAGCTAACCTGATCTTTATCATCCATTGCTTAACATCTGCATAAATCCACATCTTTCATATGTCTAAACAATTACACTTGGTAGCCTGCCAGCTCATGGTGGCAGTAGGAAGCTCAGATGAGTTTGAGAAAAGTTTATACCCCACTCAATACATATTATCCATGGTAATTTTTTTTTCCAGGTATACAAAGACTTTTGGGATTAATCCTACAAATGCCTCTCAAAAATTCTAATTTCTGAGGAGCTGTCTCTTCAAAGCATTCTCTCCTTCATACCTGTGAGCCTCCAGTGCATACCACAGAGAGGTTGTTGACATTTATTTTCTTCCATTACTGTAATATAACTTCTAAATAGGTTTATGTTTGTTTGTTTTCCAAAGAGCTTTTTTTTTTTTTTAAAAAAAAGAAAAAAGAAGAAAAAAAGAGAAAAAACCAGAAAACTCCTTTCTGCACAAAAGCTCTGTACCTACTTACTCTTCATTCACATTCTTCAACTTCCCCAGGGCTCTCCCCATATTTCTGTGGTCTTGGCTGGCCACAAAGTAATTTCCTAGGAAGAATTCTACATTTTAATCTAAATAAACTCTACCTGTTTAACATGGTACTTTGAAGATTTTTTCCCGTGAAAGACAATGACAAATTAATTATATCCAATGATAATTTATGTATTAAACAACATTGAAAATTAATTAAAAACAAAACTTTATCTTCTATGAGAGCATATTCCGAGAAATATGTGATGGTATCCTATTTACACAGTAATTAAACATCCTTATCAGCCTCTGGAAAAAAACAAACAGGTCTACAGCAATTCCCTGGTCTTATGACAAGTTTAACCAGTCCTGGAAACCTCTTGGTAAATTAGCTATTCATACCTATTTTAAGTCCCTTAATGTTAATACTGACATTGAGATTATTATATAGGAGGAGGAAACCAGCCAACAATAAGCGATTAGATTCTTTCTTGATGTATAACTCCTGATCTTTAATAAAAAATAGGAATATTAACATTCCAGTGCTAACATTTCTAAAGAGAAAGCAAATTTCAGGAGAAATCATAATCATATAGATCAAGTTTCTTCCACATGTATTGGAAACTTTTCAGTTCTACTATTCGTCTGCAAAATGGATCTTGAATTTGGGTTTAACTTACATATATTTCTGGATAGTGGAGGACAGTGCAAATAGAATCCACATAAATGTACTTAATGCAAACAACAACAGATTATTCTAATTGTATATTGAACTGTCAATTTTTACTTAGGATAAAATAAACACATTTGATAATCATCACATACATGTTATGTGACCTGCAGTTAACATGTATGTTATCACAGAATCACAAAATTAACTGGATTGGAAAAAAACTTTGAGATCATCAAGTCCAACCTACCACCTAACACCTTCTAAGTAACTAACCACGGCACTAAGTGCCTCATCCAGTCTCCTTTTATACACCTCGAGGGATGGTGATTCCACCACCTCTGCAGGCAGCCCATACCGGCTGTACATGGCCAATGTATTATTCTTTTATGGCACAAACAGTTTCTTTTGCAGATGTGCAAAGCCTTTAAAACAACTGGGACTATGCAGCTAATCATCAAAACAGTGCATTTTTCTTGTGCAGAAACCAGAAAGATGCTGAGAAAGAGTGGTTCTCCTTCCTTTTTCTTCAAGAAACAACTGTAGTGGAAGGGTGATTAACTAATGAGAGATAATATTTTAAAAAAATAATGTTGTTTATTAATATTCAATATTCAGAACTGTTGCCACCCCAATCACTCATTTTAATAATAATAATTTCTTTGAATCAGTTATGGAAACTTTGTACAGGTTATAACAGGATCTAGAAATAACTAGTAAATATATACAACATTAATTGAACTCGATTGTATTGGCAGAGAAGGCTTTGTGGTAAGTGAACTGCTTGGGGTCAATACTCTGCTTGCCCACTAGATGGACTCAAGGAGCTCCTTTCTGCTTATGGCAGAAGGCAATGGTGAATTACAAGAGGCTTTAACTATTTACTCACAAAATATTATCTCTCTACTCGCAGGACTAGCTACAGCTTTAGACAGTACCCAAATGCTTTCAGGGAATTCTTGTCATCCACTGAGACTTCTGATTCTTCCTGGGCTGCTGGGTAAAGGAGGCAGACAATCTCTGACCTGGTCCTAATCTCCTCTGCATGATCTGTGTATCTCCAGGACATCAGGACATCCTGTCTTGTCAGGAGACCTTCAGGAGGGGTCTCAGCAGTCCCAGTACAATGTCATGCTGACAGGCAGATTGTGTGGAGGCATTTAGAGCCTGTTCCTGGTAACCCTTTGGAAGACGGTTTTCAGGCAGTTCAGAATATAAGGCAACATGAATACAATGGCAGAGCATGGATATAATGGCAAAGCACACATACAATGACAGAGCACAGGTTGTGCTCCTTGCTCATCTCCTTTTGTCCATACAGCCTGAGCCTATGGGCCTTTGGATGGACACAGAATAGCCAATCAGAATGGCAGTTAGCCAAGCTTGACCATATTAGGTGAACTCATAGGCTTACTTTACCCTTTTTAGGGCAGAGCACAGCCTTACACAAGGCTACCCTTTGTACCTTGTTTACTGCAGGTTTCCAAACAAGCCTGGGCAGGCCACAGTCCTCAGACTCAGTGACTCCAGGTTCTTTTGTCTTCTTTCCCGCAGTTGCTTCTCCCCAAAACAGAAGGAGGAAGAGCAGAAAAACATGTCTGGGCAACCTAGGACACATATAAGCCTATTTTGGCCTGCTTAGGCCTGCCACGACAACACCACACCTAATATCAACTATTCAAGTGAAGAAAATACCAAGGGCACTATGTTCACCCACAGGACGTTAAATAAAATGAACTAGATAGAAATTTCATCTAGGTTTACTATAATTGGCGTGACTTTTATGTCTTTATTGATGATCTGGATGAGGTGATTAAGTCCAGCATCAGTAAGTTTGCAGATGACACCAAGTTAGGAGTAGGTGTTGATCTGCTAGAGAGAAGGAGGGCTCTGCAGAGAGACCTGGACAGGCTGGACAGATAGGCACAGTCCAATGCCATGAGATTTAACAAGCCCAAGTGCCAGGTTCTGCACTTGGGCCACAACAACCTCATCAAGCACTACACACTGGAGACAGAGTGGTTGGAGAGCAGTCAGGCAGAAAGGGACCTGGGGATACTGGTAGATAGTAGCTGAACATGAGCCAGCAGTGTGCCCAGGTGACCAGCAGAGCCAATGGCATCCTGGCCTGGATCAGGAACAGTGAGACCAACAGGACCAGGGAAGTCATTCTGCCCCTTTACTCAGCACTGGTTAGGCCACATCTTGAGTACTGTATCCAGTTGTGGGCCCCTCAATTGAGAGAGATGTTGAGGTACTGTGAGATGTTGAGAGAAGGGCAACGAAGCTGGTGAGGGGCCTGGAGGACAGCCTTGTGAGGAGAGGCTGAGGGAGCTGGTGGTGTTTAGCCTGGAAAAGAGGAGGCTCAGGGTTGACCTCATTGCTGTCTACAACTACCTGAAAGGAGGCTGTAACCAGCTGGGGGTTGGTCTCTCCTCCCAGGCAGCCAGCAACAGCACAAGAGAACACATCCTCAAGTTGTGCCAGGGTAGGTTTAGGCTGAATGTTAGGAAGAAGTTCTTCACAGAGAGAGTGACTGGCATTGGAATGGTCTGCCCAGGGAGGCAGTGGAGTCCCTGTTTCTGGAGGTGTTTAAAAGGAGAGTGGATGAGGCACTTAGTGCCATGGTTTAGTTAACAAGAAGGAGTCAGTGGTAGGTTGGACTTGATGATTTCAAAGATCTTTTCCAACATGGTTAATTCTGTAATTCTGTGACTTTCTAAAATTAAGACATGTGTGGGATCTATTACTTGGTGTACTATTGTCAGAAAATCAAAAAACTATTGGCTCATACTAGAACTAAAAACGCTGAACATTACAAATGAAAAACTACCAGTCAAGAAGACACCAGGAAAATAAGGTTCTGAGTCTTATAAAAGTAACATAGTTTCTGATGCTATATTTTATGGTACTGCAGTGGATCTTCTTTGATGAAAAGATTTACAAGAACTTTCAAGAACAGGTGGATTTCAATACATTTTTGCTGATGAAGGAGAAGCCAGTCCTTAACAGATTCTGTTTTACAAGAGGGCAAGTTACTGTAGCTCTAGCACTCAATTTTCTTATTTGTCACATGTGGACAAGTCTAGGTTTTATGAATTTGGGTTTTTATAGCAAGAACATTCACTTAAACATCTTTTTGTACTATTTTTCTCCACAAGGTGTGGAAAAACTCCATCGTTCTGATATTTTTATGGGGAGATCATTTATCCTGTGTGTGATTAGTTACATCTTGTAGCCACCAGAGTTTTCCAAACGTTGTGTGCTCCAAGGTCTGAATATCTGTTATTCATGTTAGGCTGTGAAGTGAATTTAAAACAGCCATTTTATATAAGCACCACCTGAGAACATTTCCATGAGAGAAATTAGAAGAATTGCAACTGACTTTATGATTCTCTTGAATGTGCCCTCTTGAGTTACATTGTCAGTGCAATGATACTGCCACTAGAAGTATGTTAGATTTTCCACTTGAACCAAATTTATGTATCAGCTATGTCTTATGGTTATTTCTTTTGTTCTCAAGTTCTGAGGATCCAAGTTAATAAAGTCTGTTAATTAAACTTTATGCACTAACTCAATTTTGTAGATATTTGGTTTTATTTATGAATTGATTTATTTTTTAATACAAGAAACAGTTTTAGAGGCTCTTAAATGTTCTTTCAGGTTGGAAGAAATTTAACATTAAAGCACTATGTTAGGACATAAGGAATGATGTGAAAAGTTGAAAACATGAGAAATGAAAGCTTACAGTTTTCTGTAAGCTAGTACATCTGCTAGTTTTATTTTCTGAGCTGAACAATATGTGAAAGGTAACTGATATTAAAAACTGAACATCAAAAGACACTTTAACATTTATTCTGTTCCAACTTGTTGTGGCAGTAGTTTAGTCACTCCAGATCTGGAGCCCTCAATATAGGAAGGACACGAACCTGATGGAGTGGGTCCAGAGGAGGGTCACAAAAATGATCAGGGGGTTGGAGCACCTCTGCTACGAAAACAGGCTGAGGAAGCTGGAGTTGTTCGGCCTGGAGAAGAGGAGGTTCCAGGGAGACGTAATAGCAGCCTGCCAGTACATAAAGGGGGCCTACAAGAAGTCTGGAGGGAGATTGTTTACAAAGCCTGCAGTGACAGAACGAGGGCAATGGCTTCAAACTAGAAGAACAGATTGGATGTCAAGAACAGGTTCTTCACTATGAGGGTGGTGGAACACTGGAACAGGTTGCCCAGGGAGGTGGTTGGGACCCCATCCCCGGAGATATTCAGAATGAGACTGAACAGAGCTCTGGGCAGCCTGATCTAGTTGAGGATGTACCTGTTAACTGTGGGGTGGGGCTGAGTTAGATGACCTTTGGAGGTCCCTTCCAGACTGGACCATTCTGTGATTCTACAATTTTTGGATCACTTGTTTTATGATACCAACCATTGTCTTATTTGCCAGTGGCTTAGCATCAAAATATAATGCAAAAATAAAAGCAAAATGTGTGTATAAAACCTATTTAATATTTTCAGGTTTTCTATTAACTTTACAGAGTGGAGAGAATCCTTGTACAGGTGCTTATAGAGAAGGCTCTGCTCTCTGTGCCATAACAAGTTCACATTAAATCAGCTCAGAAAGTTAGACCTACAAGCCATGTTAATGAAGCAATCACCTATTTCTGATTGTAAATAGGTTTCCTGTTTGAAACCCCAGGCAGTATGAACCTCTGGACTTCCAAAGGAAAAAGCTGTTATCTTAATGAGGCTGTCCAAAGAGGAAATTAAAGCAAAATAATAATTATTATAAAAGAGGTGGACATTTAGAGTATTCCCACTGCTACATTGCAGTTGGTACTTCAGATATTCAGAGAATAAAGCATATGGTTGGAAAACAGTGAGGAATATTGGAGTTTTATAAGAACATTTATCCCAGGGAATTTCTCTAATGTTTAATTAATGACACACTAAATAAGCTTGATATGTTAACTTCAACATTTTGCACCGAAGTATATTAGGTGCCTTAAATTGCCAAACACTGAATGCATTCTGCATGGAAACTGCTTGATATGTTGGTAGTCTAATCACTAAGAGCTAGAAAAATACCATAAAATATCTTTTGTGAATTTTTGATTGAGTTCTACATCCATGTTTTGTTATTTTTACACTTGCTTTCCAGAAAGGCTTGAGCGAGCAGGCATTTTACGCAGTAGGTGACATTTGTTCCTGTACGAAAAAACCCACAGAAGCAGCAGCACACCTGACTGAAAAAAATTATTTAAAAAATAGCTTTTGCATTATTATGGACTTACTGTAAATGCCTGAGAGACCACAGTCCCTTCTTCAACTGGACCAGCACTGCTTGCTGTGGTGTAGGTTTGATGGCTCAAGATACAACAGCAGCTACAGAAATGTATATCGTACCCAGAGGTGGAAAATAGCTGCACCCAGCCTACTCACTGAAGATGGATGTCTTCTCCAGACAAGCAGGTAGCAATTCTGTGAACACAAACTTGGTTTCATAAGTTTTTTCGCCGTTGCTCTGGATGTGAGGAAAGTTTTCAGTCCAAGAGAATGACAACATGTGTGGTGAGTTGAAATTACCCCCAAAATAAAATTGCCAGACTAGCTCAAAAGGTTTGAAAGCAAAACGAAGCAAATAAAAAATATAAAAGCATAAAATACAATGTATATGTATACAACAGATATTCACATTTATTTACATTTCAGAAATAACACACAACCCCCCCACACCTTTGAATCGTTCCCCCTCCCCTCTGGACAAGGGAACAAGGGAGTAGTTCTCCCCACCCCGAGAAATCAAGCCCCGCTACTGTTGTCTACTTAGCCATAAACAAGAGTCTCAGCCAAGGTTAGTGAAGTCATGCACAGGGACTAGCGCTCATCCAGAGTACAGAAGAGAAAAGGAAGGGAAGAGTCGTTTGTGCAGCAAATGATATATTAAACCAGCAAGTAAATGGAATGATATAGACTTACTTATTTTTAATTTAACATCCAATGCCCTATTTTATTTACCTTTTACTACTTTTTCTATTCAGCATCTCTGGATGTTTCCTGTTTCTTTTTTATAATTAAGAGACTAAGATAACATGTTAGTTTTAAACCATCACAACACTTTATGCAATAAACCAAGGACAACTGAAAGTGACATGCCAAGATGCTGGGTTATTTTGGATGTTTTCCCCTTTTCAAGTTCATAGGAGTTTTATATGCAAAGATTTTACCACACAGTGAAAGGAAAATTAACTTCAGCTCAATTTTCAGGAAATATATTCAACGGCAAGCTAATTTTGGTGGCTATGATTCCCTGAAAAGCTGTGTGGCTAAAGATGAGAAGAATTAAAGTGTTCTGAAATACCTTAATCTTCTTTATCTACTGCAGCTCCCCAAGAGGTTCAAAACCTATTAAAAAGCATGATCAGAGATCAGAAAAATATGCTGAATAATCTGAACACTTACACTTTAATTCACGAAGCTCAGAATTCTATTGTCATGGACAAATCTCTGATACAAGCTATTTGCAATCCATTTAAAAGAGCAAAGCAAATAAATTCAGGGAAATCTAGATTTACTCTTGCACATTCTGCAAGCAGAAAAAGCTAGGCTGGATGAATACATTGCTAATTGTGAATTATTCATCTCACTCTAGCAATCAGTAACATCCACATTAAACATTAAAGACCTAGATTCACAAGGAAAATTTAGGCACATAAATACCTCTTCAGGCAGTCTGGATTGACATTTAAATGCTAGTGGTATTCAACACATCCTCATCCCCCCTCCCACCTTCTCATAGGTGCTTAGAACTGCGTGGTATGCTTAGGGTTCTGCTGAAAAGCACCAGAATAACTTCCAAACTTTCAGCAGCAAGGATTGAGTAGATACCTGCTTTATTGCTTTTCTATGCCAAGGTGCAGGTGATAAGTCTCTTATCACACTTCTGGTATCTGATTTTTCTTCTTACAAAAGGTACACTGTGAAGTTGTTTCACTAAAATACTGTGATATTAGCTCAAAGCCTGGAAGCTGAGTTTCTGTACTCCTACCTGAGTACTAAAATCAGGTGCATAGTGAGTCTCCAATGTCAGTGCTCTGATAAATATTCATCTCCTACGCAGACATCAAACAAACTGAACTTCAAGAAGAGAAACTACTTGTTGGCTAGAATGTCTGTAACACCAACGTACATGAATTTTTTTCATGTCTATATGATGATTTTATGAAGCACAATAAGAGCATCAGAATGCCCACTTTTCTGGGCTTTAACCTGGAGCTTCATAACACCTCTTGGTTTATAGGGAGTACTGGTTAATATCAGGGTGATTAGTGATTCCTACCAGATAGTTTTAGGTACGGTTCAAACTCCACTAGAAGCAAGAAGGCTGCATCCTCATACCTCTCCTCCAGGATGAGTAGGAATCCTCTGGCAGCTGTGTTTGGGAATGATTTGTCTTCCTTAGTTATTGAAAAGAGTTCTCGAGTTCATAGGTTTAAAAGAGGATTAATGGCTATGGCCTTCATAACATAGAATCATAGAATAGTAAGGTTAGAAGGGACCTCAAGGATCATCTGATCCCCTGACATAGGCAGGGAAACCTCCCACTAGTACAGGTCACTCCCCTCCTCCAACCTGACCTTGAACACCTCCAGGGAGGGAGCAGCCACAACCTCTCTGGGCAACCTGTGCCAGTGTCTCACCACCCTCACTGGAAAGAACTTCCTCCTAACATCCAGTCTAAATCTCTCCTCTGACAGTTTATAACCATTGCCCCTTGTCCTGTCATTGCAAGACCTTGTACATAACCCCTCCTCAGCCTTCCTCTAGGTCCCTTTCAGATATTAGAAGGCTACTATTAGGTCTCCTTGAAGCCTTCTCTTCTCCAGGCTGAAGAGTCCCAACTCTCTCAGTCTGTCCTCATAGGAGAGCTGCTCCAGCCCTCTGATCATCTTCGTGGTCCTCCTCTGGACCCATCTCAGGACTGATTTTCCGTATCTCTTTTCAGATTCTGGTCGAGTCTGTAAATACAGGAAAACTTCTATTGATCAAATATGGAATTTGTACTATCTTTTAATATCCTTTCTGTGAAAAAAGTCTGTGATCATTTGATTTCTTTCTAATCTAACACACTGCTCGTTCTCTAGGGTTGAGTTTTTCCCCTCAAATCTTTTCAGTGTGAACAAAAAAAGGTCGTTAGGCTCATTAAATCAAACCAATATTTTATACTTTTTCTTGGGGTTCATGTATCAGGATGTGAGAATGGTCATTAAGAATCTTTCAGTGTTATATTTGAAGGATCTGTCCATACATTACATAATCAAACTCTCTTTAGTTTACTTT
Source organism: Eubucco bourcierii (assembly GCA_013396675.1). Lineage (NCBI taxonomy): Eukaryota > Metazoa > Chordata > Aves > Piciformes > Ramphastidae > Eubucco > Eubucco bourcierii. The sequence goes on from VWZE01015690.1 coordinate 146,843, forward strand.
TGATAAAAGGATCCCAGAAACAAACTTTATAGAGACTGGGTTTCCCTGAGGAATTTTTCTCCCTATTTTCCTTTTGTCAGTTTGTTCTCAAATCACCACTGAACAGCAACATTAGTTTCATCATGGGTCTGATGACCTTTGTGTGAATGTGTCTGACAGATGCCATAAAGCAAGTGTTGGAAGACAAAAGCTAAATTTATGCTTCAAAAATTATTTCAGATTATATGTATATGAAAACTCTCATTCATAGATATTTACATGACTCAGATGAGTAAGTTCCACCCTAAAGGTCCGAATTACAAAAAAACCCCACCCAATATGAAGCTGAAAACAACTCAAGAAACAATGGGAAGTGAACAGTCCTCATTTAACTTGTGTTATCCTGCAGTGGAGTGAGAGGACTGGGGTGAAGAAAGGGAAAAGTAGGAGCAAAAATATGATGCAACCCAAACCTTGAACTTCCTTAGAATTTTAGCACATGCAGCACAGCTGTGCAAGAGAAATATTTATTTGTTTGCTCTTTAGAAACACTTCACACAAGTTTTCTAAATGTAAGAATGTTATCTAGTGAATTCCAATATGTAGTCTCTTCAGCAAATAAAGCCTTTAGAGTGAAGCAGACATTATCATGTTTGACTGGAGCAACTTAAAGACTTTCCAGTTTTCTGAATGAAATCTCCTTTTCGTATATGTATGGAAAGTCATTTTATTGAAACCAGAGACTAAAAGGTAGTTGCACATTATGTGGAAGCGCAGCAATGCTGTTAACAAAATCCTACCAACAAATTATTGTGCAGTATTTGCTACAGATGTGCAGTAGCTGATTGCTAAATTGCAAGATCTCTGTCACTGCAGAAATAATTAACAATATCACATAATTGGACCACAACTGAACAAAAAAAAAAATTCTTATTTGAGCAGAAGCATTGAGACAACTCGGAAAATATGTAAGTAATTTTTCTTTTCTATTTTGAGTATGTCATTAAAACCTCCAGATAGGTATTTCTCTTGAAACAGAAAAATTTGAAACAGGAAATTATCCAGCTTACCAATGGCAAAACAAATCTCTGTGGAATAATTATTTTGATATTAAATCACTTTTATTCTGTAGTGCAGTATTCACTGAATAGCTTTTTATGGTAGAGCTTAAAGGAAGAGCTTATTCCACTGTAGTTTTAATGGGCAATTTTCCTGTGCAGACATGCTTGAGGTTGTAGAGAATATGGTCTTTGAAAATAATGCTTCATGCCAAGATGTTTTATAGAATATTTATTTTTGCTTGTATTATAAAGCTCTGAAGATACAGATTTATGAAAGGAGTGAATGCCTGTATGCTGATGGGCACTTAACAAATATTAATAGCCTGGCTTTAAAATATGAGACAGCTGTTTCAGCTGGTCTCCACATGTGACTCCAACTATTGCAGTGGGATGTGATCTCTATATATAGTTCAGAAGCAACTATCCAAATTAGAGAGTCTCCTAGGGAAAGACTTCTTTAGTTGGAAAGTAGGCACTTAGCATGGGGGAACGACTTTCGAGTCTTCTGACTTCTGCTCTTTAAAGGAGTTGTATCAATTTCTTGAAATGTGGTATCCTAACTTTGAAGGACTGAGAAGCATGAATGCTTTGCTCAGTGTGTCAGCGCTCATATTATTTTAATGGGTTTGAGCTGGAAGCTGTGTGTGATAGGGAGAGAAGACAGCCCACTTGTTCACAGCTTCACAGAAACATCCAGGTTGGAAAAGACCCTCAGCATCACCAAGTCCAACCTATAACCCTACTCTACAAGATTCACCTTAAACCATACCTCTAAGCATCACATCCAAACGATCCTTAAACACATCCAAGGTTGGTGACTCAACCAGTTGCCTGGGCAGCGCATTCCAGTTCCTGACCAGTCACTCTGTAAAAAAACTTTTTCCTAATGTCCAGTCTAAAGCTCCCCAGTCTCAGCTTGATGCCATTGCCTCTTGTTCTGTTTCCAGTTACCTGTGAGAAAAGACCAGCATCAGCCTCTCCACAACTTCCCTTCAGGTAGCTGTAGCCAGCAATGAGGTCTCCCCTCAGCCTCCTCTTTCCCAACTAATCAGCCTCAGCTCCTTCATTTGCTACTCATAAGATTTTTTCTCCAGGTCCTTCACAGATTCTTTGCCCTCCTTTGGACCTGCTCCAGCACCTCCACATCTTTCTTGTATTGTGGTGCCCAAAACTAAACACAACACTCAAGGTGTGGCCTCACCAAAACCGAGTACAAGGGGACAATCATGTCCCTACTCCTGCTGGACACAGCATTTTTAATCCAAACCAGGATGCCATTGGCCTTATTGGCTGCCTGGGCACACTGCTGGCTCATATTCAGCTGCCTGTCTGTTACAACCCCCAGATCCCTTTCTGCCAGTTAGCTCTCCAGCCACACTGCCCCAAGCCTGTAACGTTGTTTGGGGTTCTTGTGATCCAAGTGCAGGACCTGGCATCTGGTCTTGTTGAAACTCATCCCATTACTGTTGGCCCATTGGTCTAGCCTATCCAAGTCCCTCTGAAGAGCCTCAATACCCTCATTCATATCAACACTGCCACCTAACTTGGTGTCATCTGCAAACTTACTGATGACACTCTCTTTTCAATTTGACCACAAATAGTCCATTTCAACACAACCTGAGTTGGACGCACCTCCTGCTGTGTGCCTGTAGAGTATGATCAACAAAGTTGTGTTTCAACAGATGAAGAATGCAAATATAGAGCATGAGGGAACAACTTTGAAAAGTGGGATTTTATTTAGACTTTAGAGGACAACACTGGTTCTACACAGCCTTTATGACTCATTTGTTCTGCTTAGACAATGAATTTCATCCATTTGCAAAGTCACAGGTTAGGAGTGTTTACATTGTATGATAGGTGTTGCATGTATTGCTGAAATTTTGGTTCCCTTGTTGCCTCAACATGGGTGCACTAATGTGTACCACACCTTTTCAGCTGGTTGGACTCAGGTGTCTGTGTGTGGAAAAATAAAGCACTCCCAAACTTCACAGTGTAGCTCTGGCCTCTGTATTCAACAGGACTGTCTATATTAAGAAGCAATAAGAAACAACTAATTCAAATACAAGCCCAAATTGTGCAAGCAGCAATGATGATCAGTTACTGGTGGTTGGATCTGTCAGTCTCTGGGTACTTCATTTAGCCTTAAATATTTTGAGAGTTGCCTTCAAGTTGTGATTGACTTAAGTAAAGGAATAGAAGTGGGAGCTAGTTTCTGGACAATTAGCAACAAGAGACATATGGACAGTATAGGGCTAGTGCCCTGGTCTAGTATCTTGATTGTAAATGGGAAGTTTTTCCATAGAATTCTAGTCTAAAGGATAAACAATTTTGGGGATTGAATACAGGATAATGCAAGATAAGTTTGTCTAATTCCATTGGTCTGCTGAATATCTTATATTTTGCAGTGCAAGCTTGCTCGCTTTCTCTCTGACTACCTTCTGCTTGGCTTCTGCCTGCTCTATCTCTCCTCCTGGGCCTTGTATTACCTGTCTGACTCTGTTCTGTTTTGGCTTTGTGAAGGTACAGGATGTGGAGCTAGAGACAGTAGGTCATCTGGTCCTCTTTTTGTTCAGGTGGGAGAGGGAGTTGAAATATTGTGCAAGGAGGGTGTTGTGTTGTTATTTAACTGCAAATAATAAGTAAATATATCTTATACATGTTTATTGCTTTTTATACTTCTATATTTAGTCTACTTTTGTAAATATAATTTCATTAAACTTCCAAAATTTACCCCAGAGAGTAAATTTCCAATTTGTTGGGGTGCAAATTCGACCCACAACATAGGCATGTGATAAGAGCCACATGGGCAGTCAGTCATTATGGAATGAATTTGATGTCCAGGTCTAATTCATAACAGCCAGAGATGTCACCTTAACCAAGGCAAGCACTATTGAGATCTACTTTGAGCAATGCGACTGACATTGATCATTCAGAGATGTACACTATAGTTTTTCTGCTGTGGAATATTGCTGTAAGATTTGAAATACATACATTACTTTATACCTGTGGTTTGATGCCTTTTTATTTTTCTTCTGAAAACAAGACTAAGAAAACGGTTGAGGTTTTTTTTCGGTATCAAAGCAAATTTTGATATTTTTTCATTTTAAGAGGTTTTTGACTCAAGTTGTGATCACATGGAAATGAATTTAGCTACAGGAGTTCATAGTCCATTTCCCATAATCGTAATGATACTCTAAACAAAGCCACACACATGCAAAAAATGTGTTGAAAAAACACTTACTCTGGAGTGGCTAAAAGTGTAAGGGATAACACAGTGGCATAAAAAACTGTGCTGAGTAAATTTGTAATAAAATAACTCTAATCAAGCAAATAATTTAGGAAAATATATTGCAGAGTCAGATTAAAGGAATTCAAATGTGATTACATCAGTTAGCAAGTATAGCATTTCTTTTTCTCATCTCTTCTCCTTGAATCCTAAATGATTTGTTTCTGAGGTGAGTAATGCTTGCCACACAAACTCTGCTCACAAGTGTCACAAGTTATCATGGGCAGTCTTGCAAATTTGGATCTTGGAGATATAGCAACCACCCAAGCAAGCTGAAAATTGGAGGACCTTTTGGCTACCAAGGCCCACACAGTTCTGTATGTATCTTACTGAATGACAATATTTAATGTTAGTAAGTCCTTATAGACATTAATCAACTCAGCCTTTGTACTGTGCTTGCATGCATATAAATGTCTGAGGGGTGGGTGTCAAGTGGATGGGGCCAACCTTCATTTGCTGGTCAGTAGCAATAAGACAAGGAGAATCAGCTTCAAACTGGAACTTAGAAGATTCACCTCAACATGAGAGAAACTTCTTTACAGGGAGGGTGACAGAGCACTGGAACAGGCTGCTCAGAGAGGTTGTGGAGTCTCCTTCTCTGCAGACTTTCAAAACCTGCCTGGATGAATTCCTGTGCAAACTACCCTAGGGGATCCTGCTTTGGCAGGGAGATTAGACTCAGTCTCTGGAGGTCCCTTTCAACCTCTAAGGTTTGTGATTCTGTGATACTGTGCTTGTTTTAAAGGTTTGGAGGCTAGCACAGCTTTTCAGGAGGACAAATTTTGAAAGATCAGGTAGTTCAGAGTCAGGAAACTTGCGAGTGGAACCAGAGGCACAGCTGCTGCTAGCCAAAGATTCTTCCCCAGTAAAGGACAGTACTGTTAAAGTGAGTGGAATGTGACTAATCTTTGCTTCTTGGGAAAATCATTAACAGACTTTCAGCCTTAATGATCAGTGGATAACTATTTACTGTTGCAATTAGTATTTCTAAACAAATTTTGTTTTGTTTTGTTTTAAAATTAGATATTAAGGTTTATTCAATTATATGAATGTTAACATTATATTAATGTTGCCTTTTAAGGAAGTCTTCTGCTTTGCTGCTGAATGCAGCCTTGGACTTCTACATTCAAATTCTTTCCTTCTCTTTCTATGATATCATGGTTAATTTGAGCCCTTAAACTTTCTATGAGGAACTGCCTGAAACAAAAATCTTCACAAACATACTTTCCCCCTGTCTAAAAGTTAAATTTTTGTTTGTTTATCAACCTTTTTGTAACATTGCTCTGAAGCTGTTGTTCTATTAAACAGTTTTCGGCTCAGTTTGTGAGAATTACACATTAGCTGAGATTTTGACTGCCTGATTTTGTGACTGCTTGCTAACCTTGCAACATTAGAAAAATATCAAGTGTAATGCTCAACACAAGCATACATTTGCTTAATATCTGAAAGGTAAATGATTATGTTGCTAGAATGTTGTTCTCTGTTCTTTCTGTGGTTATTTATGTACTGCACCTGCAAAGGCTCAGAATCGTTTAATGTGTGTTACTGTTACTAAATGCTACAGAGAGATAAAAATAAGTATTGAAAGGAAAATGCGTGATCAACTTCTGTGATGTTATTCACATATGCTCTTCATCCAGCACTTGCATCCTGTATATTCTGACACAAGACTTAAGATCCTGAGTACTTCCGTGCGTAACCACATAGTTACGGTGTGTCAAAAGCACACACTCCAATTCATGATAGACTGGGAATGCAAGAACTGGATTGGCATTTCTGAAAAAAAAAATTGCTAGAACTTCAAAATTAAAGTGAGGCCAAAATTAAATAGCTTTAAGCTGAAGATATTAAGAGTACTGTGTGCAGTTCTGGAGCCCCCAGCAAAGGAAGGACATTGAAGTGTTGGAGCGGGTCCAGAGGAGGGCCGTGAAGATGATCAGAGGGCTGGAGCAGCTCTGCTATGAGGACAGGATGAGAGAGTTGGGACTCTTCAGCCTGAAGAAGAGAAGGCTTCAAGGACACCTGACAGTAGCCTTCCAGTATCTGAAGAGGGCCTACAGGAAGGCTGGGGAGGGATGATGTACAAGGTCTTGCAATGACAGGACAAGGGGCAATGGGTTTAAACTGGCAGAGGGGAGATTTAGACTGGATGTTAGGAGGAAGTTCTTTCCAGTGAGGGTGGTGAGGCACTGGCACATGCTGCCCAGGGAGGTTGTGGCTGCTCCCTCCCTGGAGGTGTTCAAGGCCAGGTTGGACGAGGCCTTGAGCGACCTGTACTAGTGGGAGGTGTCCGTGCCTATGACAGGGAGTTGGAACTAGATGATTGAGGTGCCTTCCAACCTTACCACTCTATGATTCTATGATTAAATAGGACAAATGGAGATATAAACATGTGTTCTGCAGGCAATAAATCTGCAATCACTGTATGTGATGAGCCAGCAATGTGTTCTTGTGACCAATGCCATTCTGGGGTGTATTAGGAAGACTGTGGTTAGTATGTTGAGGGAGGTTCTCCTCCCCCTCTACTCTGTCCTGATGAGGCCACATCTGGAATACCGTGTCTAGTTCCAGGCCCCTGAGTTCAAGAAGGACAGGGAACTGCTTGAAAGAGTCCATCACAGAGCCACAAGGATGATTAAGGGAGTGGAACATGAGTAGAGGCTGAGGGAGCTGGGGTGCTTTAGCTTGGAGAGGAGGAGACAGAGAAGTGACCTCATTAATATTTATAAATATGCAAAGAGTGAGTGCCAAGAGGATAGATCCAGGCTCTACTCAGTGATGCCAAATAATAGGACAAGGGGCAATGGGTGGAAACTGCGCCATAGGAATTTGCATGAAAACATGAGGAAATTTTTTTTCCCTGTGAGGGTGACAGAGCACTNATACCGTGTCTAGTTCCAGGCCCCTGAGTTCAAGAAGGACAGGGAACTGCTTGAAAGAGTCCATCACAGAGCCACAAGGATGATTAAGGGAGTGGAACATGAGTAGAGGCTGAGGGAGCTGGGGTGCTTTAGCTTGGAGAGGAGGAGACAGAGAAGTGACCTCATTAATATTTATAAATATGCAAAGAGTGAGTGCCAAGAGGATAGATCCAGGCTCTACTCAGTGATGCCAAATAATAGGACAAGGGGCAATGGGTGGAAACTGCGCCATAGGAATTTGCATGAAAACATGAGGAAATTTTTTTTCCCTGTGAGGGTGACAGAGCACTGTAACAGGTTTCCAGGGGCATCATGGAGTCTCTCTCTCTGGAGATATTCAAAATCTGCCTGGATGCATTTCTGTGTGATCTCATCTATGTTATTCTGCTCTGGCAGGGGAATGGGGATTGGACTAGATGATCTTTCAAGATGGTCTTCCAATCCCCAGCATTCTGTGATTCTGTGATGTATGAAGGCACTTCACAGAATCACAGAACATTAGAGGTTGGAAGGGACCTCTGGAGATCATCAAGTCCAACCTTTCTGTCAAGGCAGTATCCCATTGGGTAGTTTGCACAGGAATGCATCCAGGCGGGTTTTAAAAGTCTCCAGAGACAGAGACTCCACAACATCTCTGGGCAGCCTGTTCCAGTGCTTCATCACCCTCCCTGTAAAGAAGTTTCTCCTCATGTTGAGGTGAAATCTATGTTCCAATTTGTAGCCGTTGCTCCTTGTCTTATTGCTGCTGACCACCGAAGAGATTGGCCCCATTCACTTGACACCCACCCCACAGATATTTGTACACATTGCTAAGATCTCCTCTCAGTCTTCTCTTCTCTGGACTAAACAGATATCTCAGTCTCTCTTGGTAGAGGAGATGCTTAAGTCCCCCAGTCATCATCTCTCTAGTAGGTCCCTGTCTCTTTTGAACTGGGGAGCCCAAAACTGGACACAATATTCCAGGTGTGGCCTTACCAGGGCAGAGTAGATGGACAGAAGTATCTCCCTAGACCTGCTGAACACACTTTTCTGGACGCATCCCAGGATGCCTTTGGCTCTCTCAGTCACAAGGGCACATTGCTGGTCCATGCAGAACTTGCTGTCCATCAGGACTCCAAGATCTTTCTCCATGGAACTGCTTTCCAACAGGGCAGTCCCAACCTGTACTGGTGCCTGTTCTTTGCCTTCAGATCTTCAAGGGTCTATTGAATTCAGTGGAGCTGTGTAAATTCACATAGATCAAGTATGCGGCTCTTTGTGTTATGGAAATTAGATTTTAACAAGAGCATAAGACCATTTTGTCTACTTTCCTGATGTGGTGAGATTATTACCTATATCATATTGTCCAATACAGATTATTAAAATAATGAGGTTTCTCTTATTTCCAAGAAAATACTCTTAATTTCAGACTTTACTTATGCTCACAATTATAGACTATTTCCTTAAGGTGCAAAAGCATTTCTTAGTTTTCTTTCTTTTTTGCCTTAAAAAAAAAATTAATTTTCCCCAAAGACAGCTAAATACTTCGTTCTACTCCATGAAATTCTCTCTTATTGACTGGGAGGGTTGCTATTTTTGAGTTTTGACCTGTTAAAATTAGAACAAATGTTTCAAGATAGAGGAACAGAATGATACCATTACTGAAGTGGGATTTTTTTCTTATCAGATTATGGTGTTTCATTTTTAAATCCTCTACTGTCACAATCTAAATCTGCTTCTACAAACTTAAATTTGCGAAGGAGCATTTATAGGAGAATGAAGGTTACTTTGGCACAAGATCAAACAGTCTGCAAAGCAAATTCTGGCCAAGAGCTTCAGCTACATACTTGTTAGATTTAGACACTGGGTTCAAACATTCATTTCTGAGTTCATACACCTTTATCTTCAGAGAACATTCCAGGATCAGCTCTTTTCATGACCTCTTTTGCACAGTTTCTAGGCAAAGACTGTTTTCCCAGCTCATAGAAACGGGAATTCAGAACTTCAGCTCTCCAAGAATAACTGCTATCTAAGAGTTCCCATGAAAACTTCCCTGAAGATTTACCCTGTCACAGCTCTGGCTTACAGCTCATTGCTTCTGTGACATTTGACGGTGAAAACAGACCTACTAGCTCTGCAGAGCCACCTGCATTTTAATTAGCGAAAAGAAAAATCCATAAAGAATAAGACCTAGACAAAACAGGGGTATACATCAGTTTTCTTAATGTACTTGAATATTTTGGGTCATTGAGAAGTCCAGGGATTTCAGTATAGTACTTATCTTCATATATTTTGACTAGCCTCCTTTGAATAGTAGATTTCCTCCTTTCTTTTTTACATTTCTTTCCTTTGTTGCCAGTTTCCCACTTCCTCACATGCTGACAGTTGAAAACTCTCCGTCTGTCAGAAAAAATCTTTTCCAATAGTTCTTATATTCTGCTCTAACTACTTTCTTTATGCCTTTTAGCATTTTCAGCATATGGTTTCACTTATTCTAATGTGAACAGTTTAGGTAGATCTGATGAATCTCAAGACTGAATTAACCCTCTCTATTAATTATGAAGAGGATCCCGGGTGGCTAGCTCAGATGTAGTTATCTTCATGGCAGCTACCACTGAGTAGAAAAAGTTTGAACCTGAGTTGAGGGGCCATCAGTTGAAATATGTCTGCAGACTTTCCTCAGTCCTGGTAGATATTTTGGTGGGATCACAGGATTACAGGACGTTAGGGGTTGGAAGGGACCCAAAGAGATCATTGAGTCCATCCCCTCTGCCAGAGCAGGAACATACAATCCAGTTCAGGCCACAGAGGAACGCATCCAGATGCGCCTTGAAAGTCTCCAGAGAAGGAGACTCCACGGCCTCTCTGGGGAGCCTGTTCCAGTGCTCTGTGACCCTTACAGTAAAGAAGGGTTCAGGTGCAACCTCCTTTGCTCCTTGTCCTATCACAGGGAGCAAGTGAGAAGTGCCTGTCCCCCACTCCTGACACCCAGCCTTCAGATATTTACAGACATTTATTAAATCTCCTCTCAGACTTCTCTTCTCCAGACTAAAAAGCCCCTGGTCCCTCAGCCTCTCCTCATAAGGCAGTGTTCCAGCCCCTTAATCATCCTCGTAGCCCTCTACTGGTCTCTCTCGAGCACGTCCCTGTCCCTCTTCAGTTGGGGAGCCCAAAACTGAATGTAGTCCTCAAGATGGGGTCTCACCAAGATCAAAGGCAGTGGCCAAATTTTTTGTGTTTGGGAAGCTCTGTGATGAAGCAGGTCCTGCCTGGAAATTCTGCATGCTAGTGTGGGAGATGCAGAGGTGAGCCTAGGAGAGGATGATGCATGTCTCCTTGTTCCAAGTGGAAGTGTGTTTCCACCTTAGTGCAGTTAGCTGACCTTTCAAGAGCACTGGCATTATGCAGAATCTAGAAAAAGCAGAAAGCTTAAAGGAACTGAAAAGCACAGTGCTAGCATGAAGTATATTGTATTAGATGTGCATGGGCGGTCTGCATACAAATCATGCCAATAAGAGCAGAAAAGAATTTAACACCAAAGTTAAAGTTCAAAGCAACAAAATTAAATTCGGTATCCAAAATGCCCCACAGAAGAGTGTGTTCGGTTTGCATTTGTGAGAAAAGACTTTAATTGCCTGCTCCCACCTACGAAACCCATCAGCTTTGTAGTCCACCCTTTCACACTAGAAGGATAAAGAGGGCACTTATTAAAGAGCACTTAGCAATGTTCAACCAATTGGCTCATTCTAGTGGCTAATGCTCTCAATCCTGTAATTTGGCAGTTAGAGTGCCTTGCAAAAATACTGAACTATTTACTGGACTGACCATTATTGCGTGGCTGAGATGATGCTCACCTGAATAGCAAATCTGATAATACGAACTATCCCTTCTGATCTCTAAAGAGACATAGTCACAGAGTCTCTGGAACACTGTGGGTGGAAAAAATAAAAAAAAAGGACGGGAATGTGCCATGGCACTGATCTTTCAAAAATCTTTTCCTTGTCCTTGTGACAAAGAAAATATTTCAGGTAAAAGCAGTAAAAAATCATTTGTTACTCACTTGTATAGATAATTATGTAAGTTACAAAGATACTTTTCCCCCCTCAGTTTGACCATATAGTCAGTATAGAGGTGACCTCATCAATGTTTATAAATATGTAAAGGGTGAGTGCCAGGAGGATGGAGCCAGGCTCTGCTTGGTGATGCCCAATGACAGGACATGGAGCAATGGGTGGAAGTTGAGGCATAGGAAGTTCCATGGAAACATGAAGAGGAATTTTTTTCCCTTTGAGGGTGACAGAACAGTGGAACAGGCTGCCCAGGGGGGTTGTGGAGTCTTCTTCTCTGGAGGTATTCAAAACCTGCCTGGATGCATTCCTGTGTGATCTGATATAGGTCTGGCAGGGGGGTTGGACTGGATGATCTTCCAGCCCCTGACATTCTGTGATTCTGTGATTAATGTAATATCACTTTCTTAAGGTGAAGAAACTTTTTATTTCTTTAATAAATACAATATTTTACACTGCCATTTAATAAAACACATTGCGCATGAAGAAGTATGCTGCGGTTACTCCTGCTTGAGTCCAAAAAGGAGCGGCAACCTTGTTCTGTTCTTTGATGCCATCTTTGCAAGACACCTTCCCAGTGTTACACTCAATAGTTCCTTCTACCTAAAATCTAATGAATTTAATTTTTAACTTGGAAGTAATTTGCTGTATAGTAAGCACAGGCTTTGAAAATAGCAATGTTTACCAGAAGTGAAAGTTGTCCACATGTTTTCCTAGTACTTTACAGGTTTACTTAGATTCTTAGCTCTGCCCACTCTATTTTGAATGTGTTTTGAATTACTCACATGGGCTGACACTCTAGGTTTTCCACCAGACTTTAAATTAATTTTTTGTCTGGGGAGTGTGTGGGGGCTTAGGAACAGATGCAATAGTATAAATATATAAGCTTAAGTACCATGCTCAGTTCTGTAGTAGATGTTCAACATTTTTTTTTTTTTTATACCTAACCAATTAAATCTTGGAATAAGTGATAGTTTTGGAATGAAAACAGTAAGGAAAGCTTTTATAGTAGTAAACTACAACTGTGCTGTTGTGTTGTGGGTGTTTTTTTTTTTTTCCCTTCTTTTTCTCTCGGAGATGCTGATAAGGCTCTATGGGATCCAACAGATTGCCTCCACTTCAATAATTTTGTTTCTGGTTTTGTTTCACCCACAGAGTTTTTCTTCAATGTGAAATTGAAGAGTACTAGGTTCTTAAAATGGAATCGAACTGGTAACAGTATTTTTGTAATGTTTAGTGACTAAAATAATTTCAAACTACACAGTTTGAATGGTTTCCACAACTTGAATCAAGTTTGCTGAAAACACAGCTTGATTTTCTTGAAATTTAAGTGAAGTTTATTGATCCTCTGTGGAGAACCTCTAAGCATTTCAAACTGCTCAAATTATACTCCTGGAAGGATATAATTAGAACTATAAAGGGAAAACATTTTTAGCAGAAAGAAGTTGTTATTTTTCATGTACCTCAGACTTTAGTCCTGCTCTCATCACAAATTAAGTAGCTGTTGTTTAAGATGTCTCATTACAACTCCCATTTTAGTGAGAATTGATAGCACTGGATTAGAAAACATAATGACATTTTCATCTTTAGTCTTTTACTATTTTAATAATTTTGTTATTGAACATCCGGTACGCAGAGTATTTTGTGTGAGTTTTTACTTGCTTAGCTAATTAATTATCATTCCAGTGGAAGGCAATTCCCTAATGTGCAAGGAACAATAGGAAAATGTTTTTATGTGCTACAGAGTAAACAGTTGATGCAGAAATAACCTGCACTTCTATGTCATGGCTGCCTAGAACATCTGCTTATTAAACAAACATAATTTTACACATCTGGATTGATTGGCTGTGCATCTAAGCCCACGGTGTGTTACCTGCATAAAATCATCACAGTTGCCACTAAAGGAGGAATAGAACTGTGGATGAATAATTTTTAATGTTGATCTTGAAAATGAAGATTGAGACTTAGAATCATAGAATGATAGAATGGTAAGGTTGGAAGTGACCTCAAGGATCATCTAGTTGCAACCCCCTGCCATAGACAGGGACACCTCCCACTAGTACAGGTCACTCAAGGCCTCATCCAACCTGGTCTTGAACACCTCCAGGGAGGGAGCAGCCACAACCTCCCTGGGCAACCTGTGCCAGTGTCTCACCACTCTTTTTTTCAGGGCCCAAGACAACCTCATGAAGTTCAACAAGGCCAAGTGCAAGCTCCAGCACCTGGGTCAGGGCAATCCAAAGCACAAATACAGGCTGGGTGAGGAGTGGCTTGAGAGCAGTCTTGAGAAGAAGGACTTGGGGATGTCAGTAGACAGAAAACTCAGCATGTGTTTGCAATGTAAGCTTGCAGCCCAGAAAGCCAACTGTGTCGTGAGCTGCATCAAAACAAGTGTGACCAGCAGAAACAGGGAGATAATTCTTTCCCTCTACTCTGCTCTTGTGAGGCCACCACCTTCTGTACTGTGTCCAGTTCTGATGCCCCCAGTATAAGTCAGGCATCAAACTGTTGGAACAGGTCCAGAGGAGGGTCATGAAGATGATCAGAGGGCTGGAGCACCTCCTTTATAGGGACAAGCTGCAAGAGTTGGGGTTGTTCAGCCTGGAGAAAAGAAGGTTCCTCAGAGACCGTACAACAGCCTTCCTGTCCCGGTAGTGGGCTTACAAGAAAGCCAAACATGGATATTTCACAAGGCCTTGTAGCGACGAGACAAGAGGGAATGGACTGAAGATTGAGCAGGGTGTATTTAGACTATATATTAGAAAGAAATCTTTAAAATAAGGATAGTGATAAACTGGAACAGGATGGTCAGGGAGGCCTTGAATGCTCCCTGCCTGGTGGTGTTCAAGGCCAGATTGGATGAGAACTTGAGCATTTTGGTCTAGTGAGAGGTGTCCCTGCCTATGGCAGGGGTGTTGGAACTAGATGATCTTCAGGGTCCCTTCCAATCCAAACTATTCTATTAATTTATGAAACAACAGAATTAGAAATTATTCTGTCTTCATTATTCTTGGAGCAAATTTAAGTCTATCATTCTCAGCTTTGGAAAGCACAGGATTCTAGTTGCAGGAAAGCCTGCCACTTTATCCTATAGTTTTAGGGGGACAGAGAGCAAGAGCAAACACATAAAGCAGTGTGGATATTTTGCTTAGATAAACAATTGTTAATGGTTGCTGACAGCCTCAGTTTAAATCTAAATTCTTAGTAAAATCTGGATTTCTCAGATCTTTGACTGAACAAAAACTTCCTACCTAGCAGAAACTGCACTTAAAGCATAAAGAGAGCGTAGCAAAAGAACGTGTATCTTCAAATGAACACGAGACCATAGCTACGGGAGGTCAGAATGTTGAATTGTGGTGTTTAGCACCAATAATTCACTGCATGGATGCAATTAATACATTCCAGCTTAGTCTGTATCTGGATGAATTTTACTGTGTCCATGGTGTGATTCATCTCTCTCTAGGTAACACATAAGTTGATGTGTACAGTGTCATGTGAACTAGAGATCAGCCATTGTAAGACCTAGACTTTGATTATAGATTCAAATCAAGATCTGTTTGATGTTCTTCAATGCAAATTTAAACACACACAGTATTTCTAAGTAAGATGAAATCATGAGCAATGCTTTCATTCCAGTATTTCATTTCCAGTATTTGACACAAGCTTTCTGTAAAAATAAAGAAATTGCTTGGGGCACATTGGGAATATAGGTTTAATGATTCGTCTCTCGTATCCAACCTTGAATTTATCCAAACAAATCAACATTTTAGCAAAAGACTCACAACCCAGCTACGTTTGCTGCGGGTGGTGTTCTAGGACCTATAAATGTATTCTCTTTAGAAGAACAATTGTATGTTGGGTTTTTGTAAAGCAAGCTCATTAGAAGTGTTAGCAGCTCCACTTTTCACACATAAATTAGTAACAATTTTAAATCTGGATTAAATATGGTATACGCACATGTTTCTGGGTGTAACCTAGCCACGATTATTTCCAGAGTTGGCAAGTGCTAGAAGATACATACTGTGAACATTCATTTGCAATTTTAAATGAATTTCATTGATTTTGTAGATATAACTATTTTATTAACTTCCCATCAATATTCGCCCATATAAACAAGTTTCCTGGCCAGAGTGTTTTCCAGCACGCAGGATTTTATATGCAAAACGTTAGCCACAAGCAGATTTTAAATTGCTAATCAAGAAGACACATAGACAAAAATGCATATTCTAGGAGGCACGGCCCTCCAATCAGTAAATAAAAAAATTACCATGTGTTTATTTCTCCAACAGAAATAGCTTGGATTATGAATTTCAGTTCTTTACAATGAACTATGGATGAGCCGCAGACCAAGAATTATAGAAATTAGTTGGCAAATAATTTCAAATAACAAATAAATTAGAGTGAATCATGATGCATTTGTGAAAATGTCACAATTACTATGCTAATAAGTTTAAATTTACATAGTGCCTCTCACACAAATGGATCTTAATGATGTATAATCTCAACATCCGGAGAAGGCATGATACGACAAAGCCTGAGAAAAAATGTCTAATATTACTTTGTTAATACACAGAAAATGATACTTTATTTTTCAAGCTGTATTAATGTATTTAATTGCTATCAATACAATAATCAAGCCCTTTATGCTTCTTTTTTTTTTTTTGTAATCTGTGTGCTCTGTATTTCCATCTTATTGTGATTTGTTTTTTTTTTAAATGTAATTTTCTTTTACTTTGCTCTTTTTAACTTGTATGTTTCTTTCATTCCCATGGTATTTTCTTTTTTTTTTTTTTTTTTTTTTTTTTTTTTGTTTGCTGGTTTTCTGCTACTTGGGTGCTTTTTATTTGTTTTCCCTGTGTCCATAGGTTTTAATATTTGCTTTACGCTTCCTCTTTTCCATCTGTCATAGCAGATTCCTTTATAAGCTGTTTTTTTCTCACTATAGGCTTTTGTACTCCAAGCTAGGAAGCAGAAGTAGCCCTTCAAGCCCTCTTCCTCTTACCCTGTGGTGTTAAGCAATTTCACTGTTATTTCTTTCTTTTCCATTATTCCTCCTATAGGATAATCCACCAGGATATTGTCTCCTCCTGGTATCCATAGTCATCCAAATGTCTCCCATTACGCTTGACCATGATGCATCACAAAAATGTATGTATGCTACATGCAAGTGCTATATGTACCCAAATAGCATGTGTTTTACATATTGAAGTTAAGTGAGATCATATATTGACTCATAAGAGTGGTTCCCTTTAATTACAGTCCACACAAACACTCCATATGTTATATATAAAAAGCACATGTCAGACTATCTGTGTGTATGAAGTACTTATGCCTTTTCCACATGAGCAGGTCCTGGAGTTGTCCTGATCTTCCAAAATAAATGCAGTATGACTTTTACTTCTCTCCCTCAATCTTCCAGGCCCCAGGGGTTTCCTGTTGACATGTGTACCCACTTCTCAGGTTTGCCACTGTCTTGGCTTCCTTGCCCCATGCTGATAGAAATCCTAGGGATTTTTTGCCAGAAAAGCTTCTCAGAGCTTGTTGATGGATCTTTCCTTACAATACTCTTTCTCTTTTTCATGCCAACTCTGTACCTCTCTCCCTTCTCTTCTCAGAAAACAACTGTTATCCAGATCTCATCTCACAGTTATGATGGCAAGGGAGCTCAATGCCTTCCTTCCATCCACAATGGCATAGAAGGTTCCATGTGAACCTGAGGAGGAATTTTTCACTGTGAGGATGACAGAGTACTGGAACCAGTTGCCCAGGGAGGTTTTGGGGTCTCCCTCTCTGGAGATATTCAAGAACCATCTGGATGCATTCCAGTGTGATCTCCTCTAGGCGATCTTGCTCTGGCAGAGGGGCTGGACCAGATGATCTTTCTCCTTCTAGCCCCTGACATTCTATAATTCTATGATTCCATGATCTTTCAAAATCTCTTCTAATAATCAGGCAACTGAGATTGCAGACAGGGACAGCCTGATGGAGATAATTTTGTGTCAGGATTTGGTTAGAGTTGCTTGTGTTCTTGGTGACCACAGTAAAGTAATATATAGATTTAATATGGACAGGTTCTTATTTCAATGAGCTCTTTGTACGGAAGTCTTTTTACCACTAAATAGCAAGCCAAATATGACATGATAAAATAGAGGCTAAATGGCTACCTAATGACTATATGCTGCAAGACACTTGTCAGAACTATGACATAATATGGACATAACATATGTTGTGCCCATAGCTGCAGCACATGTGAGGCCAAGATATTAATTGCTGTAATGCTTAATTATGGGGAAAAAAAAAAAAAAAAAAAAAAAAGCTTGCAAACAATGATTCTTACTGGAAGTAAATTAAAAGGAGGAGGTATAAGGAGCAAGTTTGCCAATGACACCAAGCTGTGTGGTGCAGCTGACAGGCTGGAGGGAAGGGATGCCATCCACAGGGACCTTGGCAGGCTGGAGACATGGATCCGAGCCAACCTCATGAAGTTCAACAGGACCAAGTGCAAGGTCCCACACCTGGGTTGGGGCAATCCCAAGCACTGATATAGGCTGGGCAGTGAGTGGCTCGAGAGCAGCCCTGGGCAGAGGGACTTGAGGATGCTGGTGGATGAGAAGATCAACATGAGTCAGCAGTGTACACTTGCAGCCCAGAGAGTGAACTGTACCCTGGGCCACATCAAGAGAAGCTTGGCCAGTGGGTTGAGGGGGGTGATTCTCCCTCTGTACTCCACTCAGGTGAGACCCCACCTGGAGCAGTGTCCAGTTCTGGAGCCCCTATTACAAGAAAGATATGGATATGCTGGAACATATCCAGAGAAGGGCCATGAGGATGATCAGAGGACTGGAGATCCTCTCCTATGGAGACAAACTGAGAGAGCTGGGGCTGTTCAGTTTGGAGAAGCAAAGGGTCCGAGGAGACCTTGTTGTGGCCTTCCAGTATCTGAAGGGGTCCTACAAGAAAGCTGGTAAGGGACTTTTTAGGATGTCAGATAGTGATAGGATTAGGGGGAATGGAGCAAAACTAGAAGTGTTGGATATTAGGAAAAAGTTCTTCACCATGAGAGTGGTGAGACACTGGAACAGGTTGCACAGGGAGGTGGTGGAAGCTCCATCCCTGGAAGTTTTTAAAGCCAGGTTGGATAGTGCTCTGAGAAACCTGATCTAGTGTGAGGTGTCCTGTCCATGGCAGGGGTGTTGGAACAAGATGATCCTTGAGGTCCCTTCCAACCCTGATAATTCTATGATTCTGTAGTTCTATAAGGAGAAAATATTTGCAGATGATAGCAGAGATTTTGAAGATGTGAAACTGGTGGTTTGCCAAAGACACTGCCTGTTAAAAGACTTCAGATAGAAGAATGCTACAAAACAGAGGGTAGCAGGCTACCAGAAGCTGTAGAATAACCTTGAGAGGGTCAAACTGTATTCCGATGAAAAAAAACCCCAACAACTTAAAACAGAAAAAGAAAGTGTCACAAATTCTGTTATTTAAAGTATGAAAACACTGATGCAGTTCAAAACAGATAACACTTTTAGCAAACACTTGGAAAATGCACACGAGCTAACAATAAATCCTTTTTCAAGTACATCAGCAGCAGGAAACCAGCCAGGGAATCTGTAGGACTTCATCTATTAGAATAAACAAATAGTCAGAGAAGAAGAGACAGTATCAGAAAGACTAAATTATTTTTCTCTTGGTCTCCGTATCGGTAAACTTAGGAAGGTTTCCATTCCATAATCTTTACATGAGATGTCTGGGTGATTCGTCTCAAAATGAAGGCTCAGCAGAATATATTATACAACAAGACGGATGAAATAAAATGCCTGATGTTACCAAGACCTGGTAGTATTTATCTAAGGATTCTAAAACAGTTAAAAAGTGAAAGGAATGATCAATATATATGCAGCTTTACATGCTAATGAAATTGTCTTGAGCCTGATGTTTATACTAGGCAAACTGATAAAACTATACTAAAGAAGAGAATTTCTAGAAAAAGGATAAACCTTGTTTTATCAAGGGACAGTAAACACTGTTAGTGTGAATGGAAACCATTCCTCACAAAATCAATAGAGTTCTCTGAAGGAATTAACGATCATTAGAACAAAAGATTATCCTTGTTGATACCCCAGAAATCACCAAGCATGAAGATGAAGGAATGTCTTGCTGCTATAATTTAGCTGGGTTTCCAAAAGATGAAACCTTCTCACCAGAAACACTTAGAGAAGCAGTCTGACATATATAGANATCAACATCTAAAGACCAGAACCATCAGTTTTCTCCTTGCAGGTCAGCAGTGTGTGCCACAGGGAC
This sequence comes from Eubucco bourcierii, assembly GCA_013396675.1. Taxonomy (NCBI): domain Eukaryota; kingdom Metazoa; phylum Chordata; class Aves; order Piciformes; family Ramphastidae; genus Eubucco; species Eubucco bourcierii. Next base: position 166,443 of record VWZE01015690.1, read on the forward strand.
CAGGGGAAGGAGGGAAGGAGTTACACACATGTAAAGATTAATCACAGATTGTCCTGATTTTGGTGGCCAGGGACCTGCTGCAGACCATTAGCAGTTGTTAGTAAACCTGGAGAGGTGACTCAAGTTGGCTGACATATATATCCCATACTACGAGTACCACAGTCATTATAAAAGAGGAAATTTGCTGAGGAGAGGGGTGTTTTCTACTCAAACTTCCTTCTTGGGCTCCTCCTCACTCTGCTTCTATTCCTGTGCTTGGAGACTGCCTTCATGAATATTGTGACTGGTTCTTTTGCTGGGCTGAATGTGAATTTATATCCTTTCTACTGGAGCAGTTCTCCTATGAGGACAGACTGAGAGAGTTGAGGCTCTTCAGCCTGGAGAAGAGAAGGCTTCAAGGACACCTGACAGCAGCCTTCCAGTATCTGAAGGGGGCCTACAGGAAGGCTGGGGAGGGACTAGTTATAAGGTCTTGCAATGACAGGACAAGGGGCAATGGGTTTAAATTGGCAGAGGGAAGATTTAGACTGGATGTTAGGAGGAAGTTCTTTCCAGTGAGGGTGGTGAGGCACTGGAACAGGTTGCCCAGGGAGGCTGTGGCTGCTCCCTCCCTGGAGGGTGTTCAAGGCCAAGTTGGAGGAGGCCTTGAGTGACCTGTACTAGTGGGAGGTGTCCCTGTCTATGTCAGGGGGTTGGAACTAGATGATCTTTGAGGTCCCTTCCAACCTTACCATTCTATCATTCTATGATTCTATGATTGGTACCAGTCTATTTCTTTTATATCTTTTTTATTTCAACCTGTGGGTCTTCTCTCCATCTTCTGATACCCCCTCTCTGCTAAGGAGGAGTGATAGAGTAATTGATGCACTGTAATCCCAGATACGGGTTAAACAAAGACAAATATCTAGAAAGATTGATCATGCACTGTATTGATGGATATTTCATAATATGCAATACTTCTGCAAAGATGTGGAAAGAGACCTCCAGAAAGCTGAATGAAAAAAAAAGGAAATAAATAAAACAACAGAAAATTGAAGAAAGAAAATAAAGTCAACAATCTCTCTCTAAATGGAAATTCTAAACATGAAAATAGTCTTCATCATTTTGAAAACTGTTTGGGTATTAGCCTGTCAGAAACTTCAGCTCATTGCTCAGTAGCAGTAAAAGAAAAGATAGAAAATTATAAAGGAAAGAGTGGAAAACATAATCAAAGACACTCTTATGTAACAGCATCTTATGGGGGGCTATGTAGTTGTAGTCACATCATCTTAAGAAAGATATAATAATAAAAGAGATGTGAAGGTTTCAGTCCAAGTTGATCAAAAGCATGAAACAGTTCCTATAAAATAGCTGAGGATTCTTTATAGGGGTGAAGAGAGGTAACTGGGGTGAATTTGTCAGTGTGCCAGAGATGAATGGGAAGCAGACATGCCACTTGGCCATTCACAAGTACAAGACACTGACCTGGATGGACCTTTCACCTAGGAGACTGCCTTTCCATTTTTCTGAGTTTTAGAAGATATTATCCTCTTTCTTGTGGCCAAGACAAGTAAAAATAAGACTCTGATGACAATGATTCTGTAAGTCAGAATTATTTTGTGTGCTTTTCACAAATTCTGACTACTACATGGTGCAAAAAAACCCAACCCAACCCAAACCAAACCAAACAAACAAAAACCAAAACCAAACCCAAAACAAAACAAAAAACAAATGCAGAGCAAAATACATTAAAAAAAATTGGAAAAGACAGACCACCACAATTTTTTCTCTTCAGTGCTAGACTTGCAGGTTCATTCAAATGCTAAGTTCAAAATCATTATTCATAGATCCTTATGTCCTAAAACTTAAGAAGTATATTAGCAGCAGACCCTGATTGTTTTTTGGAAGTGCTTGGCAAGACCAAGAAATCAATTCTGCTAGTGATTCACTAATGCATATGTAAGTGTGCTCAGCTGGCTCCATAGTCATATTAAAACAAACACTCTAATATTCATAGAAACATGTTCTGCTTCCCCTGTGTCTGCAGATACAGTCCAAGCCTATTTGCCACACCTGAGAGGTGGGAAAAATCACTGGGGAAATGTCTGTCTTAATTAAAAAAGCTTTCTCTATTACTTTTTTGAAATGATTTTCAAATACTTTTCTTGAATCAGATTATTCCTTGACAACTTTGAAAGAGTTTGGAATGAAAGTTTCTTGATGCTGAGATAGTCTGGGGAAATTAATGGTTTAGGTGTCAGATGCGGGATGTAGTCACTCTCTTGCATAATGTAAAGGCAGGTGAGTCATGCTGATGAGATTTTATGTGTAGCAATGCAAAAACATTGTTTATCATAATGGATAATACCCAGCATACATCTACCTCCCTCAGAAAGAAAATGGTCACTTGGTGTTTGTTCTGATTTTGGATTTATGCAGGCATCTGTTAAGACCCTCCTGGGAATATGGAACGGTTTTTCCCTTAGCAAATAATATTGTTTTATATCAGAGGATAAGTGGACCCTAAAGATTTTTTTTATAGTAGACTAAGAGCCTAATAAGTCAGAAGTAAATATTAAAACGTGATGCACACACTCCAGGATTGTGGACTAACACATGCACTGTACTAAAATACAATCTAGATTATAATTCTATTAAAAGATCTGCACTACACAAACAATATACTGTATTACTTCTTTAAGAAATGATTTACTGTGTTCCCACGGGTTAGCATACGTTTCAAGATCATAGTGATGATAACATGTTTTATGTCAAGAATGGTAATTGACCCTGGTGAATTACGATCGGGAGGGGACATATTTTATTCCCATGAATGTGCATGCCATTTGCCATGTTTTTGCAATAAAAAGTAGTTCTTAAACAGCAAATCTTTCTCAATAAGAACTCTTAGTGGCATTTGTATCAAGGATCTCAGCAGCTGACACAGAGTTAGCAGCCTTTATGGTGAGCATAATCTTCACTATTGCAGGGGCAAACGATTGGTACAACAGTATGGTAACAGTTCTCGATTATTCGACCATTTCTCTGTGATGGCAAAACTTACCCTCTCCTACAAAAAGGTGCAGTGAATTAAGTTACTGTTTGTGAAGTTGGCTGGTAGCATATTTTCTTATAAAACGAGAGCAATAGTTAGGGTGTCTGTCTCCTGCCACCATCATAGTGAAGGTTATGAAATAGAAGTCCACTAAGACTTAAGTTTTAGACCATAAGATTCTATACTATTAGCAGAATCACTTGCCTTGTAATTAGTATTGCCTCTCAGCACAAGTCCACTCTAATACAGCTATTGTAATACAGATGTTCCACCCAGCAGCATGTGTGTGTGTGTGTGTGTATAAACACTTAAGTGTATGTATATATATGTATATATAAATATATACACACATACTTATATATATGTGTGTGTTTGTGTGTGTATATATTATTTTTTTTTGCACTGTCTATGAGGTCTTAATTCCATTTTATTTTTACTCAGAGTCATTCCATAGACTTTGTCTTATAATTATTAAGGATAGGTTTTTCACATAACTGCATTTCTTGACACGTACCTGAAGATGAGTTCAGTTCACCTTGCTTTTACTCATTAATGTTTTATACTTTCAACTTTGAACTCTCAGGAGTTATTGAAGAGTGGAGTTGAATGATATTTTGTGCTCTTGGGAAAATTAGTTTCTTCTCATCACATAGGAACATGTAAGAAAAGCACATTTATACTCTATTTCAGTTATGCCTTGCAGTCTGAGCATTAGTTTCAGTTTGAAGTCGATTGCTTGCAAGAACTATTTGCTGCAAGATGATGCTGTAGTCTCCAGGTACTGTTCTGCTTCTTAACACCACTGTTGCTTCCAGGTGTATTCCAATGTGAAACCAGATAGTTCAGCAGTCCTTTGATAAGGTAGCTACTTCCTGATGATGAAGCACAGCGACCTCAACAGGACCTGAAGAGAGAGAGTAGCTCACTCCTGTGGTGGGAGTTTGTTGCAGATATTACAACAGATTTCTTCTATCTTGTAGTGGAGAGGAAAGCTACAATGATAAATAACTGTTATAGTGAAGCGGAGAGGAAGTATGCTGTTTTGCAAAACAAAACCATGTAGGGTTCTAGTGTCTTTGTTGTGTGTATGAAAGCTGAAGAAAAATGAAATGGCTAAGGAGCACTCTATAATCAGAGAGGCCAATGTGTTCCAGACCACTTGCAGCTACCAAAATATATATTTCTTCTACCTGAAGACTCAGTTGGATTTTTGTATCCAATCATGTTTTCAGAGAAAAGAGTTGTCTGTGATCTGCTTGTCTATGAACATTGTTCTTAATTTTGATTGTTCAAAGGGCACATGTCAGGGTATTAAGTTACAGTTGACATAAGCCATATAGGTGAACAATAGATGCAAAATCTTCCACTTGTACAATGAGAAGCAAACTGGTTTGTTGCTTATCTCAAAGGGTAGCAAGGTCAGTAGTTTTATGCCAAAGGTCTGAGTTACAATGTCTAGTGACAATCACAGAATCACAGAAACAGTCCAGTTGGAAGAGACAACCAGGATCATCAAGTCCAACTGGTATCCCTACTCTATAAAGTTCACCCTTAAATAATATCCCCAAGCACCACAGCCAAACGACTTTTAAACACATTCAGGGTTGGTGCCTCAGCCACCTCCCTGGGCAGCCCACTCCAATGTTTGACCACTGTATACAGTTCTGGAGCCCCCAGCAAAGGAAGGACATTGAAGTGTTGGAGCGGCTCCAGAGGAGGGCCACGAAGATGATCAGAGGGCTGCAGCAGCTCTCCTATGAGGACAGTCCACAAGAGTTGGGACTCTTCAGCCTGGAGAAGAGAAGGCTTCCAGGAGACCTTATAGTAGCCTTCCAGTATCTGAAGGGGGATTACAGCAAGGTTGAGGAGGGATTATTTACAAGGTCTTGCAATGACAGGACGAGGGGCAATGGGTTTAAACTGGAAGAGGGGAGATTTAGACTGGATGTTAGGATTAAGTTCTTTGCAGTGAGGGTGGTGAGACACTGGCAGATGTTGTCCAGGGAGGTTGTGGCTGCTCCCTCCCTGGAGGGTGTTCAAGGCCAGGTTGGATGAGGCCTTGAGTGACCTGTACTAGTGGGAGGTGTCCCTGCCTATGGCAGGGGGTTGGAACTAGATGACCCTTGAGGTCCCTTCCAACCTTACCATTCTATCATTCTATAATTCTATGATTCTTGCTGTGAAAAAATGTTTCCTAATGTCTATCTAAACCTACCCAGTTGCAGTTTGAGGACATTCCCTTTTGTTCTATCATTATTTACCTCAGTAGCCTCTACACTACATCCTTTCAGGTAGCTGTATGAATATTTGGTATAAATAAAAAAAGAAAGTAAAAATGAAACCAAGCCAAACCAACAACAAAAAAATCACCACCACCACCAAAACCCCAAACCAAAGCCAAATAAAAAAACAGACCAAATTTTTTTTTTTTCAGTCACACTTGGAGGCAGAATGAGATTGATGGTAAGATGTGGTGAGCAGATTTTTCAAAATGTCCTTCACTTTTTTTCATAATCAGATCCATAAACACCAAAGACAATATTTCAAGGGCTTGTGTAAGCAAAAATATGCATTCAAGCATCATCTAAATTCCAGATCAGTAGAACAAATCTAAATGATCACTTTGTTTTCAATATACTGCAAAAAAACCACCCTTGGTAATGATAAAAATGCAAGAAAATTACTTCCTTCTGCTAAACTTATTTTGGAGCAAGAGTGAGTCTAATTTCAAGATGTTTTCACATCCTGGTTGGAGGTGGCTGTTGACAGTGAAACTTGTTTCCTACTTCTTAATATGAACCAGAAAATCATCTGTGCACATTAAAACCAAACCTGAAATATGCAATCTACTAAACCAACAATAGTCTTTTCAGTATGGTTACTGAGATTTGGTTCTGTTTCAATTTTCCTTCCTTTTGCCTTCTTTCTTTTTGATGATTCAGTTAAAGAAGACTTTTGTTCATCAGCTTGGTTTGTGGAAAGAGGCACTATTTTCTGTGAAAACAATTAGTACCATTGAAAAAGCAGGGCCGTTTGAGCATGTAAGCTCTTCTTTTGTACTTTGTTTAGATGTCCTTTAAGGGCTAAACACATGATATTCGAGGACTTTCCTTATGTTACTCTCCTGCTGTTCTGTGACAGTGTTTCAGTCTGATTTATCTTCTGTCCACAAAACTACTTTTAAAACTTTGGTGCTAAATAGTACCATCACTCCAGGGGATCCTGCCAGTCAGACTTCCTCACACTCCTAAACAGGAACAAATGCTAAAGTGCCTGAATGGGAGGGTTTCTGTTCTGGTTACCGAGGATTTATTCCTTTCAAAGGGAGGTTTGCAAACGACCATCAAGACAGCGAATTTGCAGAAGGTTTGTATTTGGAATGATATTTCTTTCAGGTCTTTGCAATGTCATTCTTAAAGTCTGAAAAGAAAAACAAAACTAAACCAAACCAACCTTGTGGCTTCATTTTCATGATAAGAGCTGTGAAAACATATAACAAAATAATTGTGGGTTAATATAAGCACACAACCCAACTGGTATGTAATGAGTCAGCTATTGATATTTTGTAACTTATTAAAANTTTTTAATAGTGTTACATCCATCTGTCCTGAGAAAAATCTGATGAGAAATTTTTTCCTGGTTAGCCTCATGTCATGTTTCTCTAGGAGAAAACCTGAGCAGTTAGAGTTTTGTTTGGGTTTTTTTTGGCGTGTGGGTGGACTAGGTTTGTCTGGGCATTTGGTTCACATATGTCTCATAAACAGCCCCACCTCCACCTTCCTCCCTGTTTTCTGACATACTTTGCTGTTGTATCTTTTCAGTGGGAGTGTCTGCTCTCTCATTTGAGAGTTGAATTTTCAGCTGAGACTCAGCATCACTAAGAGGATGCTATTGGAAGATGTACCATTTAGTTTGCCACACTGTTCTGTCATGAGTAGTAGCAGGGAAAAGCTGCTCTTGTTTGTTTTAAAAAAACACTGTGTGGTGTGTTAACAACTTTAATGTATAGGCTTTTATAAATAGACTTATTGGGGCTTAGAGTTTTGTGTTACCTTTCTGATGATGACAATTAGGATGAATACATGTAAGAACACTGAGGCAGGATCCCACAATGCACAAGTGTAGACACTCCAGAGTAGTAGAAGTATTCTCAGCACTACTGTGACATCCTTCTCCCTTTTTTGACAAAGGTCCAGACACACTTGACAGTGTGAGACAAAAAAAACAGGAGTAGGCCTCGGTAAAGGTTCTTGTAAGATGTAATCAACTCTTTTCTGTCACACATACATTAGACAGTTAGGGAGAGGAATTCTGGCGTGCTGCACCTGAGAACAACTGCTTCTGTAAACCTTACAATGGATACAATACTCTTTACATCCACCATTCTAAACTCAATATAACCTTCCTTGTGCAATAACCTGCAAGGTTTTTGTGCTGTCATGTAGGGGTTTTTTTGATAGCATAAACTGCTCTTGAAGCCCAAGGGGCATGCTTTGACCTGTTTGATTTTTTAATTTTTTTTTTTTTTTGGTCATGGTGGGAAAAAAGCTACTAAGTGAAGTTCTGACTTTTATGGCTCTTCTTCCAGGAAGACATCTTCATTAACATATATGGAGCTGTTTTCCTATGCTGACCCAGAGATCAGAGGTTGTTTACACTGAACGAATATCCTATTTGGAATCTCAGAAAATATTTGGGGTAATAAAAGAAAACAGTGACTCTCAACCTGGAAGATAAGTGAAATAATTAGTTCTCTGGAAGTCTTATGAATAGCTGTTTATACCATGAGTAAATATTGCATGGTGAGCTACAGTTTAAGGCCAGTGAACGGCCCTCTGTAGGAATCTCCCTATTTTATGTGTTTTCTATTTATGACAGAGAGCATGAATGCATTTGGATTTTAAAATGCTCTGTTTCACCTTTTTGAATGAAAATATTTTTACCCCTCCTACATCTAAGCTGTCCAGATAGGCTGAACTTGGAGAACCCCATAGCAGTGATTCAGCACCATAAAAGAGCAGAGATAATTTCCATGATGCTCTGTTTGGTACTAATCTGAATATACTCCTCTGCAGCATCTAACGGGATTAGTGACTCTTCAGGAAATCTGTTCTTCCAGTTTTCATTGCATCAGTATTAGCTTCACTTAAAGCTGAAGAATTTCAAAGGGCCTGAGAGGGCCCTAGACAAAATCCACCCTTAGGGAATACTGTCTACTAATGAAAGTCTGCATTCAGAAGGTGATTACAAAGGAAAAAGTGTGTAGAGTTCGGAATGGAAGAAGTTTAAGGAAATTTCAGGAAAAGTTGTTGAAAAAAGACCACAAGCGGGTAGAGAAAAAATGCAAAGTTATCTAATCTTAGTTTATGTCATATATTCTTAATTTTTCTAGAAAATTCAGATTAGAAGAAGAAATTATCTTCCTTACTTTATAGAGAGGAGGAGAGAGTATGTAAAGGACAATTGTGCTGGGGAAACTGTTTATATATGTCCCCTTTAAAATGGGGTATTAATTATCCTTGAATACAAATTTACCTGTAAGGAAGTACCAATATACTGTTCTGGGAATAATCAGGCTTTGAACAGAAAAAGAAATTATTTACCATCTTCTTGAACTTAAAGTTTTCTTCATGGCAAAAGAATTGTAAGGCAATAATACTAGGTAGCAAAAATCCTCAAAAAATGTCATATTCAGAAAGTTTAGGAGATCTGTGTTTGGGTTTGCAGTGACTGGACTCCCTGTGGAGGGCAAAGCATACAACAGTGGATGGAAAATAATATAATATGTCGCTGCCAGCAGCTAGTTGGCCACAAACGCTAAGGGCAAAGAGAAATGAAATCTGGATTAAGATTTCTTAACCCTTCTGTTCATTAATTCATATCACAAGGTGGTTTGTAGGGAAGGATGAGAGTCAGGAGCGACTATGATTGATGTAATTCTAATTAAAGCAGTAGACATGACACATGGGGTCATGTAGTAAGTTTGCAAGGAAAGTAGGCATAGAAATTCAAAGGTAGAGTTTAAAAAAAACAGAAAGATAGATCAGGTTTTAACATATACCAGCCCAAAAATGTCTTAATCTCTTTTTGCTAGCTTAGATTTCCTTTGGTTTATAGAATCATAGAATGGTATGGTTGGAAGGGATCTCAAGGATCATCTAGTTCCAACCCCCTGCCATAGGCAGGGACACCTCCCACTAGTACAGGTCACTCAAGGCCTCGTCCAACCTGGCCTTGAACACATCCAGGGAGGGAGCATCCACAACCTCCCTGGGCAACCTGTTCCAGTGCCTCACCACCCTCACTGTAAAGAACTTCCTCCTAACATCCAGTCTAAATCTCCTCTCTGCCAGTTTAAACCCACTTCCCCTTGTCCTGTCATTGCAAGACCTTGTAAATAATCCCTCCTCAGCCTTCCTGTAGGCCCCCTTCAGATATTGGAAGGCTACTATAAGGTCTCCTCGATGCCTTCTCTTCTCCAGGCTGAAGAGCCCCAACTCTCTCAGCCTGTCCTCAAAGCAGAGCTGCTCCAGCCCTCTGATCATCTTTGTGGCCCTCCTCTGGAGCAGCTCCAACACTTCCATGCCCTTCCTGTGCTGGGGGCTCCAGAACTGTACACAGTACTCCAGATGGGGTCTGAGGAGAGCAGAGTAAAGGGGGAGAATCTCCTCCCTTGCCCTGCTGGCCATGCTGCTCTTGATGCCTTCCTGACAGAAATCTTAAGAATGAAAGTTGAGCATCAGAAAGTCCACTAGGCCTGCCCAGTTGAATAGACCTGTTCCTGAAATGCTCAGAAATTTTCTTCCTCAGTTTGTGGGCCCATTCTAGACATTGTGGATGATTCTGAAAATGATTTCTGAGTATAGAGGTTGATATTTGTAGTTTCAGCAACAGCTGAAGATACCAGTGACAGGTTAGATTATCTTGCTGTTAGTGTATCCTGTTTATCAGTAGAAATTGCTGTGCATCTCATTTCACTTAGAAGAGATGGGCTTCTTACTTTTACATATTCTGATATCTTGAAACTGTATTCCTCCTCTGGCAAGGAGATGGCAGAGCCTGGGAGGGCATTGTGCAGCACAACTGCCTTTCTAATGGGCAACATGGAGGGGAATATTTAAAGAATGGTTCACAGGGATTGAACTGAAGGATTCCCACTGGTGTTAGTTTACCCCCTGCAAGTCTGACAGGGTAGATTAGGCCGTACTGGGGAAAATAACATTCATGCTCAGTCAGTCACAAAAGATCACTGCTATTGTGTCATTTCTGAGAGAAGACAGTAGGTATTAACCATTGGGTCTCAGTTTTGTTGATCTGAAGCTTGTTAAGCTGATTTTATGTTCATTGAAGGAGTGCTTGTGGTAATAATCAACTAAGCTGAAGAACTGTCATCTTTTAGCTCATAGAAGTGAAGCACATCTCTTTAGCTTAGTGCTGAGATAAGAGTCATTATTTTTCCCCTGAAGTTCATTTGTCAAAAAAGAAAATCCAGTTTAAGCAGTATAAAGAGCTGTCCTGATTTGTTCATGCAGAGCACAGTGGTTTCTGCTGGGTCCAGTAGTCCCTTTCCAAGCGCTCTGGACATCTTTATCAAGAGTTGGTTAGTCCCTCTCTTTCAATCATAGAGAAGGAGGTGGATCTCTGATTTGTTCTTCCTGCCTGTCTGTCTCATCCTCCTATAATTCTTTTCTTTTTCAGTTTGCTTATTTTATGCTGTCAGACACTAAAGAGTTAAAACTGTTTGAATTTCTTCTCAGTGATAGAGGAGAAAAAAAAAGTAAATGTACTGTTTCTTTACTTTACTTGAGATATGTCAGAGAGGTTGCAGAAAAATAGAGTAAGTGACAGCATCTTTCATGTTATTCTGTCATTTTTCTGAAATAAGAAAATTTTAAGCACTTATGAGTTAGGAACACTGACTCATTACCAACAGAAACAAACAATTTCAGGTGTCTGAATAAAAAGAAAAGGGAAAAAAAAAAACCCCTCATTGTGGCTGTTTCTGTCAAATAGCAGAAAATAACCTACTGATAACACGACCATATGGCCTGACTTCCTAAAAGGGGATACAGCCAGTCTTCTTAGGTTAGCTTTATTATTATTGTAGGATATTATTGTAGAAACACATGATAAAAAATGCATAATGTTGTTATGTTACAGCACAGTATATACATCTGCAATAAAATGTCTTTTGATGCACCAATCAATGCAAAATGACAGACAAAAATAAATCTTAAAGACAGCATAGCACCTAGAATTTATATATGTCCAGAAATTCATACTTCATTGTGTTCTGGTTTGAGGCTAATTGGATTATTTTAATGGAGAAAATCATATTATAGGTTGTGAGAAGAAAACAATGGTGATGTCTACTTCACTCATAGGCTTGCTGAGATGTATAAAACTAAGAACATAAACATAGATAATACACAGATACTCTCAGGCTTGGAGAGTCTCAGGCTCTCTAGCTTTTTGCCTTCTCCTCTCTGCTGAATAACCTCACTAACCGTTTTCCTTCTAACCCCTCTGGCTGATCCTCCAAACTCACCTTGTGTGTAAGCCAAACCCTGGGGAAAGGTAAAAGGGTGGGGAGAAGGTGGAAGTGTGGTTGGGAGCCCCTCCTGGGGACTCTGATTTCTGTAAATATTCCTGTATATTGTGTATATATCTACTTGTATATTGTGCTAAGCTGTAAATATAGCTTCAGTCGTTAACTTCCAGCTGGCTGAGTCTAGTCTGGGTGATTTTACAAAGTGGTGGTGGGTCAGGGAACTCCCAAAGCATCACACATTGCTTCTCCATAGCAACGCTGGGGCCAGATACTGGACAACATTCCCATGTATCATTTAATAAGTAAACGAACACTCAGTAATGACAAAGATAACTTGGACTTCTCTTCTGGATAACTGGAAAGAATTAATTTTGCACATGGAATCACCACATCTGAAATCGAAACAAATTGCCTCCCTTACAAAAATAATTTAAAGTCAATCATTTTACAACTGTATTTTGCTTTATGTGCTTTGTAAAACAGCTGCTTTCAGGTCAGGGCTTCTTGTTTCTTAGAGTGGACTCTCTCTACCATTTGTCAATATTTTTTACCTGAAGGCATTTATCATAATACATTGTCTGTGAGTTAATATGCAAACAACCTGAGTTTATGCTGTGTTACTTAGTTGTAGCTCGTCAGAAACTCCCATGATATAATTTCTGTTTCTGGATTGAATGACCATGCATGCTCTGCTAGGGTGAATATTTGCATGGGTGAATTGAAATTCCTGTTTCTGTGTATACATACTTGAAATTCACTTCCACATCTGTGCCAGAAAATTGGATTGCAGAGAAGGCGAACAAAATGGGAAATTCTTTTAGAAATGGAGTGAAGTTCTTTGCATTACTCTACAACTCGCATTGCAAAAAAGAGTTTTAAGAGAAGGAGAACACATATAAAACTGTTTACTTCTGAGTGGTGATAAATTGTTTCTGAAACATTCAACTCCTATTTTTTCTTGACCTTATTTCTTTCCATGTGATCAGTTGGATTTCTACAAGTTTAATTCCTTGCTCCTGATTTTTAAAGAGTTTGAAAAGCATTCTTGGCTGTATCTGTAGATGTATTTTTATAGCTCCTCCTGGCTACTTCTAACTCTTGCTCATGTAGCAGAAGATCATCTGGATGCAGAAAAGTGTATGCACTTGCAAAAATGGTGCCCTTCCTGACAGTTCTGAATGTTGTATTTACTAGAGGTTTTATCTTTAGCTATCTCTTCTGTGAGTTTCCCTGCTGCATTTTCAAACAATTCATTGATTTGGAAATCAATAAGCCATATCTCACAAATCTGACCTGCTAATGAATAAGGATTTGCTCAAACTACTGTTTAAACCCATGGAAATTTTATACTGAGCTCAGGAGTGATTATTTAAATGCTGATTAGTTAACAGGTTACATTCTTCAGAATGGCAATATTAATTTCAACAGCTCTATAGGTTTCCTTCCTATCAAATCTGAATTGATAGCAAGTTCTCAGGCCAGTGCTGTTGGTTTCAATTGATCCAGCAACATGGTTTGACAAAAATATTGTGAAAAATGTGTACTGTTAGTGTGCAATAACTCTTACTTCAATATCAATTTTTGTTTCACTCCCCAAAACTCCTATCAAAGGTAACAGATATGAACATCCAGACTAAGGCCTCAAATTAAAATTATACTTTGACATAAATAATGTGTGACAGACAGCCCACACTACTCAGTAGAAGATGAACTCCAAATATTACAGCTCTATTGAAAGCTTTTTTTTTTATTATTTGAAAATTGAGCTGGAAATCTTTGAGGAGTACACTTCTGTATGAGGAAAAAAAAAAAGAATAATAAGGAGAAAAAAAAGACACTGTTTGTGCTATTCATGATGCTTGAACACCTTAATTTTGATTGCAGCTGTGCTGCTCAGAGACCAACTTTTCCTCTCTTTTATTTTCTACTCCATTTCTGGTTTCCATGCAAAAATGTTCAAGCACATAGAATCATAGAATCATAGAATGGTAAGGTTGGAAGGGACCTCAAGGATCATCTAGTTCCAACCCCCTGTCATACCCCCCACTAGTACAGGTTACTCAAGACCTCATCCAACCTGGCCTTGATATGTGCTAGAAAGAGGTAAAAACTACTGCATAAGAAACCTTTTTTTTTTTTTTTTTTTTTTTAAATATTTTGCAGAAATGTGATTGATTAGTCAGGAAGAGAGTCTTCAAAATCACAGGAAAGTAAAGTGTTAAGTGAGGCAAAAGTCTGGTGTGTACAGACCAGAAGACTAGGCAATATGAAGCATAAATTGCAGTGTAAGTGAAAGATGGGTTTTCACCGAGGTTTTAAAGGCGAATCAGTCCAGTGATCCATGTTTTGTGAGTCAGTCTCTGTTTTTTCTCTTCCTTTTATATATCTGCTTACTGCTATCAGTACTTATTTCTGTGGCACTGGTAAACATCCACTGGTTGCTGGGCTTGGATTCTGTTATTTCCAAACATCTGGGAACTGGGTTCTGTGGGGTTTTCTCTGCTCTTAGTCTTTCTTGGTTGCCTCTGAAAGCCTTGCAAGAAATAAGAAGGATGTCACCCTTCATAACAAGTCCATTGTTGCTAACATCCTTGTTTCTTATCCCTGTCTTCCTTATACATTAACACAAACATGTACATACTTTACTCACCTGTTTTAACTCTCCAGGTACCTATGACAGGATAAGAAAATTTAGTTCCTGACAACAGATACTCTCTGAAATCATAGAATCATAGAATGGTAAGGTTGGAAGGGACCTCAAAGATCATCTAGTTCCAACACCCTGCCATAGGCAGGGACACCTCCCACTAGTACAGCTCACTCAAGACCTCATCCAACCTGGTCTTGAACACCTCCAGGGAGGGAGCAGACACAACCTCCCTGGGCAACCTGTTCCGGTCTCTCACCACCCTCACTGTAAAGAACTTCCTCCTAACATCCAGTCTAAATCTCCCCTCTGCCAGTTTAAACCCATTGCCCCTTGTACTGTCATTGCAAGACCTTGTAACTAGTCCCTCCCCAGCCTTCCTGTAGGCCCCCTTCAGATACTGGAAGGCTTTTTCTCTGCTGTTTCTGCAGCCATTGTCCTCAGCTTCCTTCCTCAGCTCTGGAGCAGTCATACTGCAATTTAAAATACTTATCTGTCATTTATATTAATGATCATTATAGCTTTATGCACTAGCACTACTTACTTGCCATTGAGCTCAACAGCATTTCATATATTACCAGAACTGGAAATTAAAGAGTTATGAATCAGTCCTTACCTGTCATACTTAATCTTTCTTAGAAAACTTGGCATGTAGTTTGAAAGTATAAGGTGAGGAGATGTTAGTCACCTAAACGATTGACCCATGCTTAGAAACGCTGAATAAGATGTCAGTCACACAGTGGAATTTGGAAGCAGTGACCAATAATTTATACGAGTGATCACTTGGCCCTTATCTAATAACCCACTCTGTACTTTTCACAATCTAATCTCATTTGGCTTTAGTGATCACTGCTTTTCCACTTAAAGTGATCTAATTAGATCTTGAAATATTTCCATTTTTCAAGATATAGCACATCTTCTGCAACTCTATGTAACATATATTCAGGTAGAATTTGATTAGACTGGGCAATTTACTTGTGATTCATGCCTAGTTTAAGATACTGAAGCAGGCAGGAAGGCGCCAGCACAATTTTAAGCCATCTAGGGCACTGGTTAAAGAGCCTTTCTGTGTCCTTGCTGCATAATGAATATTTTAGTTACTTTCAGAAGCACATCAGATTTGCTGATTGTAAAAGCAAAACTTAAACCAACCAGTTGGGAGCCCTTTCACTCTTTTTTCTTTTCTTTTCTTTTCTCTTTTTCTTTTCTTTTCTTCCTCTCCCTCCCCTCCCCTCCCCTCCCCAATTGGTCACAAGGTCACTGGGTGTCATTGATAAAGATGTTAAGTAGAACTGTCCCCAACACCAAGCCCTGGAGAACACCACTAGTGTCCATGCAGGCAGAACTGTGTGGACAGAGGAGAATGTTACGTATCACAAATTTATCACAAGTTAACCAATGCAGCTTCCTATGCCTATTTTTTTTTTCTTCTAAATTTTGAAATATTCTCAGAAA
>VWZE01015690.1:182140-196912 GCA_013396675.1 Eubucco bourcierii
ATTTTGAAATATTCTCAGAAATTTTGTGTCTTGATTGTAGTTATGCCTCTGGACATTCTTATCTTCAAAAGTCCTTCACTCTGCTCTAGGTTTGATTAACTCTTTACCCTTAACTTCAAGTTTAATTAACTCAACCTACATCAAAAACAATAAGAATTATGGAGTGGAGTTCAGATATTAAATGATGCCTCTTACTTTTGCCTCAGCCATTTAATACCTTCAATTAGTGCAGATATATGTATAAAAGCAAGGTATAAAGTACATATTTTTGTTAATAATTACACATTTTTTTAGTTTACTGTAGGGACCTCTTGCCTATGTTTAATTAAAGTGGACCAACTAACATTCCAAAAGAATAGAATTACTTGCATTAGTAAGCTGTTTGCTCACAAAATCCACACAAAAATATTCCAGGCTGGTTTTTCATGGATTTTCCTCTTGGGATTTGGAATTGGTATGTTGGAAAAACATCATATTCTTAACTAGATTTAAAATTTTCTGAAATCTGGTCAGTGGTGATCTACAGTGGGGGATTCTCATGTTGTTTAAATCAGTCAATGTTTGAACTAGAAACAAGCAAGCAAGCAAAGACAAACTTTAGAGAGCAATGTAAGAACATTGTAAGAACATGTAAGAACAGTTTCCAATCAAGTAAATATAACTATGCTGCAATGGGCAAAGCCCCTTATGCTATGGTTTAGCTGCTTTTTATTGCATTGATAAAGCTCTGAAGAGAAGTTGTAAATCTGTTGTGCTGCAGACACATCCAAAGCAATTTGCAGGGAGGGAGAAATTGCTCCCTCCCTGGAGGTGTTCAAGGTCAGGTTGGATGAGGCCTCAAGTAACCTGTGCTAGTGGGAGGCATCCCTGCCTATGGCAGGGGGTTGGCACTAGATGATCCTTGAGGTCCCTTCCAACCTTAACCATTTTATCATTCTGTGATTCTATGAAAGACTTGGCAATTTAAACAACTGAGAGAAATCTGTAAGAAAGATAGCTTGGGGGTAGATAAGCTGGTTTGCCTAGGGGTGAATGACAAGTCTCATAATCAGCACTGGGTTCCTCACTCTGGTACCCTTGAGTGTATAGTCGTTAGGACTTTCATCCCTCAAACTTCTTTATAGCACAAGAAGATTGAGAGGTGACGTGATTATAAGCGTAGACAGAATCACTCTACAAGGAGAAAACTGTGGCTACTGAAGTGTTCTTTAATCTAGAAGACAAAGGCATTACAAAGTACAATAGCTGGAAGCTGAATTCAGACAATGCAAATGAGAAATAAAGTAAGCATCTTTATATGGAGAAGGTGATTAAGCAGTGGAGAAAAACATATCAGAAGAATTCTCAGCTTTCCTATCAATTAACGGTTTCCACAGCATTTGCAGATGACAGGAAAAACAATTTTCAAAAGAAAATCTTTGTCTGGAAACATATGTGTGAGGTTTGATAAAAGCAGCATCTTTAAACTGTGAAATGTTGTTTTGTTTACAGTTGCTTAGGTTTTCTTTCACCAGCTGTTATTTTCAGATTAAGGAAAGATAGACAATATTGCAATTGCATTATGCATATTTTTTATTAGTATAGAAGACAGTCTCCTGGAGTTAGGAAATCATGTCAGAAACCCAGTTTCAGAACAAAACCTTCAAAAAAAAAAAGCTATGGGCTTCCAGCCTTTTGGTTGGAGAGGAAGATACAGAAGTGACTCAGTATATTTCAAAGTGTCAAAACCCAAAAGAAGAATGGCAAGAAAGACAAGTGTTTCAAATCATATTAAAATGCTGTCTGTTGTAATCATTCTAGTTAAATACTTGAAAAGTAATCTGGGTTCCAGGTAAAATAAAGAAGATGATGAAGTGTCTGAAAATGCTAGGACTGCTTTTTTGATTGGCCAGGTTGGACGAGGCCTTGAGTGAGCTGTACTGGTGGGAGTTATCTCTGCCATAGGCAGGGATGATCCTTGAGGTCCCTTCCAACCTTACCATCCTATCATTCTATGATTCTATGATTCAATGGGATTTTGTTTGATTGTTTTTGAAAGGAAAATGATAAATTAACTCATTTTCAAATAATGAAGAAATTCAGAATGATGGTTGTTAGGAAACAGCTGAATTATTGTGAACTTACAAAATGAGAGACTTCTACTTTTCAACATCTTTCCACTGTGGTTTAAAATCTTTGTTCTACTCTCAGAAAATAGTAGCTTTGATCTTTCTGAGGAAGTTTTCAGTTTCTGAACTCTAAGGCTGGCTAGATATTAAATACGACTAGTAGAGGGTTTGCAGCATCAGATGGGCATAAGTTTAGCTTGTTCTATTTTAACATTTATATTTTTCTCTGAACTCCATCCTATGGAAGATCAGTCTAAAGATAATCCCATAAAAAGCTTGAAATGCTCCAATTAACTTTTATTAAACTGAGAAAATATTGGTCTCAGATTTGACTGCTTCAGTGGCTCAAATAAACACAAATCATCCTAGTGCAGTGTACTGAATGAAAAGTGTGAACCTGATCCCAAGCTGTTAAAAGGATGCAGACGAGTTATTTGTTTGTGCACTGCTGGAGGAGGGTGAGAAACCGGAGGCAGAGGGAAGGAAATTTCTCTGTGGTGCTGCTGCTTCCTTTGTTCTCTTGTTACAGTCTTATCTCAGTGCCCAAATAAAATGTCAAAGGCTGCAAAAGAAATTCAGGAGCAGAGTCGTCTGTGAGTGAGAATCTAAGCATGAGGAGGGGTAAGGTCATATCTCATTTTAAAGTGTTCCTGGTCACTATAGCTGCCCACAGTTCCCCCGGCTGTCATGAGAGGTTATGTTTTCCCACCATTATCAGACTTCTAGGGGAGTAAATTAACAATCCTCCTTTTATCTAATGCCGTGCTTGTTATTTCATACTGAATTTCAAAGGAAATGAACCTGTTGTGCATGAAAACTCAGAAAGTCTGGACCTTACCTGGCAAGATATAATTTAGGCTGCAGACTTTACCACTTGCATAGTCCTTCTTTTCTAGCCCCCCTTTCTGGAGCCATTTGTTCACTCTCATGGGAAAGGATAGCTCCTGTGAACAGCTCATTGTTTCCAGGATGGTATCCCCAGTACAAAGCAGCTGTGGGAGGAGGCACCAGAATGGAAATGTAGGAGATGACAGGTGAAGTATTTCAAAAATTTGCAGCTATCTCTTTCTCCTTATTAAGAAAAGGGTCATAAAGCACTCTTCTCTCTTGCCCTGATGGACTTAACTGCCTCTGTGAATCAATATTATAGAAATGATTTTCATGCTTAACCTACAACAATTTCAGTTTCTTGGTCAAAATATACCAATCTCTAAACTCATAGAAAATCTGACTTTAGTTTATTGTCTAGTAACTTGCTTGCCAAAGTTGTGTAGAATAACAGATAGGGCAGAAATACTTTTGTGATGTATGTTTGCATTGCCTGTGACCACAAGAGCTCAGTCCACTTCCAGGACTCATTCATAACACACAAATAATAAGGCATAATTATCAAATATTGATTGAAGTGAATGGAAGAGACATTCACCACATGTTCTTTATCTGGAAGGGAAGAGGAAGAGAAAGGAGGAGTGGTTTCAAGGTTATAAATTTTAACATAGAATGGTCTGGGATGGAAGGGACCTCCAAAGGTCTTCAAGTCCAACCCCTCTCACAGTCAGTAGGGACATCCTCAACTAGATCAGGTTGCTCGGAGTCCTGTCCAGCCTCACTTTGAATATTTTCAGGGATGGGGCCCCAACCACCTCCTGAGGCAACCTGTTGCAGTGTTCCACAACCCTCATAGTAAAGAACCTGTTCTTAACATCCAATCTAAATCTGCTCTTCTCTAGTTTGAAGCCATTGCCCCTTGTCCTATCACCACAGGCCTTTGTAAACAATGCCTCTCCATCCTTCTTGTAGGCCCCCTTAAGTACCAGAAGGCTGCTATTATGTCTTCCTGCCGTCTACTCTTCTCCAGGCTGAACAACCCCAGCTCCCTCAGCCTGTCTTTGTAGCAGAGATGCTCTAACTGCTTGATCATTTTCATGGCCCTCCTCTGCAGCTGCTCCATCAGCTCTGTATCCTTCCTGTACTGAGGGCTCCAGACCTTGACACAGTACTCAGCTTGGTGTCATTCTCAAACTTGCTGATGGTGCACTCGATCTCGCTGCATTATATAGCATTGATAAAAATATTAAACAGGACAGGTCCCAGTACAGACCCCTGAGGTACACCACTTGTCACTGCTCTCCATCTGGGCATCAAGCCATCGAGAACTACCCTCTGGATGTGACCACCCAGCCAATTCCTTACCCACTGAAAGGACCACCCACCAAATCTGTATCTCTCCAACTTGTCAAGTAGGATGTTGTGGAGGACTGTGTTAAAGGCCTTGCAGAAGTCCAGATAGTTCACACCTATAGCTTATCTCTTATCGTAGAAAGCCACTAGGTTGATCAGCCAGGATTTGCCCCTAGTAAATGCCATGCTGGCTGTCTTGAAATCACCTCCTGGTCCTCCTTGTGCCTTAGCATGGCACGTAGGATAATTTGTTCCGTATTGATGCAACTTATCCACAGATACAAAAGCACAGCCTTTCCACCTGATGACCAATCTCTCAACCCTCTATGTCTCTCTCCCTCCCCCACAGGTCTCTCCTATATTTTTACATCATTGTAAAGCTGCTCGGGTTTGTTTTCTGATGTGGTAAGGGAATTCATACAATGACTGCTTAGGATTGGATTTCCAAGACAAACTGATAAGCAATTCTTACACTGATAAACAATGACTAACATAACATAACTACTCAACAGAGTGAAGGGTAGTGGCCACCATGTATGTTTGCTTCTGTAGTGTTTCTGACTCCAGGTGATCTTGGCCTCTGCTCAGATAGGACTAGCAGCATGGAGAGGATGTGAAGGCATGTTCTGTATTTTGTCTGACTAAATGGATGTGAGAATTTTGAGATTATAAAGATGAAGGATATATAGTTGGGGTTTATCAGGGCTTCTGCTAGATAGTTTGCTTGTAGCATTTCTGAAATGTGGGCAATGATATTAAACACTAAAATTACTCCTACAGAGGAAATATGAGTATATTAATATCCCAAACAAACATAAAAAAAAAATAGAGAAAGAATAGGGGGAAAGACTAAAGAATGGTAATAGCACAATGCCTCACACAGATGGGTGCCACCATGGCCACGCATTCCTGTTCACAAGTAGTTGAACTCTCCTTCAGGAGACAGAGGTACAGATCACAGCCAGCTGTTGGTTTATCTTTTTAGGTTGTCTTTCTTTGTAACATTTGTCTCTTTCCTATAACATAGCTCTACAAGCCGTTAACAAAACCATTCCCGTCTTCTTCATCTCCAAGGGTACATGCTACCTCCAAAGTGTTTCATAAAAGGTTCTTAATCAATACTTCACAATCTTCTTGACAACATTGACACTTTACCCAAGACTTGATGGACCCATTTTTGCTCCTCTAAATATTCTCATATTCCTCTCTAGATAAACTCTTTATGCATTTATTTCTCAGTTTCTTGGGAGTAATGAGGTGACTTTTAACACTGCACTGTGCACACTGCACTGTCCACAGCACAGTCACCACACACACTCTTTTGACTGGCTTACAATCACATTCAACATCCTATAAGTACGCTTTAACTGTACTGTAATTCATCTTTGTATCTCACATTTGTGTGATATATAGTTGTGCACTGTAATCCGGCTTCTAAAAGAATGTGTTAATTACTCAGCACTGTGATTATGCATGGTTAATGCATCACTTGTATAGCAAACTTTGGTTACAGGGTTTTTCAGTATCACAAAATCACAGAATTGATCAGGTTGGAAAAGATGTTTGACCTTTCATCCAGATTATCTAATTGACTAAACAATGACACCAAGTGCCACATTCAGACTCTTTTTAAACACTTCAAGGGATGGGAATTCTGCTACCTCCTTGGGCAGCCCATTTCAATGGCCAATCTCTCTTTCTGTGAAGAATTTCTTCCTAACATCCAGTCTAAGCCTCTCCTAGCACAGTTTGAATCTGTGTCTCTTCATTCTGTCACTGGTTGCCTGGTAGATGAGACCAACCCTGACCTTGCCACAACCTCCTTTCTATTAGTTGTAGACAGCGATAAGATCCTCCCTGAGCCTCCTCTTCTCCAAGCGAAACAACCACAACTCCCTCAGCTGGTTCTCGAAGGGCTGTGCTCCAGATCCCTCGACAGCCTTATTGTCCTTGTATGATGCCATGAAGTGTGCAATTAGATGCAATATACTTGGATTTCCAAAGGAAACATTTGAAATATCAGACTGTGGGATAGATACTAAGATATTCTACATTGTGTTCCACTTTTATTAATGCTAACTGTCAAATAATTTGCAGTGAACTGTGGAATGATTGTTCTCTACTGTGAAATAGATCTTTTAGAGAAGGTTCTGGAACGATTTTCTGCAAGACCTCTGTTCAGCTGATGATTTTCTAACAGGGTTATCTTCATTCTCATACTTTAACTAAATTACGGCAGAGGCATTGTTCTCTACTACAACATTTTATGAGAGAAAGAATTTTATGCTTTTCTATTCTGCTGCTCTAGAGGAAAATCACCTCTTCTGTTTTCCTTGGGGATGGTTTCCATATAAAGTGATTTCTCCTGTTCTTTCCTAATGGAAGATGAGTGTCTATATTTCTATGTTCATTTATCCATGTTATGTCCTTCCAACCTTCTCTTTTCTGTCCCTCCTTTGCATTTTTTTTTTTACCTCCCCCATCTTCTGTTCCTCTCCCAGTGTAATATGAGCTTCCTCAGCTCTCTCTCCCTGTCTTTTGTTAACGCGAAGTGGTAAAAGAAAAAGATTGCTGGTCCAACGGGCATCTGGGAGGAATGTGCTTGCATTTTAAGGTCTTTGGGAAATACTCTCTTTGTCTTGTGTGCTGTACTAAGTGTAATATAGGGGTTCAGCACCATGCTTAGAGCTTCCTTGTGTTACCAAATTATATGTAAGTAATCATAGGATGTGAACATGAGATCTGTGGGTGAAATCTCCTTATCAGGAAAGGTAATGGAGGTCTCTCAAAAAAATGAAGTCACAGAGCAGGGATCTTGTACTGCTTTTACACAAATTATTTGTTTCCTTATTTTGTGACTACTGCAGTTCATTGCCTAGATCTAGTCTGTAGGGGTAAGATTAATCTGGTTTTAGGTTGTGATTCAGGAATCTACATGACCACTTTAACAGTGTATCCTAAGCTATCATACCTGGCTTCAGCAGGGTACTCTGGAAGGTCTTGCTTCATAATCTGACAGAAGAAATTATCATTGTGATTTTAACAGAACATTTAAACACATGAAATAATACCAGGTGCCTATGTTCAGTGATCCAAATCACTTTATAGAATTTTTTAAACTTTTAATTTGGGCGTCTTTTACTCTGTGTAAAGATGAAGTCAGGATCATGCACACAATTTCTACCTATACAATTGCTACAATAAGCAATTGCTTATTTCCAGATATGGCTACCAAAGGCTGAAACAGACACTGCTAAGATAACTATTTTCGTTTTTGTCACCTTGATGAAGCTATCTGGGGAGTTTTTGTTGGTGAGGCAGACAGGAGAAAGCATTGGCTTTCATTGTTCTATGACATGGCTTCATCCTCAGTTTTGCTATCACTTTCCTTCTACTCTCTACTTATTTGCCTCAAAGTTTTACAGTTTTTCATGCTGATGTTCCTGTTCTAAAGTTAAGTTAATAGCTTCTATGAGCACAGCCTCACTTCCCCAGTCTAAGCCCTCTTAATCTGTACAATTTTATAATCAACATATTGTCTTGCTCACAGATTAATGCTGACTTTTGAGCTACAGCTCAAACTTAACTGGAACATAGCTACATAGGAGAGCTTCACATGGCTGGTTACACCCTTGAGCAGCTAAGTTGAGTCTTAAATGACTAGACTGTCTTTGTGCAATAGATGGAGGTGGTAAGTTGAAGTGGAGGGGTAATTAATTAATGTGAGATGATATTTAAAAAAATAATGTTGTTTATTAATATTCAATATTCAGAACTCTTGCCACCCCAATCACTAATTTTTAGTTGGTTCTTTGCATCAGCCATGAAAAGTTTATATACAGGTAATAACAGGATCTAGAAATAACTAATAAATATATATAACATTAATTGAACTTAATTGAACTGGAAGAGAAGACTTTGTGGTTAGTGTACTGCTTATAGTCAATACACCGCTTGCTCACTACATGGACTCAAGGAGCTCCTTTCTGCTTATGGCAGAAGGTAATGGTGAATTACAACACGCTTTAAGTATTTACTCACAAAATATTATCTCCTGACTTGCGGGGCTGGCTACAGCTTCAGACAGTACCCATAGCACGTGGTAGGGTTGCCATTGGTGGTCTCAAAGCTGCTAGAGGCCCTGGAGTTTTCCCAGGCTCTTTTCTCAGGGAGCTGGGAGTCTGGCACAGTCTCTGACCTGGTTCCTCTTGACTCCTGATTCAGCAGAAGCCTTGCAGAATGCACAGGATGTCTTGCCATGTGCAGTCTTGGCACTATGTCATGCTGGCTATGCTGGCCTGCAGGCATTTGGAGCCTGTTCCAAGTCTCCTGGAAGGAGGCTTCCAGGCAGTTCAGGATACAAAAAGGCAATAAGTAAGCACAGATACAATGGCAGAGCATGTTGTGTCACCTGCTCATCTTCTTTTATCAATACAGCCCAAGACTAATGGGCCTTTGGACATAGATTAGCCAATCAGAATGGCAGTTAGTGAAGCCCGACCATATTAGGTGAAGCCATAGGCTTGCTTTACCCTTTTTAGGGCAGAACACAGGCCTTGCACAAGGTATACACAAGCCGTGCCAGTGTACCTTGTTTACCACTGGATGCTAATGGCTAGAGTCTTTAGACTCAGTGGCTCCAGGTTCTTTGTTCTCTTTCCCACAGTTCCCTTTCCTCAAAACAGAGGGAGGGAGAGCAGAAAAACATGCTTGGGCAAGCCAGGATATGTATAAGCCTATTTTGGTCTGCCTAGGCCTTCGGTGACATAAGTCTTTCTAAAAAGTGATTCAGCAGTTCTATCCAGTTTTCGTAGAAGTTTTCCATAAGCTGAGATAAATCCCAGACTTGCAGATCATATATGGATGTCTGATGGATAGATATGTGGTTAACATTCCCAAATCGACCTGACAATCAGCCACTTGCATGTATGAGGCCAGCGTGACCCATAATGTAAGGACTCCCACCGTGAGACTGTCAGGTCCTAGGGATATAAGGACTGTCTTGCTGTGTGGGATGAAAAATGCATCAGACCTGCCTCGGTAAGTGGTCAGTACCAAATCTTTATGGAAGACCTATATGAATAAAGTGAGAGATATAAAACTTGGTCTTTCAACTTCCAGCAGAGATACCTATTCTCATAGTGTCTGAATTTTCTGAAATTCAGAAAGTCTCTGAAATGGAAGATGTATTTATTTAGATACATTCCCTTAACTGTATTCCCTTAAACGAAAATGTAGTCCCTTAATAGCAGGGATATACGTTTTTTTCCATATGGTGTTTACAAGTATTTACATTAATATTTTACTTAGAAGCAAATTAAAATGAAAAATAATATTACTGCATCACTTCTTGGCTATTTGCTACAGGAATACTGCAATTTGGCTTTCTTTCATGTATTTATTATCTATTTACTTATTCCACAGACTTAAGCAGATGTGGAAGACGATCATATGCTTGAAGGGCTACAGGCTCTTTAAGCTTGCTGCTCAAGCTTTCTGTCTCAAAGCGGTTCACCCTACCCCTGTTCTATTCATCCCTCTCATCCAGTTCAATCCACTGGAAAGTGATCCTTCCTTTTTTTTTGTTTCAGTTCATACTGTTCCAAGAGTAAAATCCCCTATTGATTCTCATGACCGGAAATGGAAGGAAAAAAATTATAAATATGCTGAGCTGGTGGTTTATTCAAGCGAGGAAATCATCATGAAGCAAGGGCAATTACTTGAATGAAGAGTCCTGACCTGTGCCCAGCCTTGACTCAGGAGTGACAAAGATTATCTAAACTGATCAGAGTCTGTGTGGGATTAAGATACGAGAGGCTGATTCTGGTTTGCCAAAATGAAAAACAAGCCAACATGGAAATGATTTATACAAGCAAGAAAGAAGCAAGTACGTTGAAGAAATGGATCAGTAAGGAAAGCTGCTTTCGAAGAAACAGCAATACCTGTTTGACAAATCTGCCGAGGAAATATGAATCCAGCCTCCTAAATTAAGGTAGAAAGTGAATAATTTGAATGAGACTATTAATACCATTAAAATTGATTGCCTTAAGATTTGTTGTTGTGCTGTTAGATTAAAAGATAGATCAATGTCAGTTTTGTATGGGAGCCCCTCCCACAGCAATCAATCAGTGACTCCACAGCTGCTGCCCTCCATCTCTCCCAGTACATTCTTATTTCTCTTCAACCACTTTTTTTCCATGCGCACAGCCTTCTCCACTTGGGGCATGGCAAATATATAGAGTCCTCCTGCACAGTGTTTATGCTACACACTGGGGGTCGGTGCAAACTGATCCTATCAGTGCCCTGACCTGAAAGGAAAAAGGATACATGAGGGCATTAATAAAGTGCTGAGCTAATGAAAGCTGTTGAGAGGCTGAGGTTATTAGCACATGATGGGTAATGAGCTGCCATGGGTCACTTAAGGGTTGTTTGGGTTTTGGGTTGGTTTTTTTTTTTGTTTGTTTGGGTTTTTTTTGTTTTTGTTTTTGTTTGTTGTTTTGCAGTTTTTGTTTTTGTTTTCTTTGCCCCACTCAGTTCTGGACACAGGCAGAATCAGTTCACTTGAGCCGTCAGCAATCTCCTATTGATGTACAACATGCAGTGCAAACACACATACAGGCAACAAGTAGGGTTGGTTTTTTGTTTGTTTGTTTGTTTGTAATAATAGGAATATCAGATATTAATATTGATTGCTATAGAATCTAACTTGACTGCAATATATATTTATGACAACTTTACTTGATGGAAATCTGACCTTGAACTCTTAGTATGTTCTTCTAAAGCCTATCAATAGTATTGTTGGCAATAATATCCCACAAATTTTCGTTTTCATGAGGCTTGATTTGTGCCTTGATATAAAATCTCCAATAAAATGCTCTACTGCACACTGACTGGATTCAGTCTCTGGGCTCATCCCTGTTCAAAGTTGGTTCAAAACCATTGTGTATTATTCAAGTATTAAACCTCAAAAACAAGACTATGCAAAGCCATCTACTGAGCACTCCCTTGAGTAGGAAGGAGTTGCCATGGCTTCCTCCAGGCTTCCTATGTGCTGTTCAGAAGGGCTACCCCATGAGAGTCCTCTTCAGCTTCCAGGGTACCCCTGCTGTTGCCACTGCTGAAAGCTCTTAGGATAGGTGGAAGTTTACCCTCTAGAGTTCATATGTACTGCAACACCTTCTGATGCATCTTGAAGTACTAATCACTGTCTAATGGGTAGACTAAGCAAGTACCTGTTACATCACTAAGTTGTTCTGTCTGTGAAAAGGTGTCAGGAAGGGTGTCTCAGAGGGTCAAAGTCATTGCAGAGGGTGTTTCTAGAATAACCTCAACAAGTAACTTAGAAACTGTATTATAGATTGTTAACAGAGGTATGATTAAACTACGTGTAGGTATATGAGATTGATAGGAACATAATCACAGCAGCACAAACTTGCCCTCTGCTGTAGTAGTTTCCCACATGACTGGACAAGCCTGCCTTGGAGTTTGGACAAGCCTACCTTGGAGTTGCAAGAATTGTGTTGCAATAGCTTTAATGGTTCTAATGTTGAATATAACCAGATGACTCATTTCAAGAGTTCTGGACAGCAACAACCTTTCCTAGTGATAGTGCTGACTCACTCTGGCAGAGACCTGCAGAATCAGTGGATTATTATATGAGCCATGAGACACAGAAGAGAGTGAAGCTTGTGGACCACACCAGGGATGCTCCAGATGAACATCTGAGCCTGATGTGATATTAATAATTGGGTATAAATTATGATTATTAATGGATGTATGATTATTATTTTTTATTATTAAAATTAAAAATGTGTGAAAATTTCCTGAGATTCTTTGGATTTTCAGTCGACAGGAAATAGTTGCACAAAGGATATTTATGAACACAGAATTAAACAGTTTAAACAATCAGAACTTGGAAAATAGGAATGCAAAACCAGGAAAAATTCTAACTACACTACAGAAGCTTAGTATCAACTCTAGCATATGTACTCATGACACCTTGGTCCCTGAGTAAGCTTCCCGTACAAGAATGTTTCCAAAACTCATGATAATGATCCCGTGGTAAAATACAAAATATTCCAGGTAGAGGGGAAGGAGAGGAGAGCTGAGTTGCAGCCGAGCCAGCCAGTGTAAGCTGCAAACACATGGGCAGAGGCAGTCAGGAAAGGCTTCTAAATCACCCCCCATTAAATAGACCATTTTGAAAAGTAAACTGGCCTATAGGCATTAGCATCTTTGTTCTGCCCAATGAATTCAATGCTTCATGCCTCATGTGACCATGCAGGCACATTGAGGGGTAGCACCAGACACCTCACACGTGGTGCCAAGCTCCCAGCCTCAAGGCTTTGTTTTGCTCAATCTACTACAACTCCTGGACCCACAACAGGAGGAGAGCAAGCGTTTAAACTGGCCTGGCAGGATTTATACCCTACCAGTACAGAGTCTTCTGAAAAATGAAGTCAAGTACACATGATTGTGGCATCTCACTGAAATGAATGGAAATAATTACTAATTACTAAATTATTAATGAAAATCATTAATAATAGTAATTTAGAGGGTAGTAATACAAACAGAATGATAAGCAATAATATAAATGGATGCATGCAGGAATTTTAGAAGTTGCAATCTGTCCACTAAAATACTCAACAAAAAATGTTATCCATTCTCATCTGCTTTTACTTTTTTTTTTCTTCCACTTATTTTCCATTACATTACAATCCTCCATTGCAATCCTGCAAACTGATACTATCTGCCAAGAGAAAATCCACAGTCAGTGCTCACTTAATTGTTTTATAATGCACTGCATTTATATTAGAAGTAAAGAAAAGAGTCGTGTCCTTCAGAAACATTGAACTGCACTAATGAGTGTATAAGTATATAGTTCACAGTTCTTTGGGAGCTGTTGTAATTCTTTTTTCAGTTAAGAAGCCCAGAAATAGGAATTTCTTCTTCCTAATGTTAATTTGATTTTACTGTTTGGACATAGAAGGTGTCTGTACCAGCATATTCTGTCAGTGTTTCAGAGCCTGTGTATGAAGATCTAATCGATGTGACGCAAAAATGCTGACAAAAGTCAAAATAAGTTTTCCAGCCTATGTGTGAATGTTCCCCGTAAACATCCTTACCGTAGACAAGCTGCAAATTGCAAAGTGTAGCCAGAACAGGGTAACAGCCACTGTCACATTTTATATATTTACTTTTCTTCTAGAATAGATACTTGCAAGAAAATTGGCCTATTTACAGGAGGAGGAGCTCTCCTGAAACTCCCCTGGGAACTGCCTGCATGGAATGTGATAGAGCTTCATATATTGCTCAAAAATAAGAGAAAGAATATGTGCCCCCTCAAGATTTTGACAAAAAAGGACACACTTTCCTCATCTTACACTGTAATTATTCTTTCCTGCATTATATCTGTTATGGGGATTATGGGAACAAAGAAAAAAAATCTGCATTTTTGAAGGACATTGCGACCTGTAAGAATAGGAATCGAGTGATACTATTTTATTTTTCTTTAATGTTGACATCCTCTCATCCTTACCCACAAAATGAGGTAATACACAGGAACAAGTAAGAAAAAAATGAAAGGTATACCTCTATCTCTGTTTGGCAGAATTACCTTGTTGGATATAGCACCTTACAGTGAAGGACATATATTCTCAAAGTACTATGCTAAAAGGAAAGTCCCAGAGAAGTTAAGCATTTATTATAAATGGACTGCTCTGTGTCAGAAAACAAATATATGTACACCTTAAAAGAAATCTTTCTTGTTAGACAGCAGTTAAAAAGCTTTGCTCACCAAAAGGTTTGTATGGCATGAAGTATTGAAAGTTTATTCTTTCATCTCTTCAGATAGTGCTGATCTCTTGGTAGCTTATGATGTTATTTGGTTCATTGATTTATTTTTCATTGATTTGTATGAATCTAGATTTCCTGAGAATGTACTGTCTTAGGAGTGTTTTTGGAAGGCATTAAAATGATGAAAGCTGTTGACTTGATAGCCTTGGGGATTGGAAACATCTATTGATGTTCTCATGTTGAAGAAAACCTGATGTAAATTTCTCCTCACTAATCTATTAATTTGTCTCAAATCTTGCTGAGAGGGAAATTTTCTGGGGTAATATTTCATCTTCTTTGTCCCATGTATCCATGAGTCTGAAGCTGTCATAAAGTACTGGTGCTGACCAGACTTTTGATACACAAAAAAAGGATTCAAGCATCACTAACACTGATCCTGAACATCCATCAGATTAAAAGATTCCTTTCAAATAATTTTCATAGCATCTACTGATAAAGACACCACACTGCTTTCAGAATATCATCTTATTCTTCCTTTTGTGTCATTCAGATGCCAATTTAGAGGTGGATATCTCAGTAGCCTAATGTTGTTCCCTTGAGACATTTAATCTTTGCATCTGTGAAAATCTCTAGAGCAATTCCACGATCTGTAGCAAGATACTTAGCAGTGGAAAAAGCTGATCAGCTG
>VWZE01015690.1:199626-221685 GCA_013396675.1 Eubucco bourcierii
GAAGGGAAGGGAAGGGAAGGGAAGGGAAGGGAAGGGAAGGGAAGGGAAAACTAAATTTTAGTTTCTGAGCTGGGAGCATTTTTTTAACTTTTCTGTGCTAGGTCATCATATCTGTATGACTCACATAAGTCATTGCTTTCAAATACTCTTAATAATTTCAAGAGCTTAAGCAGGATACAGCTATGGAGAACAAAGCTTTTTTTAGCAGGTCTTTGAGCTACCAGCACACCACAGTTTTATCCTCCCACCTGAATTAGACCAACCAAAAATTATCGAAGGTATCACCTCCTGCAGGAGTTGTCCTTGGTTAAAGACACGTTGGTTGCTGGAAACGAAATTGCCAGTGAAGGCAAAAGAAACAGCTTTTTGTACCCATAGAAGTTACTTCTCCTAAGATCTCTGTAGAGGTCCAGTGATGATTTTGGGTATAGATTTTTATGTTCTCAAAAAAACATGTGATCTTGCAACCTCTTTCACCATCCCTATCAGAAATTAATTCCCTCTTGATGCTCCTGCCTTCTTAATGTCCCTCAGGATTTCCTTACTGCTGTTCAAGGGTCAACTGCTAGTCTGTTTCTAGTAAGATTGTTTTCAAAGTCTCTTTTGTGCTGACATTTTTGTAAAACTTTTGATAACCTCAGCTGGAAACTTCTCCTTCTAATATCGCCTCACGATTAATTAGCATGGGGCCTACAGAATGAAATCTCACTTATGAAGGTGAAATGTGTACATACACACAGGAGGAATCATTTAGAAAAAGAGACTCATAAATTGACTTGATGACTAAGAAATCATATTTAATCAAGATAGAAGTGGCGGGAAATACATGCAGGTAGCACCTGCTCCGTATACAGTGCTGCAAGAGTTACAACTTGGGCACTGTACTAATCTTTAATCCAACTTTTAATCAAATTCCTTAGGTGTTCCTTAGCATAAGGTTTTCTTCTTGCATTTGTTAAAGCTGCCAGAACCATTCAACTCATATAAACCCAAAAAAATTGGTTTTTCACGCCCCATTTTTGACACGGTGTATGGACAGTTTATATAAAAGTAGTTATGGTCACCCGTTGTTATACCTTTAAAGCATTTATTTTCCTTAATCTCAGCTTCTGCTTCTTTCCCTCTGATATAGAAGACAGATTTTATAATCCTATCAGCTTTTGTACTGTTATTTGACATCTTTGTCTTTGACATTGTTGGTGAATAAGGAGAAGGTCTATCCAGTACACAGACCCAGTTCATCCCCAGAACTAAAAGATAAAGATGTGGATTTAGCTGTTCTGGGTTTTTTTTGTGTTTTTTTTCTTTTTTTCTTTTTGGTGGTGGTTTTTGGGTTTGGTTTTTTTGTGTGTTTTTTTGTTTGGTTGTTTTGTTTTGTGGTGAGTTTCTATCATCATGTTGTCTCACAGTAGAAGAATGAGGAAACTTCAGCACCTTCTGGTGCATTCAGACTGAGACGAGAGCTGCTCCAGGAAGAATGCACTATTCTGTCAGTGCTTTCTAATTGCACTGTGTGATTCTGTCCTGTCATTCCCATCCTTATCTGTTCGAGCACTGTCCGTTCCCCATTTCTGTATCTAAGCTAATTTTACATCCACTTTCAATACCATTCTCAGCCTACCCCAAATAAAATTTCTCATTTGAACAAAGCAGAAATAAGCTACTTCTATTTCTTCTGCCTTAAGACAGACAGTTCTATTCCAGAAATATCTATTATATCTAGGTCTTCTTTGGTTACAAGATCTCTTTTCTTCCAGTTACTTTCAGACAGGAGGACAGGAGACAGTTCAGCTGATTGGACTGTCTTTACTGTCATGCCCTTGTGTAATTTTGCAGGAAGGCTGCTGTCTGTCAAAGCTTTCTCCCAGATATCCTTGTCCTAGATCACACAGAAGAAGAAAGAGGCTCATGTCTAGGCACTTGGAGGTATCAGGCCATGTGCTGAGCAGATGCACTAGCATTTGACAGTCAACCAAGCACCTAGGGGAAGCTGCAGATCAACTTGTCGTGAGCCATATATTTGAAATCCCTCTGACATGAGACAACTTTCTGTCTTTCTCCAGTCTTTCCCCCTCCATTATCTGCCAGCTTCATTTGGGTGGTAAAATCTTGTGCTGCTGTGCATCTGTCCCCACACAAGTATGTCCAGTGTCACATAGGGTCCTCTAAACATTCATATTTTACCAGTGGTAAATATCTGAATATGGTTCTTATATTAAGATAAAAATATCTGAGCAGTCCTACTTTGTCGTTATTGAACTTTATTGTCATACATTATTGTGTATAAGTACCTGGCATGATGCTCTGAAGCACTGAACTCTAACCATTTCCATTTCTTTAAATATTTTGTAGAAGGCATGAATAGGTGTTGGCCCCAAACCGGTTCCCAACAAAGATTCCAAACTCTGTGCTCTGATGATGCTGGTTGTTGGCCATGCATTAAAAATGTAACTGATACATGTAAATACCAGTTTTTCACAAAAGGAGAGGCTAAAATTATCTCTTAGAATGAGGGAAATATACTAATGTAGTTTTACACAGAAAACCCTCTGAAGTAATGCCTTTGTATTGAACCTCACTCGTTTTTATTTAAAGTTGTAATTCCATGTCTGCAAAGGCAGTGAGATCCTTTCAGTAGTATATTTAAGACAGTTCTTGCTTGTATGTATCAGTAGAAAGTTAAGATTTAGTCTGTCTTGTGTGACAGGAAAAGTGTTTTCGAGCTCACTATTTCTGTCTGCATCTGTGTTCCTTTTCACATTTCCATGCAAAGGAAATAAATACCAAAAAGAATCAAAGAGCATTTCAGTTTGTAGTAGACATCTTCTACCTTCACGTTCTTCTTTCCTCACAGATATTTGGTTCTGTTTTAAACACCCCTGCCATGTGCTTTGGGTGCTGTCCAATAATGTTTTGTGAGTAAATACTTAAAGCCTCTTGTAATTACTGATTGCCTTCTGCCATAAGCAGAATGGAGCTTCCTGTGTATATGACAGGGGGTTGGAACTAGATGATCTTTGAGGTCACTTCCAACCTTACCACTCTATGATTCTATGGTCTAGTGGCTAAGCAGGATAACTAATCTCAAGCAGTATAAATGACCACACAAACCCTCTCTTCCAGTAAAAACATTTGCGTTTGCTACTTACCTTTAAAGTGTTCCAGTTTTGCCTGTTCCCCTGTATGTATAAACTTCCAAACCGTGCATTTTGAACCTTGTATAGAAGTTTAACAGGCTCCTAGGTGATTGTATACAATATTTGGGTTCACTTCACCACTTCTAAATATACTTTTTCTTGAAGCTGTTGGATGCACTCTTTTTCAAATATTACTTCTTGTTTTGTCACCACAGAACAGACAATTAACCCCTCCATTATCCTACGTCTGATTTAATGACCTTTGAATTTTATGAACCTTACAGTTTAAGATGAATGCAGACGGAAGCAGCTTGGACACATTTATGAAATTTTTAACCTTCAGCAGCATGACAGATGCACATCAGAGAATATCACTCTAGTTAATATGGAGATAAAAATAACACTTTGATTTAAGATTTCATGAGCATGTATCTCAGTATACTTTCTGTTGGTATATCAGCATGGTAAACCACTGAGAACTTTCAACTGCATGATGTTTTTTTGTTATTCAGACATATAATTTATCCTGAAGTGGCCTGGGTTACAATAGTTATGATATTATTAGAATAACTGTCCTCACAGTGATATAGTTAACTGAGAAAATTAATAAGTACTTGACCTGTCCTGGCTGATTTTATAAAATACACTATTTGTTTTCCTCCCACATCATCTACATGCTGTCAATTCTATAAATACAGTAATGGAAAACTGGCTGTTCAGCAGGGAATGTCAGATGAATAGCTACACAGGCCACAAAAAATGAGAACGTGTTTAAGAGTCTTGCCATTTTACAGAATGTTCTGCACAGTAAGAATTTTTTTTTAATAGGTGATTTTTCATGGAATCGTATAAAAATTTGGGTTGGAATGGATTTTTAGCAATCATCTAGTTCCATCTCTCTGCCATGGACAGGGGAACCTTTGACTAGATCAAATTACTCATAGAATAGAATCATAGAATCAGCCAGGTTGGAAGAGATCTCCAAGATCATCCAGTCCAATCTATCACCCAGCCCTAGACAATCAACTAGATCATGGCGCTAATTGCCTCATCCAATCTTTTCTTGAACACCTCCAGGGACAGTGACTCCACCACCTCCCTGGGCAGCCCATTCCAATGGCAAATCACTCTCTCTGTGAAGAATTTCCTCCTAACATCCAGCCTATACCTCCCCTGGCACAACCAATGGGATGAGATTTAACAAGGCTAAGTGCAGGATTCTACATTTTGTCCACAACAATCCCAAGTGGTGTTACAGGCTGGGGACAGAGTGACTGGAGAGCAGTCAGGCAGAAAGGGACCTGGGGCTACTGGTAGATAGTAGCTGAACATGAGCCAGCAGTGTGCCCAGGAGAGCCAATGGCATCCTGGCCTCTATCAGGAACAGTGTGGCCAGTAGGACAAGGGAGGTTATTCTTCCCTGTGCTCATCACTGGTCAGGCCACACCTTGAGTACTGTGTCCAGTTCTGGGCCAGTCAGTTCGAGAGAGATGTTGAGGTACTGGGATGTGCCCAGAGAAGGGCAACAAAGCTGGTGAGGGGCCTGCAGCGCAACCCTGTGAGGAGAGGGTGAGGGAGGTGGTTGTGTTTAGCCTGGAAAAGAGGAGGCTCAGGGGTGACCTCATTGTTATCTACAACTACCTGAAAGGAGGCTGTATCCAGGTGGGTGTTGGTCTCTTCTCCTAGGCAAACAGCAACAGAACAAGGAAACACAGTCTCAAGTTGTGCCGGTGGAGATATAGGCTGGGTATTAGGAGGAAGTTCTTGACAGAGAGAGTGATTGGCATTGGAATGGGCTGCCCGGGGAGGTGGTGGAGTCTCTGTCTCTGGAGGTGTTCAAGAAAAGATTGGATGAGGCACTTAGTGTCATGGTCTAGTTGATTGGGTAGAGCTGGGCGCTTGGTTGAACCTGATGATCTTGGAGGTCTCTTCCAACCTAGGTGATTCTATGATTTTATGCTTGACAAGTCTCATTACATCTATGTCTAAAATTTTGTGCACAAAAACTTTATATGGGAAGAATTTACATACTTACTCCATTTGCCTTAACACAACAAATAAACTTGATAAAGAAGATAATCCATATTTCAGCAGCAGAATAATGAATGGATGTTGAATTTTTCATGGTCATTCCACCCTTTGAAAGAAAATTAATTTGAGGAGCACATAACTGTTCTCAAGAAAGCAATCAGTAAAACAATAGACTTGTCAAACAAATACTTCATGCTGAATTATTCACTGTGCTCTAACATTTAATTAACAGATGAACACCATGGTCCTTGCTCATATCTAGTTTTAGGAAATCATTATGTGTTCTCTACCATGTCTCCTCAGTAAGTTAAATATCTGTGCTGAGAGGAAGCTGGAGCCATTGATACTTATTAATTCATGACTAGTGCTTGAAACACTGACCACAGAAATAAAGTCAGGAATTTCATAAGGAATTGCTTATGTATTAGAGGTGGCCCTTACTGATTATTTGGTTCTTAACTCCATGTTTCTGATCTCTGTCTGTCAACTGATGGTGGGTTTTGAAAAAAAGAAGTTAGCATTTACGAATTGAAGAGCCCAGGTAACTGATTGGTTTTTTTGATAATCCCTTTGACACTTTGTCATTAAAAAACAAAACAAAACAAAACAAAAAAACCCAAACCAAAGTCAGGTGTATGAGCTGCAATTAAAGACTTTTTATTTGACACATTGTTTAAGATTTTTGGACCACTGGAATTTGCTTTTCCTTTGTCATTGAATCCTTACTTCTGTAAATTTGGTTTGCTGTCTACTGCAGAAGAATGCCATTTCATCACAATGAATTTTAGCTGGCAGATCTAATTTGAAAAGTTACAGTTTGAACTTGGAACTGTTTGCTTCTGAATTGCCATAGAAATGACATGCACTCATTCTAAATTGAGGAAAAAAATATTTAAATGCTTGAAAATTATTAAGCCTCAGGCTACTTGTCCTTTATATGACTGATAGAAAAAGAAAAAGACTTGAGGGGATAGTTCTTTCAGTTTTTGCTGCTGACCGACAATTAAAAAGGAAATAAGCTAGAAATGGACTGGAAATGTCTGGAACCAGATTGTGATGTGCTTCAGAGAGGCACCATATTTAGGACAGTTAGGATGAAAGTCGCCAGGTGACAGTTGAACTGAGCAGCAAACTTGACCTCTTTGTTCTATTCATAATGCATAGTCATTTTTTAATAGAAGTATTTTTATTGATGCTGATGTATGTATGTGTGTGTGTGTGCACATTTATGACCACTGAAATTCTTGTCTTCACATTTCTTTTGGCAGATGGCTATGATTGCACCTTGCTTGTAAACTGGATAAGCATCTGAATAAGCCATATAAAGACCATACTGGATGACAAAAGAAACGTATAGTCAGTGACAATAAGTGATACATTGCAATGTACTTTATGATGTGTGTTTATAGAGTCATAGAATGATTTAGGCTGGAAGGGACCTCAAAGATCATCTAGTTCAAACCCCCCTCCATAGGCAGGGACACCTCCCGCTAGAACAGTTCCCTCAAGGCCTCAAGGTATCTTATTTATCATCAGTAACAGTGTAAATATATGCAAAATAGAAGTCAATCTGGACTCCAAGCTGTCTTGAGAAAACTTTGCAATGGTTTGGTCTCAGTTAGTCAGCTGCAAAATGCAGACGCTGAATACATTGGTCCATGTAAGGAACAATGAATGTGGAAGTTACCGTTCCTTAATTCTGATGAATTATCACAGTTATGGAGCCAAATGGAAACCTTTATCACAAGCGAGTAGGAAAGTCAAAGTCTTTCCCATTCCAGATTGCATTAGATGAAAAGGAGAATATTTTAACACATAATCTCTCCCTGTCAGGACCCTGAGAGCACTTTCAAAGTACACGTGCCCCTGACACATTGTTTGCATTTTGTAGTTTAACCTCGGACTCACAGTGTTACCTTGCTTTTGCCAGATGTCCACTGGCCACACAGAGGGGTTGGTGTTGTCATCACCCTGCCCTGCTCATCCTGCTCCACTGACACAATATGGTGATTTGGTGGTGAGAGCTTGGACCTGCCTGCATGGGAGCTATTCCTGGCCTCCCTTTCCTAGGGAAGCCACATGCTCTTGAAGTTCTCTGACAATCCTTTCTTAGCTATGCTTGTTTAATTGCTTACTAAGAACATCTCTTAATTATTTCATCAATGTTTACCTTCTTTCACTACTTTTTCCCCCCAAAAGGAAATTCATTGGCACATATATTAGAAAATGCTATGTGTTGCAGATGCATTGCTGATATTTGTGAACAAATGTAAGTTCTTCTTTTAAGTGGATGGTCTTTCTGTTTTCCTGTGAGGTGCATAAGCTGTTTTTGATATGAGTTTGGTTATCAGTTCCTAATGTGCTGTTTATATAGCTTGCAAGATAGATGATGAAACAGCAGATATTTTGTTTTCATTACTAGTCACAGATTTTAAATCCAGAGCAGACTGTCATGTCATCTACTTTAACTTCCAGGAGCACTGCCAGAATCTGGTCTATTGCCTGAGATCTACCTTCATATCTTAAGACTGAGATTTTGACCAACACTCTAGTTTATGAATATGATTAAATTGGTACAGACTCCTTCATTCTTTGTTAGATATGTTCATTACACAGCAGAAAATCTGAACTACAAGCCTATGTGTATAGGCATTTTCTTTGGTTTTCACTCATACCGATTCACTGACAGTTTGACTCACTGATGTTTTACAGTGAACTGGCAATGCAAGATGACATGGAAGTGTTGGAGCGGGTCCAGAGGAGGGCCACAAAGATGATCAGAGGGCTGGAGCAGCTCTCCTATGAGGACAGGCTGAGAGAGTTGGGGCTCTTCAGCCTGGAGAAGAGAAGGCTTCGAGGAGACCTGATAGTAGCCTTCCAGTATCTGAAGGGGGCCTACAGGAAGGCTGGGGAAGGATTATTTACAAGGTCCTGCAATGACAGGACAAGGGGCAATGGGCTTAAACTGGCAGAGGGGAGATTTAGACTGGATGTTAGGAGGAAGTTCTTTACAGTGAGGGTGGTGAGGCACTGGAACAGGTTGCCCAGGGAGGTTGTGGCTGCTCCCTCCCTGGATGTGTTCAAGGCCAGATTGGATGAGGCCTTGAGTGAGCTGTACTAGTGGGAGGTGTCCCTGCCTATGTCAGGGGGTTGGAACTAGATGATCCTTGAGGTCCCTTCCAACCTTACCATTCTATGATTCTATGTCACATTTCTGTAGAAGATATCATCCTCAGGCAAGTGCCTGAGGACTGGAGAAATGCCAATATCACTCCAATCTTCAAAAAGGGAAAGAAGGAGGATCCTGTTAAGTGCAGGCCAGTCAGACCCGTCTTTATCCCTGAAAAGGTGATGGAGGAGTTCATTCTTGAACCATCTCAAAGTATATAAAGGAAAAGGGGGTTATCAGGAGTAGTCAGCATGTTTTCACCAGGGGAATTCATGCTTGACCAATCCAATAGCCTTTTACAATGGTGTAACTGGATGGACAGATGTGGTCTACCTCGACTTCTGCAAGGTTTAGGCACGATGTTTCACGGGATCCTCACAGCCAAGCTTTAGAAGTGTGGATTGGATGACTGGATAGTGAGATGGATTGAGGACTGGTTAAAGTACATAGTTTCGAGGGTCGTGGTCAGTGGGGCAGAGTCTAGTTGGAGGCCCATGGATAGTGGTGTTCCCCAGGGATCAGTACTGAGTCCAGTCCTACTCAGCATCTTCATCAATGACCTGGGTGAAGGGACAGTGTACCCTCAGCAAGTTTGCTGGTGATTGCTATGGAGGGATTATTAATTGATGGGAGATATGATTTTCTAACATTATTTTTGGAAGCTGATCTGCTGAAGATCAGCTCTGAGGAAAAGAATGTGAGAATCCTGGTGGACAACAGTCTGACCATGAGCCAACAATGTGCCCTTGCAGCCAGAAAGACCACTGGCATTCTGGGATGCATTAAGAAGAGGTGATGTCATTAATACTTATAAACATCTAAAGGGTGAGTGTCAGGAGGATGGAGTCAGACTCTTCTCAGTGGTGTTCAGTGGCAGGACAAAGGACAATGAACATTAATGGAATGCAGTAGGTTCCATAAGGAAAACATTTCTTCACTTTGAGGGTGGCAGAGAACTAGAACAGGCTACCTAGAGAGGCTGTGAAGTCTCAATCTATGGAGGCATTTAAAATCCACTTGGACATGTTCCTGAGTGATTTGCTTCAGGTGATCCTGCTCTAGCAGGTGGTTTGGACTAAATGATCTTCAGAGGTCCCTTCCAACCCCTATTATTTTGTGGTTCTATAAGTTTCATCAAATCTCAACATGCAAAGTGATTATGTATAAAGAGTATAAAGAAAAATTCTTGTCCTTTGGTTTGAGACAGATATTTACCTCTATCTGTCTCCAGTACAACTCTATAAGATATATAAAAGTCCATTACTTGAGTTTTGCTGCTGATCCTTTCTGGGAAGCAGACTTTAAGTGCAACACTTGGCAGAATCTGATGAAGGGACTTAGTAAGGCTTGTGTAAGAGAAGTGGGTTGGTTTAAGTTGTTCTGGGATTTTGTAGAAAGTAATGGCTGAACTGTAGAGAAAACAGAAGGATATAGAAGTGGGAGAATGATCAGACATGTATGCTGACCTACTCGTGGTGTTCTCTACCCAAGACTGCAAGTTCTCACTTCATTAGTGAGAGGTTCCTCTTTCCTGTGTGATCAATATTTCTTCTGTGGTGTGCATGGGTGTCATCATGGCAGTGGGGCAGCCCAGAAAATGGGGTTACATGTAGCTGGGGATTTCTGAACATCAGCTTAGCTACTGCTTCCAAGCTGTAGTATGGTTGCGATGATGGCGGTGTGGTGTATGCTTTAAGCACAGCTGAAGCACTGGCAAATTCCCCAGGAGAGGGATTGTATTTTAAATTTTTCCACTTGCTCTTTCAGGAAGGGATCCCTGCCCCTTCAAGATAATCGATATGGATAGTTGAGGAATTTAATACTTGTGATATATCAAACTGTCCTCTAGCAGATCAGCTCAGATGCAGCTGTTATACCAAATATCTAACAGTGTTAATGAGACTTTTCCCTATTCAAATAACAAGAGGTTGGGATAAATGTGCAATTATCAGCAAAACAAAACACATCCCAGACTTTCAGACTAGGCTTATTGCATTACACTGGTTAGATATCAGGACTTGGGCCCAGGACCTGAAAAAAAATATTCTGTGCAGAAACATTACCAGAAAGAATCCT
This sequence comes from Eubucco bourcierii, assembly GCA_013396675.1. Taxonomy (NCBI): domain Eukaryota; kingdom Metazoa; phylum Chordata; class Aves; order Piciformes; family Ramphastidae; genus Eubucco; species Eubucco bourcierii. Next base: position 210,040 of record VWZE01015690.1, read on the forward strand.
TCGGACTTCAAGTTCAGTTAGCTTGTGTTCTTTCAGATAACTCCTGGGAACACTGTTGGAAATTAGCAGAGAACATGAATCATTCCGGGTAGGAAGGTACAGAACAGAAGGGACCAGACTATCCCATTGACCTTTGGCCAGCGAATAGGCCCTGGCACCGTTTGGTTTAATGGCATAGACAGAGCCTCAAGAAAACAATCTATAAGTCAAGATAATTCAGAAAACTCAAGTATGTTTAGAAAGTAGACATTAACTCGTGTGTAGATTTAAACAGGTTGTGAATTTGGGTTTTCAGATGTGTCAGGATTAAAATATAGTATAAATAGGAGGGTTTCTAGGTTTTTTTTTTGCTTTGTTTTCTGAAATTTATGCATAAATATGCATCTGAATAGCTTACTGGGAATATCTGACCTTAAATGGAAGAGATAGCAGCCATTTGCAAGCTGTCGTAAGTCTTGCTCTGATTCTCAGTTGACTGGACTTGATCACTTGGTTTCTAACAGGTCTGTTCCATCACACCATCACTGTCGTAATGCTGATAACACCATATTATTTCCAAATACTTTAAAAAATGTAGACATCCAATTTCTAATAGTAATCTAGTAGGTACTGGGCTTTGGTTTTTTTTTTTTATTCAAACTCTAGCAATGAGGTTTTAACATGGGTGAAATGGCATGGCAATTCTTACTCTGTCAGGATAGTGCCTGTTAATGATTCATATGTATGGTATTGTAGAAGCGGTAATATTATGTTTAACTATAGACATTATTTTTGCCCTCACAGTTGAGGCTTTGAGTCACTTTCAAAGCTGATTCCTGTTACCAGATTGTCTGTTTCTTCTAGCAATGACCATTTGGTTGGAAAACTAAACTGATACTACATACAGGATATGAACAACCATGCAACAAATAACGCAGATTATTTTGGTTTACTGTTCCAGTGCAAGTGCACTGGATGTTAAACATTTATTGTTGTTGTTGCTGTTTTGGTGAAATGTCTGGAATCTACCTAGTTTTGCAACTATACAGCAATGTGCCTTTGTGGCCAAGAAGACCAATGGGATCCTGGGCTACATTAAGAGGAGCGTGGACAGCAGATTGAGTGAGGTTCTCCTCCCACTATGCTCTGCCTTGGTGAGACCTCACCTGGAATTGCATGTTTAGGGATTCCCAGTTCAGGGAGGGGTAGGGATCTACTTGAAAGAGTCCAATGGAGAGCTATGAAGATGATTAAGGGACTGGAACACTGCCCTGTAAGGAGAGGCTGAGAGACCTGGGGCTTTTTGTTCTGGTGAAGAGAAGACTGAGAGGGGATCTAATAAATGTTTATAAATATTTGAGAGCTGGGTGTCAAAAGGGAGAGGACAAACTCTTCTCAGTCGTGCCCTGTGATAAGACAATGTGCAATGGGTATAAACTACAGTACAGGAAGTTCCACCTCAACATGATGAAGAACTTTACATGGAGCACTGGAACAGGCTCCCCAGAAAGGTTGTGGAGTCCTCTTTTCTGGAAACTTTCCAGACCTCTCTGGATGCATTCCTATGTGACCTGCACTAGATTATGGTCCTGCTCTGTGTGGTTGGCAGGGGGATTGGATTCAATGATCTATGGAGATTTCTTTCTAACATCCTGTGGGCCTGTAAACTTTATGAAGTAGAATTAACAAATGCAAGTTTGTAAAACACTTTTCCTACTTTCACTGAACACCGAACCCCAGAAACCTTTCTGTTTAATAACTGGAGATAGAACAAAATGACCAAAGCGCACCACCAAAGCTGCCCAAATAACGTAATAATATGCCCTGTGATCACTTTCATTCAGAAGCATTATCAGAGATATCTGATGTTATCATGAAGTACTTCAACAGAGTTAGTAGCTTATGTGGGGATGGGTGCACTGCTTGTTGGAAGCACTCATATCTGCACATTGTACAAAGAAGGGCAGCTATAACATACCCATTCACGAATTCCTGAGTAACCTTAGTGCATCAGTCTCTAGTAGGGGTTTTGGACAGAAAAGGTCTCTTTAAATTGGTCAGACAGCGCTGATGCTGAACTACTGTTCCTGATGCTTTGCCTTCTCTCACAGGACATGTGGAGAGGATCATAATGAGTTACTAGGGCTTCTCCCAAAAAGCCCGCTGGAAGAGTGTGCTCCCTGGATCTGTGGGCTCTTTTTTTATCTGAATGTGATTCTGGAGTGTTAGAAAGCTTGTGCAGTCATGTGGTAATCTAAGAATACAGTGCAGAGGGAAAGGTTTGCTTCAAATTAGCCTTTGAACACATTTCATGACTGAATTTAGTAACTATGTATATGTGACAAAAGTAAATGCAGCTTGCCGTGCATTAAGCAATTAGTTGCTTTTCAAATTCTCCTAATTATGTGTATTTTTTTAACAGCTTACTATGTACTCAGATTTGCTTTACAGCAGTCAGGCTCATCACATATCTGATTTAACTGCACAAAAGCAAGGAAATTAAGGGATTGTACAACTGGGTGCTTGTAGTTGTCTGCTGGCTGTGACCCACTCTAATTTAGCACTTAGAGGTCAGCAAATGTACTGGGATGGTATTTTAGATATGGGAATATAACAAGGTTCTCTCTTTTCTGAATAGCAAAATCCTATGGTGCAAGTAACACCAAAGCTCACCATGTTAAACCACCCCCTTTTATTTCCTGTGTGTTGTACAGAGTAAGAAACACTGGGTGTAAAATAGGTCATACTATAGTTGATAATCTTGTCCATTATCCTCTTAAGAGATTTTGTTCTCCACATTGCGTATGCAGGTGCCATGTCCAGAACATTATAAAACAGTGCTCACATGAGGATTTTGGTAAGTCTCTCTGGAAACTGCTGCAGATTCAGCAGGTGAAACCTGTTGTGTGTACCACTTCAGAGCAGGAAGGAGAGTGAAGAGGTGCTCTGAGCAGCTGGAGCTTAGAGATGTGGGTAGGGATGAATGGATGAATTCTATTTATTTCTTCCAGAGAGACCCAAGGTACCATGTGTCATGAAAGTAGTACAACTCCCCTTAGTTATAGAAATATGCTGCTGTATATTAAAAGGAAATGTTACTTAAAATCTATTAATTACAGCTATTACCACTAATTTTACAGAAAACCTATCTACATCAAACAACCTGTTAAGTAGTTATATTTTAAGATGTTGAAGGACAAGGCAAAATTTTATTATAGCCATTTAAACCCTAAAACAGTGACAGGGAATGAGGCTCTGACCTCCACTAACACCACTTTGGATGATGTGGGAGCTATGCATATTTTTAACTAATACCATATGGACCTTACTTTCCCTAATTGTTACTGCCTTGCTGACTGGAAAGGGAAATCCACATGAAAGAAAATAATGACAGACTCCGAGGAAAATGTCCAGGGTTCTTGTGGGAAGTAATAAGAAAGCTGTGGATAAAAAAATCACCTCTACCAAATACCAAATTGGTGGGCAAATTTACCCTTTCCTGGCCCAAGCAGGACACTAAAATTTCTCAGATCCTGATTCAAGGAAGAAGGGAGGTTAAGTGGGCTATCAGCAGCTGCACAGTGGGGACGTAATGACTGACTCTGAAGGACACATAAACAAGCCGTAACAAAACAAACGTCTCACCTACCCCCACCTAGCCTAGAGATGGAAGCAGAAGAATGAAGCTGAATTTATTGACGCTCAGATGGAAAGATGAAAGCTGAAATAAGGATCTTTTGTTTGTTTAAGCTTTTGCCTCTGTATTTGAGTGAATAATGCTTTGTTTTGAAGAAGCTGACTTGGGGTCACTTCAATTCATCCGCTGTCATAGGCTCTTGGAAGAAAAGGCGTATTGATGACAAACACAGTTTGGTCTGTCAGTTGAACATGAGTAGTAAATGAGATATCGCTGCCAGGATTTCCAGTCTGTGAGTGGTGGGAGCATGTGACTCTATCCACAGAAAGCTGAAGGTAACAAACTTCTTAGGAAAGTGTGCTTGAGAGGTATGACAAGGCACTTCAGTACAGCTCATCTGTGGTTGCAGCTAGCCTTGCAATTCCTGCAGCTTAAACAAACAGAATGTTAGCTATTAGAAATCCTTTCCTTTAATTCCAGCAATCTAAAAAAAAAAAAAAAAAAAACAAACACTGACTTTAAAACATGTAAAATGCTAGCATCCTTGGCTTCCTGCCAACAGTTGTTGCATACAACAAATAATCCAGAACTAACACATCTCAGTTGAGTGCTTAAAAGGGAATATTTGGTGGAAAAGTTAGTGTGGTGTTTGTTTTTTTTTTTTTTTTTTTTAATTATTGTTGAGGTTTTTTTGGTTTTTTTTAAATTTTTTGTTTGGTTGGTTTGGTTTTTTTTGGTCTCAATAGCTAGATTTCTGTTCACATGGTTCAAACAATATTCGAAGCAATGTAATTTTCAATGGTCTTAAAAGATGAAATGTCTATATTTATTTAAGGATATTATCTCCCTTGCAATTTTCTTTGAAGTATGACCTGTAAACAGCTAGTAGCCAGTATCGATTACACGTTCCCCATTAGTGGAATGTTGCTGAAAGCAGACACCAGTCCTGCAGGCAGGGCAGGGTGCATGGCCCAGAAAGGTTTCAATTTATCTTTTTTTTTTTTTTTTTTTAGTAGATCAAGATAGATGCATTATTTAAAATTACAAGTATGGGAATTGGGTTTTGTGTTAATAAACAGAAAGAGCAAGAAGCTGTGTCGAGTCCTTATTAACACATAAGAGGAATAAGAAAACCTAGCAGCAAAATCATTTCAGGTTACTATTAGTTGTCTGTTGGAAGACCACAAACAGGTGATTATGGGAAAGAAAGGGCAAACTGCTTCACTGTGCTCTTACTCTCATATCTGTAGTTCAAATGGACTTCTATATGTGACTGTTAAAGAATGAAAAAATGGTCTTCTTTTGTTAAATTTGAGCTGTAGTTTGTTTCACTGTGTTTAGAAATGGACTGTGCTCCTTTTGCTAGTAAAAGTACTGCAAGAAAATGTTTAAACTGGAATCTAGGCGGGGATAGAAATTCATATTTAATGTTGTATATTCATCAGTGTATCTCTTATTCCAGGACTGATTTGTCAGAGAGCAGCTTACTTTGAAAGGAGGAAGTGAGCTGTAAAAAAAAAAACAAGAAAAATATTTTTCTCTTAATATAAGATTTATGTTTAATCTGAAAAAAGAAAGATCATAGAATCATAGAATCACAGCTTCAGAAAGGAAATGATCTATGATCTGTCTAGAATTAATGACCTACCACCTTAACAGAGAGGAAGAGCCATAGACCTTGAAACAAAAACAATACCATGAAATAGCAAAAGCCTCAAATAGTTCTTGCAGTATCAAATCTGTAATAACTCGTTCTGTAAATCTGTTTTCTGTTCTTTCTTTTGGTTTTAGGTAGCAAATGGTGGGAGATCCAACATAGGGGTTCTTGATGTAGAAGCTTGTGTAAGTTTTTTCTCCTATGTATGTATATACATTGTCAGAATCTTTGCTGTGGTGTGGCTTGATATTGCAATTCATCCTTCAGACCCACTTAACTTACTGGTATATACATCTTTCTGTGCTTCTGAGTCACATTTGGCTGAATCATTAGCTGATACATCCAAAAGTTACTGGAGGTGGAAAGAATGCAAGATAAACTCATATGTACATTAACACAGGTGTTCCTTGGGTGATCCTTTACTAAATTAAGAGCTGTAATGGTGTTGTGTGTTATATACCTGGTTATATATAGAACTAAGATTTGAAGATCCTCTTCCAGGTATAGAATCATAGAGTCATAGTTTGGTTTGTGTTGCATGGAACCTTAAAGATCATCTAGTTTTTCTAGATGGACAGGAATGTCAACTGTGGATTCTCCTGCTATGGACAGGGACACAACCTGCTAGATCAGGATACCCAAGGCACCATTCAACCTGGATTTTAGCACTTTCAGGGTTGGTCTACCTGTTCCCACCTTCATGGTAAAGAGTTTCCTCCTAATTTCTAATCTAAATCTACCTTCTTTTCACTGGTATTCATTGTTTCATTAGACAAAAGAACATATAGAGACTTCTCTGGAAACCATCTATGGCAGCTGGGACAGGCTCAGATTCTGACCTGATGCCAGACCCCAGACAAAGTTAGCTGTTTGAACATCCTTCCCTGAAAACTTTGGAGAAGTACCATTCATCTTTAGTCTCTGGCTTAATGAGACTCTAAGGTCTCCACGGCTTTCTCTCAGTCACAGAGCAAAAGACATTTTCCTAAAAGTAAGTGTGATTTTAGAACCTTTATGCTCTGAAAGTCTGGAAAATCTTGCATCTAAATGCGAGATTTGCCGTTAGATTTTCTTTTTACACATATAATTGTGTTACTGCCCCTGTTTACTGCAAGAATCTTGGCCCATTCACATTCATCTCAAAGGAAGGGGTAAGACCTGAGGAACACAAATATATATATCTGTAGCTATTGAGCAACTGATACTGCTGCAACATGAAAATTACTGGTTTAGACAATGGATTTGAGCCCTGCTCACTCAAAGTAACCGGGACTGCTTTCAGAGGTAAACGTATGTATTGTGTTCTGAGATGTAGCCTTCCTCTTGGACTCTGAAGCTAAGTGTTAAATCACTCAACCTTGCTTTAAATAGAAGTTAGGTATCTAGTAGATTTGAACTTAAAGCTTTGCAGTCTTGAGTTTCTGTGGTGTGCTTCCTGTATCACTGATCCACACATTTGCTACAATGCACGGCATTGCTCATTTTTCTTCATACAGATGTAATCTGGTCAGTCCAATATTTCATTTGAACTTGCCTTTTGCTGCTGGGCTAGACAAAATCAATAGTTTACAAGATTGTTAGTTGGACACAGGATGTTTTGGAGCCATTCTCTCTGCTTGGACACTCTCCCTCTGTCATAAAAAGTGCCCTATGGAATAATGTGTCATATCTGGCTTTTTGATATGCCACATAAACCCTGAAATTTTCAAGACCACTGACACAAAAGAATTCCACTGATTAAAGAGATTTCAGAACAGAATCTTAAACCTCAAGACAATTATTGAACTGGATGTAGCTAAATTAGAGTTGATCTTACTGTAAAGAAAATAAAGCCCCAAATCCAAACCAAAACAACCAACCAAGCAACCAAAAACACACCAACCCACCAACCAACCAAGTTACCCATTATTTAATACAAAGTCTTGAACACGTGTCTGAATAACATTTTCTTGGTTTTCCCATAATAATTACAAATTAGCCACAAACTGTGTGGCACTTAGAATTTCTGATATTTTGGTCTCTCAATGTGTACAACATCTGCAAAATACAAAGGAATTCAATTTTCTACTGTATTACAGGATGACCAGCACTCTGCAAACATAAAAATCCCCAAACACATATTTAGCATTTCCCCTTCATTCCTACGTTCATTAGATTTCTAAAGCTGGAAGGAGTAATTAATCTGACCCAGCACATAAAAAGGCCATTTAATGACATCTAGTAATGACTACATGATTTTCATTAGCTTGTCTTTCAGAAAAAGCCACTGTACTAGATGTGAATACTTTGAAGAGATACTTATTACACCACTCAACAACAACAACAACAACAACAACAACAACAACAACAACAACAACAACAACAACAACAACAACAACAACAACAACAACAACAACAACAACAACAACAACAACAACAACAAAAAAAAGAAAAAAAAAAAAAGAAAAAAAAAAAAAGGTTGCCTTTGGGTATTCCTGAGTGGCAAAACTTTAGAAAGATAAAGAAAGAATAGATGATTTCCATTGAGAATGCAAAGTTTCTGGGATTTCTTGTTTTCCCCTGTGTGAAGACATTGCAGCAGGTATATAAAAAAAAATAAACCCTAAACTGGTACCCATTTAAAGTAAAATAACAAAACCCAAAAACAAACCCCAAAACCAACTTATGCAAACCTGCTGAAAGACCTGTGTTAATTTTACACCGAAATTAATTTTTTAAACTTCAGCCTGGAATGAATATTTAAGAACGATTTACCAGCTTTGGGTACTAGTGAAGTGTGGTGGATTGAAAATTACCCCCAGATAAAATCACCAGACTAGCACAGAAGGCTTGGAAGCAGATGAAGCTGTGTATTTACAGCAAGCTAAAATCTAAAAGCATAGAATACAAAGCATATCCCAGGGAGGTGGTGGAGTCACCGTCCCTGGAGTTGTTCAAGGCGTGTTTGGATGTGGCACTTGGTGCCATGGTCTAGTCTTGAGGTCTGTGGTAATGGGTTGGACTTGATAATCTTTGAGGTCTCTTCCAACCATGGTGATACTGTGGTACTGTGATATGTAGAAAATATATTTACAATTATTTACAAGGTAGAAACAACACAAGGACCCTCACAGAAATCCTCCTGAATTGTTTTTCAATGCCCCTGGATGAACCCAGAAGGGTTTCCAGCAACTGGACTGGCTCCTTCCTCCCTCTCCCTCCCTTCTCCTGTTGCCTCCCAGTTGGTTTGTACCATTGAGAAGGTTAGGACAGAGATAAGGGGGGCAGTACAGAGCACAGAGTTGCAAGGACAGAGAAGCCAAGGACATAAAGATTTTTATCCCAATTAGCAAACCAATGAATGTGTGTTGGTTTGAGGCTACTTGGACTATTTTAATGAGAGAAGTCAGGTCATTGATTGTGAAAAGAAAATAATGCTGAATTCTATATCATTCATTGGTTTGACGAGAGGGATAAAAAGCCAAAATGTCAACAATTTGTCCCACTCTTGTCTGTGATGCTGAATCTGTTTGTTTCCACCTCACTCTGCTCTAATAATCTTTCTATTAATCTTGACTATCAGAAAACAATGTCAACCTTGCTGGTTGTTTTGTTTGTCTGGGGAAAAGGAAAAGGAGAAAGCTTTGAGCCCCTCTGAGCAGCTTTATTTGTCCAGGAGGGAGTTTGGATTTCTGTATTATTTCTAATTTGTGTATCATTTTAAATATTTGTATATATATTGTGCATATATGCTTGTAAATTTGTCTTTGCTGTAAATAGAGCTTCATCTTACTTTCAAGCTGTCTGAGCTAGCCTGGTAAATTCCAAAGGGTGGGGTGGGGATAGGCAGGAAAGTTCCTAACCCATGTCAGAGCAATATAGACTTCATCATTATTCTTTTTACAACCAATCCTCTAATCTATTTACATTCTGCACTGAGCTTTCAGGAAAATCCTGATTTCTTGGCTGGAATAAGCCTTAAACCACTACGATGAAGACAGAAATTTAGAACAGAAGCGCTGACCTAATCTTAGCTGGAAAAAACATTAAAATCTGCATAGCGATCTGCTTGCAAAGAATATTTTAGAGTGAGCAGAGGAATTTTGGGACATTAAGGAAAATGAAGTGTTAAGGAAAAGGAAATGAATACTCTTTATTAAATATTATAAGCACAACTTTTTTTTTTTTTTTTTTTTTTTTTTTTTTTTTTTCCCTATTGCAATTTTCAGGGAATTTCAGCACTAAACATTTCCAGCACTCACATTGTCATGGCCTCTTGGGATGATCCAACATTTTAAATGATATTCAGCTGATAGCTCCAAATCTGCATCCACATTTTTGATAAATACCTACTGTTGACAAGCTTGGCAGGGAAAAGTAAAAAATATTCCAATTCGTTGTATGACCAGACTGAGACATTCATCAAAGCTTTAGTTCCCACTGACTGTCATTCTCCATTTTCACACCAGCTAGAATGTGACACCCAGGGTTCATGAAAATAAATGAAGTTTAAACATTGTACGTAAAGTTGCTTACTGGGTTGTTGGTTGGGTTTTTTTGTTTGTTTGTTTGTTTTATTTTTTTAAAAAAGATGTCTCCCCACTGCATTTTAAAAAGTTTTTTATATGTATCCTGTTATCAACAAAATCATAATATATAAGGTTGTCCACAGTTTTCCATCTGGAATTCATTACCTGCTAATGCTATGACATGGGACTGCAAAGTAATGTGAGTTTTGTTGTAGTAGCCACACATATACATATAACCATTTATGTTTTTGAAGCCTTCATAATGAAGCTTGAGTCATTACCAGAGGATATTTTCAGTGATGCTAACTGTCTGACATCTGTTGTGTGAATGCCAGTGATATATTTGAAAACTGACACTATAAGTAATCCTAGAATCCTAGAATCCTAGAATGATCTGTGTTGGTCTTCAAGCCCAACCCTCCACACAGTCAGCAGGGACATCCTCAACTAGACCAGATTGCCCAGAGCCCTGTTGAGCTTCACTTTGAATATGTCCAGGGATTGGGGTCTCAACCATCTCCTTGGGCAACCTGTTCCACTGTTCCACCACCCTCATAGTAAAGAATCTGTTCCTAACATCCAATCTAAATCTGCTCTTCTCTAGTTTAAAGCCATTGCCCCTTGGCCTATCACCACAGGTCTTTGTAAACAATCTCTCCCCACCCTTCTTGTAGACTCCCTTCAGGTACTGGAAGGCTGCTATTAGGTCATCTCTGGAGCCTCCTCCCCTCCAGACTGAACAACCCCAGTTTTCTCAGCCTGTCATCATAGCAGAGGTGCTCTAACTCCCTGATCATTTTCCCTCCTCTGGGCCTGCTCCATCAGGTCCATGTCCTTCCTATATTGAGTGCTTCAGACCTGGACACAGTACTCTAGCTGAGGTGTCATCAGAGGAGAGTCAAGTGACAGAACCACCTCTCTGGATCTGCTGGAAACACATTTTTTGATGCAGACCAGCATGTGATTGGCCTTTCTGGGCTGCAAGCCCAGATATTGAACATTGATAATTCTTACAAATTCGTAATTCCTCTGCTTGTAGGTAAGAATACAACCTTTTATCTTCACAGTGTTTTCTGTGCTAATTCCTGAGTTTTCCAAGAGGCCTGCTTTGACTACTTCATACTTTGCTGCTGCTTATATTACTGCAGAAGAACAATCTATTTCCTGATTTAAATAATCTGAAGTATCAGTGTTACTGTCTGGCAGGAATCATTGATCCTGTTGTACTGATAAATGATTGCAGAGCTGTGTAATCCAAGGCTGTCAGTACATCTGCAGTACTGATATCTCCTTTGAAATGATGCTAGAACATGGGGAAAATGTGTTAGCCTTCTGCCCTGGAGCTACCAGTCTATGTGTCATTTCACAGACTTGAAAAATAACAGTTTTTCCTTTGGTACTCGTTTTCCCATGAAACAGAATAATTAAAATGAAGTTGATAGGTAGCTGAACAAAGATGCAGATCAAATGGCAATGTGTTGAGTACCACCGTAACTTTCTGAGGGCTACAGAAGCGGCGGCAATGCTTCCTAAGCTGCACTATGAAGGCTAGTGTGCTGATTCCACACGTCACAGAAAGTTGCTAAGTTCCACTTTATCTGCTTCAGTAGAGTTTTATTAATTTGTAATTCCTAAATCTTGCAGTTTGTGGAAAGGAGGTGCCACGTGGTTACATACCTGATCTGCTGTCTACATATCACATACACATTCTTTCTCAGGTACTGAGAAATGGTAGTTATCAACAGATCTGCTTGTGGAAATCCAAATGCAGAAAAAGAACCCAAATGTGAAGTCCTAGTCTTGAATTGAAAAATATCTCCCTCTTTGTGATGGTTTGGGAATTACCTGCCCGCCCCCCCCCCCCC
>VWZE01015690.1:229018-254658 GCA_013396675.1 Eubucco bourcierii
ATTCTATGATTCTATGATTCTATGATTCTATGATTCTATGATTCTATGATTCTGTGATTCAAATCAGAATCCAAACTGAGGCTACTCCTGAGACACGAAGTTGTCTACTCAAAGCTGCATGAGTAGCACAGAGGGAAGCAGTCTATGTCAATTCAGCTTTGTATCACTCCTCGTTATTAAGCAAATGATTGCTCAGGTTAGTATGCACTTCAGTAACGAATTTGCATCTGTGTAACAGATACATGAATAACCTCTGTTTTCTGTAACCAGTGTAAAAATATTTCCTGCCTAAAGCATTGAGAAGTTAACATTCATACCAGGCAGAACATTCTGATGGTTGTTTTTATATGCTGAGCGGCTCCTAAATCCTGTCTTCTGCCTTTGGCCCTGGATCTAATTGTGTACTTAGATTATGTTCCTCTCTACTCTGAAGTATGTCAAAATACTCCAATGAAAAACTTCAGTGGTGTTATGTCAATGTAAAACAGACGTAGTGAGTGGAGTATCTCTAATGAATTTAAGTCCTTGATTTTCCCTTCAATTTAACCTTTCCATATATATAGTAAATGTAATATTACAGCTAATAATCTAAACCTAAGTTTAGATTATTGTTGTTCTTACAGTCCTCCTGATTTTCTGTGAGCTAATACACTGCCTCCTGTAATAGGACTGCATGCTGGTTTAAGAAAAGGACTTCCCTACATGCAACATCATCTACTGGGGGTAGCCCAGGTCCTGGACCATATGACAAGTGAGCACTGGATTGGGCAGCAGACATTCATAAGTTTGTGAGTGGGGAGGGCATCTTGTTTCTTGTGCTGGCCCTGGCATGTGTTAACCCTACTAGCATGGATTACTGTGGCCTCTATAGCAGCAGAGGACATGAAGTAGGAGCCTTCAAATGAATTATTGCAGGACAGACAAACAGTATGCATTTAGTTATTTGCCTTGTCTAGATGATCAGATAGTAAGATAAGTACATGACTTCCAAAACAAGAATACAAACAACCCTGAAGCCCTGACATACTAGAGTGTAAGTAGCCACAGTTTCACCTGAAAGACTTTCTGGTAATATTAAAACCACAATAAGAAGCAAAATATTAAAAGAAAAATAGGAAAAACACAAATAAGTGGATTAGCTGTGTGATATATCAGACAGAGTGTAATCGAATCCTCTGTCATATTTTCCATATATTTTTCTGGAGTCTCCCCATAAACCTTTTTCAAAATAGCCTGAACCAATTCACCCATGCACAAGTCTATTGACAAGCCCATTCAGTTTCAAAAGAGATGAGATAAAATTTTTAGGTGTTAAGAGAGGTTTGTTAGTTGAATAGAAATGGATCATTTAGCAAAGCAAGTACATCATTTTTATTGCAGTCTCTTTTTCAAGAGCACCATAGTGGGTCACAACTGGCATATAGTTTTGTTGTCAGATTAAGGAATTGATTGTTTTGAAGGATATTAGAACACATTTTACTAGATATAAGGCAGTTTCTGTTAGCTATTTTAGAATGTCTCTTCCTTTGAAACATGTCTAACAAACTTACTGTTCTCTTAACCATACAGAATATTCTTTGCTGGACATTGTTTTCAAAAGAGAACATGACAACCTGCATTCTGGCTTTCAAGCCAATTCATTGAGGACAGACAAAGGTTTAGTGGTTATCTGACAGCTTACTCAACCATTTTAATGTGCGTTAGAAGCAACCAATACCCTCTATGTGTACTACCTCCTCTGCATGAGCAGTATATTTTTGTTGCAAGAAGTTTAGTGGACCTTTGAAAGGATGTAACTTACATGTTGTCCAAACTATTTTACAGCTGAAATGTATAAGGGATGTGACTGACAGAATTTACTACCGTGGTTGATTTCTCATTTTGAAGATGAAATGCAGCATAGACCTGGAAATAAGTTGGGCAGACCTCTTGCAGGTCGATCTTTCTATTCAGAGGTCTTTCTACTTCGAATGAAAATATTTTTATTTGAGACCTGCATAAGCACTTTGAAGAATCATAACCATGGTGCCTCACAGTTGTTCAAGAAGTCATCTCCTAGTCTGAGATTTGAATAAGAACAAAGAAGCAGCAAAGCTTGCTGCAGTATAAAAGACTGTACTTATGATGACTTTAATAAAAAAATATGTCTTAGTAATAACAATGTCTGAACTGCTGGAAACCTGCTATAGATCTTTAGAAAATATAAACTGGCTATGCTCCCTATAGCACTCTGCCACTGTAAGCCAGCTGAGGTATTACTATTTTAACTTTTCTGTAACTTGACATTTCCTTATTTTAATTGTGTAACCTCTGTGCTGGACTGTATTCTGGCATTAAAAGCTTCACCATCCACCTCCTTTGATTGCTGCTTTTTAAAGCAAGGGGAGTAAAATTAATTGCCTCTGATCCACAGCAATGGTAATTACGTAGTCCCAACTGGGACCTGACCAAGGATGAACTGCTGTTGTTGCTTTTTGGCTGGAGACACTAAACAGGGATAATAGAGAAGTATGTCTGTTAGAGCACACTGCTTGTTTCCTACAACAGAGAATAATAGAAGTCTATAGCTGTACAATTACAGTTTAGCATTTGCAGATTGCAATAGTATCCAACAAAGGCTGAGAAGTGAGAAAAAAAATAATTTCATTCTTGTATATCTCACCTTACTAAGTACATCAGAGCAAACAGCTGGCCAACATGCTGCCTCTTTACTCCTTGAGTTTTCATTAAAGCATCACAGCAATATTACAGATCTAGAAAAATTACCAAAAACACAGTTTGTACACTCTATGACCTTAGAAAAGAGAATGAAGCAGTGATGGCAAAAAAAAGCCTGGGAATGATGAGGGAATGCTATCATGCCAGAGCTGCCAAAATCACTGCTTTTAGTAGTTGTCTATTCGTTATCTCTTAAACAAGAAACTGATTGAGTTCATTAATATCTTCCTACATGAACATGTACATCCATTATACCTCTATGTTTCTCTACAGAAAGTGTTAGCAAAAGAAACTTTTAACATATGTGCATGTGTATTTTGCACTTCCATATCTCAGGAAGAATAAGAGAAATTTTGCTGATGTTAAAAAAAACCCAACCCCCCTAACATTATATTTAAACAGAAGAAAGCATGGCTCTAAGAAATATCATAGAGTGTAAAATTAAGACACCACATCAAATTAGGTCTCTAACTCAGCTACCAACTTAGAAATGGTTAAGATATAAAAGATTAATATATTTTATTCAATTTTCTGATTTCTATATCCTCAGAGTAAATTTTTTTTTAGTATTGAGCAACATTCACCAGGAATTTTTTAATTTTTTTTTTTTTTATTTTAAGGATTTTTATTTCTAATATGATCTATTTACTAAAGCAATCCAAATTACAGGGTTGAGCAACAAGAATAAAAAAGCATTGTCCAGACTATGATCAAAGGACTGGATAATTTCTTCATTCATCTCTGTGAGGTTTGCAAAAAAGGTTTACTGCCAGAAAGAGTAAAATGTAAATGATGATGTGAAATTTCTTATTGGCATCCTGCCTTCATAGAAAGCACAGTAAGATGCAGATATCTCAAAGCTTCTATAGCTGAACTAAGGCTTCACATGACATAACTGCCTGTGGTTTTAGGATCTTGGTTTGGATTAGATAGCATCTATTAAATATATCAAATTGAAGGTAAAATATATGCAAGAAAGAGTATGGGGAAATTCCACAAAAATCTTCATCCTATTTTGTAAATGTGATTGGATTTCCACAGTCTTCAGTCTTAGAAACCTAGCAGTGAAATAAACTTTGGAGATAAATGTCTGCCTTCCTTCCCATGAGATTTTGAGAAATAACTTTCTGGTATTCATTTCTAACTTAGGTACTTTAAAAGTTCACCCAAGTAATGAAGATTGCAACCTGCTCTGTGTGAGCCTGTTCTTTAGGGTGAGGGGTGAGGAGTTTGGACTAGATGATTTCCAAGGGTCCCTTCCAACCCCTATCATTCTGTGATCTTGTGATTTTCTCTGACACACAAAGCTAAAAATTTATGTAAGAAATAAAACCTGATTTTTAAAAAAAATTCAGGCAAGGTAGAAAACATTACCAAAGCAAGTCTTATGCTAATCTTTTGAGGTGACAAATCTCACTCAATGTGTTTTTAGCATTTGAAAGCCATGTTGCTCTCATCACATGGCATGCAATTATGTGTTTAGAGTAACCAAAGCTTCAGTTAGCAAAACAAAGATACTGAAACCCTGTCATCTAGCACATATCAACCATTTTCTCAAAGTGCAGCTCCAGAGAAAGCCTCATTTTCACCTGATTGCCATGCTGTCATAAAAAATCATAATGTGATTACTATCTGCCATAACCTGAATCTCATCTCCATCCTGCTTTACAGGAACTTTCACTTTCAAAGTGAAATACCTCAGTCCTCAGGGGAATCCACCTTACCTAGACCAGATCACTCCCACCAGACCCAGTGGCCTTGAAGGTGTCTCTAGCTATTAATGTCCTTCCACTCTTAAGTCAGAAGTGACTGCAATCTCTGAAACATTCTTTTGGGCTGTCAGAAATAAAACATGCCTAAAGACTGTGTAAAGCAAATTTAGATGAATCCTGCACAGAGATTCCTAAGCAGTTCATAGAATTCAGCAGTAACTTCTAAATACTGAGCTACTTATTACAAGAGCTGACTGCAGTTCTAAGAGCATCCTGGGAACAAATGGCTTTGCAAGTGGATGTGTCAGGATTTGCAAATCCAAAACTGTAGCCCATAGGAGAACATCAGGTCTCTCTGAGTGCTGCCATTGCTCAGCTGAACAGCATTACTGAGTCAGCATCAGTCAGGAGAGAGTGATACCTACGAAACCTCTGCAGATATGGTAAGTGGAATAACTGCAGTCATTCTCAGTAGTGAAAAGCAGTGAAACATGGAGGAATGATTGCATATTTCATGGAAGAGTGCTGCAGCACTTTGAGAAGGTAGTTTGGTGTCATATTCTCTGTACACCCTGCATTGGAGACAAAACAGGAGGTCTGTACGGGGAGTCCTTCCCTCTGTGGCAATGCACACAAGAGCAGTAAAGAGATTGTTTGGAGAACACCTGTGCTGCTGCTGTGCAGATGCTGCCACATATATAGGCTTGTTGGCTTCTTCTGTTGGTATCTGGGGGTCCTAGTGGATGGAAGGTTGACCAGGAGCCAGCAGTGTGTTCTCGTGTCTAGGAAAGCCAATACCATTCTAAGGTTAATTAGAAGGGCTGTGGTTAGCAGGTTGAGAGATTCTCCTCTGGTGAGGCTGCATCTGGAATATTGTGTTCTGGGCCCTTCGATTCAAGAAGGACCTCAGGGAACTGCTTGAAAGAGTCCAGTGCAGAGCTACAGAAATGATGAAGGTAATGGAACATCTTCCTTACAAGGAGAGACTGAGGGAGCTGGGGCTCTTTAGTTCAGAGAGGAGGAGACTGAGAGGTGACTTCATTAATGTTTATAAATATGTAAAAAGTGAGCGCCATGAGGATGGGACCAGGCTCTGCTTGGTGATGCCCAATGACAGGACAAGGGGTAATGGGTGGGAGCTGAGGCATAGGAAGTTTCATGTAAACATGAGGAGGAGTTTTTTCCCTGTGAGGGTGACAGGTTGTGGAGTTTACCTCTCTGGAGATATTCAACACCTGCCTGGACGTGTTCCTGTGTGATCTGGTCTAGGTGATCCTTCTTTGGCAGGGCGGTTGGACTGGATGATATTTCAAGGTCCCTTTCAACCCCTAACATTCTGCGACTCTGTGATTGTTGAAGCTGAACATTTCAGGCTTCTGACTTAACACAGCACTGTTGAACTGGGAAGGTAAGCGAATTGTAGTACAAAACATACGTCTTGCTTTTCTTGGCTGTAACTGCCATAAACAAATAGGAAGTGTGAAGGGCATGTGCTGTCTAAAGAAAATGATGAGACTCTCTTTAAAAAAAAGTAAGGTTCTGATAGGCTACCGATGAAAAATGCAAAATGGATATAATGAAATAATTGCAGGCATGGCTTTGTAAGTTCATCATGAAATCATCTCAACTGCCATTATCTTAACTGAAAGACCCACTGCTGACTATGATTCAGATGCTCATATTTAGATTTTTTTTACTTGATTTTTGCTTAATTTTCTTCATTAGTGGAAGCATTTGCATGATAACAGGATCTTTGCTTTTAAGAGTTCATCAGCTACTGCCATTTAGTTCCCACTTGAAGTAATAATCTTCTGTTTATAATTTCATAATTGTTTGCAGTAGAGGTGATTAAAATCTCACAAACATAGCATTATTTTGACTTCAGATGGGGAACAAGCAGCAGATGAACTCTTCAGAAACAAAGATGATGTTTTCATGTAAAGTAAGGGGAAGAAATGAATAAGAGGAACACATCCAAATGCAATGTTTTTCAGTGTTTCCTTTTAGGCAATGACAGCTCTTTGAAACCCACACAATTCAGAGCCTCACATCTTCCAGTAGAATACCTCTTTATGATTTTTTCCTGGTTTCCACTCAAGGTACACATTTCTAGGCACAGGCAAAATATTAATTAACACATTAATTAGGCAAAATAAACTCTCCTATGCATTAACTGACACAAAGTTCAGAACTCTTGCAGACAAACCGTAATTTAAATTTCACCCTTGTAGAAATATGAATCAGTGTGATGCTGAGGTGCTGGAGCAAGTGCAGAGGAGAGCAACGAAGCTGGTGAAGGGCATGGAGAATAAATCTTACAAAGAGCAACTGAAGGAGCTGGAGCTGTTTAGTTTGAAAAAAACAAAAAAAACAAAAAAAACCCCAAAACTCTGAGGGGAGACCTCATCACTGTCTACAGATACCTGAAAGGATGTTGTGGAGAGGTTGGTGCTGATCTCTTCTCACAGGTAATTAGTGATATAACAAGAGGGAATGCCCTCAAGCTGTGACTGGGTAGGTTTAGTCTGGATATTAGGAAAAGTTTTTTCACAGCAAGAGTGGTCAGGCATTGGAATGGACTAGCCAGGGAGGTGGTTGAGTTACCAACCCTGGAGGTGTTTAGAAGTCATTTGGATGTGGTGCCTGAGGATATGGTTTAGGGTGAACCTTGTAGAGCAGGGATGTCGGTTGGACTTGGTGATCATGGGGGTCTTTTCCAACCTGAATGTTTCTGTGGTTCAGTGATTCTGTGATCAGGTGTATTTGTATATTCCGAGAGGAGGTGTAAAAGTTAGAGGGTTGTGGTCCTTCTCCTTGCTTCTGTGCTGTCTGTAAAGCAGGCTTGTTGGGCCTCACACAGATGTCTTTATAGACTCTCATTTCTGACCCCAATCACTTAGTGATGCTTTCATTAAACATCCTGCTGTGACATGGACGTGTTTCACAACATATAAGCAAACAATACTTGGAAATTCAGTGCATTTAGGGTTTGTCAGATGGGTGACTCAAGATATACAGGTTGAATTTGCTGAATACAAGAAAATTTACTTCCCTCCTCCTCACAAACCCCAAAGAAACCTGTAATCCAACCATGAGTGATTATCTCTCAGAGACTGCTAAGTACAGAGATATGTGCCACTCTTCAAAGCATATGATAATTTAAAACATTCACTAAAAGTTGTCTTTATTCACCCATTTATTATTTAAATAGAATGATGCAAAACACTGACAAGCAATGAAACATTTTGAGTTTGCTCCTCAGTGACATTTGTTTTGCTACAGGTATTACCTCCATTAGATGAACAGGACTGTGAGAATGAGATGTGTTTCCCTGGGAAATATGTAGGCCTTGTATTTGGATAATACTGCATGATTTTCTTTTTCTAGCAAAACCCCCAAAGCTAAATTCTGAGGGTAAAGTAAGGAATGGGAATTTTTAGTTATACTCTTTGCCTCATGACTCATTGTTTGAAGGTTCAGAGAGGGGTTCAGGAGTCACTTAGAGGCAAGATATCTAAAGGATTATCTCAAAGTACTTTAGTAAAACAAGCCTCTCCTGGCTTGTCCTGAGTCATGCTAGGGCCTCTTGAATACAAAGTTTGTTAGATTCAGGTTCCCTGTAAAAAGCAAACACTTGATTCCTAAAGGTAGGATTCACAGAAGCCCATGACTTTGGCTAACAGTTACCTCAGAGGGCAAGTAATTTCTATGAATGGAGTAAGAGGCCACTCAGTATTGTACAGGAGTTCAGACCTTCAGATAGAAAATTAGAGGCTGGAAAGGTAATCTCTGGCATGGGCAGTGGGTAACTGCTACCACACTTCCCAAAGTCCTCATCCTCTGACTCTTCCAGTGGGGATTATGCCTCAAGTTCTGTCTTGCTTTTTTTCTTAGTCCAACCACATGGCAGCCACATCCATGGGTCTCACTTTGGTATACCCTGTCCAGGAAGGTGTGCTTTGTGAATACCAGAGTGCCCTGGACCCCTGCCTGCTTAAGGTACATCAAGAAACACCTGGGAGTATAATAAGATTCCAGATGAAATACATCAGCATCAGTGAAAAATGAGATGTGTGCACAACATAATAGGAAGATGCTGAGGTGTTAAGGCACTGCACTACTGTTCACAATATTACATCTTTGTATTGGACAGTTCAGGGTTGGACAATATTGCCTAAAATTGTAGATATCTGATAAAGTCTCTGTGTATATTTACTATTAGACTCTGAAATAATTTATTAATTCATAAAATTGCTCATCCAAATATACTTCACCTATATTGGTATGAGACTTTCTAAGACAAATTTTGCAATTGGGCAAGATCCCAATTCCACTTCTTTAGTGAAAACTGAAATAGAGAACTTGAAAAGTATTCTTTAAAATACAAATTACATTTGTGAATGATTAAAGGAATGGATCTAAGGCAAAATCAGAGAAAAGAGTAAAGGACATTCAGTCTAAATACCGTCTAGGTTGCTCTGGCTTCAGTGGAAGAACCGTGTTGTCCCAGAACAGCTCTAGCAGAAAACAAATAGAACCTGTTACAGTTAGATTTAAATACACAATTAAGAACAAATAACTAAAAACTAAAATAGCAGATGATATTGGCAGTATATATGTAGAGCTTAATCTCACAAAATATAGGTATTTTCTGGAAGATGCCTGTCTCTCCTTAATAATCTACATACCATGTTCTGGCATAGATATCAAGGGAGATACACATTATTTCTTGCTGTGCTTCTGATCTGAGGGCCAAATCTTTTACAAGTGAAAATGACTGCAGTTTCAAAGACGTTTTGTGCTGTCATGTGAGTTGAGGTCCTGGTCTGTGTCCAAAGCCGTTGCTGGTAGGAGCTACTCTTTAGCTTGGAAATACATTCCCTACTTAGACAGTCCCTTTGGGTACTGCTTGAAAAGATAGGTATAAAAGAAGGAGAGGCTGATGGGTCTGTATTTCAGCAGGTTGTAGTTTCTGGAAGAGGGACTTTTGAGAAGTAAAGAGAGACTGAAAAAAGGTGAAGAAATTATTTTTCCTTTTTGTCATTATTGAGAATAATACTGTAGTAGACATAGAGATAAAGCTACTTATTCTCAGGGGTGGAATATATCATTGGAGATTTATATTTGAGAAATGTAGAAGTATGCAACTGTTTTGATTTTGTAAATTTAAAACAAAAAGTTGTCAAATGGATGCTGGAGAATGCAAATATACGCAGTTACTAATTAAATATGTGTACAATTTTGAAAGGAAGGACACATAAACCTCTCCAGATGAATAAACTAAGAGTTTTCTTGTTTAAAAAGTATCACCTTATAAGTACTCTAATTTAGTTGGACAGATTTGCAAGATCTTTGAAAGTGTGAAAGAAAGATTAAGAAAGAAATGTCTCCTTTACAATCTGTTTATGGCTTTTTTTGGGACTGTGCTTTATCTTGACAAACAAGATAAAGATCATTTGACAGAAATCCACTTATTCTTATCTTGCTAAAACTGATTTATTCACCCCCAGTGTGAAATTTTGTATTTTCTACTCTAAATTCAACTGCGCAGTTAGCACCTAGGCTCCACAAAAATCTACCAAATATAATGAAACAAATAGTTCAAATTGCCTCCATAAAACTGTGCTGGTTTGAGGCTACTTGGAGTATTTTAATGAGAGAAATTAGATCACTGGTTGTGAAAAGAAAATAATTATGATGTCTATATCATTAATTGGTTTGCTGAGAGGGATAAAAACCAAAAAATATAAGCAAGTTTTCCTCACTGTCCTGGGACATCTTCCTATTCACTCCACTCTAATCTCCTCAGTAACAAATAACAAGGTAAGTTTTGCTGCTTCTGTTTTTGTTTGACTGTTTGGGACAGCAGATGGAGGGGGAGAAAGAGGGGGTAGCTTGAGCCCTTCTGGGTAGTTTCTTTGTTTGTGAGTGAGTCTGGATTTCTGTATTATTTCTAATTTGTATACAATCGTAAAATATTGTGTATATATGATGGTAAATTTTGCTGTGCTGTAAATATAGTTTCATCTTACTTCCAAGCCATCTGAGCTGGTCTGGTAAATTTCAGTAGTGTGTGTGTGAGAAAGTTCCTAACCCAGATCAAAGATTAAGATTGCCAAAAATTATAAGCATTCTACAAATTAAAGAGCTTTCATGAACTAGTAACAACTCATATAAACTTTTGAGAAGGGTGATGAAGCTGGTGAGGGGCCTGGAGCACAAGACCTATGAGGAGAGGCTGAGGGAGCTGGGGTTGTTTAGCCTGGAGAAGAGGAGGCTCAGTGGTGACCTCATCTCTGCCTGGAAGGAGGTTGTAGCCAGGTGGGGTCGGTTTCTTCTCCCAGGCAACCAGCAACAAAACTAGGGGCCACAGTCTCAAGTTGTGCCAGGGGAGGTATAGTCTAGATATTAGGAGGAGGTTCTTCACAGAAAGAGTGATTGGCATTGGAATGGGCTGCCTGGGGAGGTGGTGGAGTTGTGGTCCCTTGAGGTGTTCAACAGAAGACTGGATGGGGCACTTGGTCTAGTTGATTGGGTAGGGCTGAGTGATAGGTTGGACTGGATGATCTTGGAAGTCTTTTCCAACCTGGTTGATTCTATGATTATGTATACAACAGAAGTATTTCTGTGGTTTCTTTCAGTATCTTTTAGGTCTGAGGTTGGGTGAGTGAATTCTCAAGCTTTACTAAATTGTGCAGGAATTTTCCTCTTCACGAGAAGTCTCTAAGTGAACTCACTTGAGCCATTTTAAATTGCAAATATTTGATAATCTGGGTAACATCACACAAGCATGTGAATAAACATGATTGCTGGCTACCAATCCTAGACCTACAAACCCCATAATACAGATGCGGTAGTACCACAGGTTTTAGTTTTGTTGAAAGATTTACCGAAGACCAATATAAATCCTGCCAGTGACAATTTCACATGAATAGAGCAAATAAATCGTACAGATCTTTATTTCTGTAATAAAAGTGATGCTTTGCAAATAAGGCATATCTCTCTCGAGTGCTGTTTAGAACTGATCCAAAATATGAGACTAGACACTTTGAAATTCATTAGAAGAATTGCATGTAAAAGCTAATAAATCTTGGTGGAAAGAGGTCTTCCATTCTTCTTAGTAGTGCTGAACCACGCAAGGCTTTTCCTCAATAACCTGTTTTCTCCTGCATACATTTTCTCTCGCTCATTTATATATGTATATAGATTATATATCAGTTAAGTGTTAGCATCTCTTGAATTAAATTGATTAACACATGTAAGGTCAAACAAGTTGAGCTACAGCAAATTCTAGTCACCACTGTTCAAAATTCACTTCTCTGACGTATTTGAATGCCTCCAGCTCTACATGTTATCTCCGGTTTTTAGTTTAATGATAGGTCTTTGTTAACATGTGCTTTCTCAAATCAGCTACCTCTCTGCAAGGAGTGAAGGCAAACAGTCTCAGCTCAGGAGGAAGGTGATTTGGAGAGGTATGAGCAGCTGAGTGGGGATTGTCCTGGGCACAGCATTTGAACACAAAATTGGAGGCTATCTTTCCTACTACAATAAAAAGGAAGCCGATAACAATGGTGTGCTATAAAAAGCAAAGGAACATTCTTCATTGTCAAACAACCCCACGTCTCTGGCAGTGCTGCTGCTGCTGCTGCTGCAGTACACTGGCTGACATCCACTCTGTGTTTGAACTCTGCTGTTACTGAATTTCAATTAAAACTGAAAACCACTCAAAGGCAGTAGGTGCAGTGAATACCAAAAAGAAACAAGATTTTAATTTCCTCGCCTGTTTTTGTTTTAGGTTTTTCTTTGTCTGATTGGGAAATAATGATCTAAGTTTGGTGGTGAAGGTGCTGGTGTGTGCTGTATGGGTCAAATCTACACCATTAAAGAAAGACAAGACTTAGGACAAGTTCCTCTGGAACATCAGAGCTGCCATTCATAAGCAAAAGTCATACCAGGGTGCAAAATCCCTTCAGCTTTGGCTTCAGTCCGTTTAAAAAATCCCTGGGGAAAGAGCACAATTTAAGAGAGATTTTTTTTCCCCCCCTTATGCAATGAACCCAGCTAGGCCTTAACTTGTGCTGCAGCAAACTGCAGTACCTGCAGGGTGCTTATCTACCATGAAAGTCTTCTATTATCTCTTTCTTTACATGAACGAAATGTGAATATTGTTCCTTCTTTCTTGAAAACCATTATACTGATTGGATTGTGTCTGGAAGCAACAGAACGGGGTTTTTCCACACAATTATTTTCAACAGATTGAAAATGTATAGCTGTCCTCATAGGTGCTGATGAAAAGTACTCTGGAGTTTCAAAGGCTATGTGAAAAACAGTAGGTTCAGTAACCTTTAAAAGTGTTCTAAGTGGAGGGGAAAAAAGAAAAATAAAATTAAAAAATATTTAAAAATGCATATTTTTTACTGTGGATTTTGTGGATTTTTTTTTTTAATGGAACTCAGTTGTCTTTATTGCTGCAAGTTATTGATATTGATTGTAATGAAATCATAAGCACTCCCTCTTAAGGAAATAAATACCTTATGTTAAAATTAAGAAAATTGTGGAATAATTATTGATCATAAAAGTGAAATCTAGTAAGATAATAGGGTAATCACACAGGGAATGCCATATATATATATATATATATATATATATATATAGATAGATATAGATAGATAGATAGATATAGATATAGATATATANTGACTCCACCACCTCTCTGGGCAACCTCTTCCCGTGGCTATTATTCCATGGCTATTATTTTTTCAGCCTTCCAGTATCTGAAGGGGCCTACAGGAAGGCTGGGGAGGGACTATTTACAAGGTCTTGTAATGAAAGGACAATGGGCAAAGGGTTTAAACTGGCAGAGGGAAGATTTAGACTGGATGTCAGGAGGAAGTTTTTCCAGTGAGGGTGGTGAGGCACTGGAACAGGAGGTTGTGGCTGCTTCCTCCTGGGAGGTGTTCAAGGCCAGGTTGGATGAGGCATTGAGTAACCTGTACTAGTGGGAGGTGTCCCTGCCTATGGCAGGGAGTTGTAACTAGATGATATTTGAGGTCCCTTCCAACCTTACCATTCTATGATTCCATGATTCTATATATCTGTCTGTATTAGTATCATATTAAACTATATCCTGAGAATCCTGGGTTCTGAGTGAAAGAAATGTATGCAAGTTTTCGGCTAAATAGAAGCTGCTATGTTATGACAGGAAAATGTTGCTAGGAAAAAGGCTGCTCCACATCAGCCGAGGACATATGTGTGTCTGTCATTGTGTGTATATGCATGTATGCATATTTATACACACAGCATTGAAAAATGTTGAACTGGTCATAAACTGAAACGAGTGAAGGAAATACTAGCTTTGCTAAAAAGCTGCTCCTTCCATTTTTCTGTCTTCTTATTTATCCTATCAATATTTTAATCATATCTCATTCTCTACTTTCTGCTTTGAATTTTCTTAAACCTATATTTTTTTCACCCTGTCAGCTCATCTTTTAATGTCATTTTAATAGATCTTGTCTTGCTTTCACGGAACAGTAAATGCAGTTTCATTGTAAAAGAAAATTGCCTCACTTGCACCAAGTTTCCTAATTACTGTATCTGGTAGCACCACTGAGTGTTTGGAGAAGGGTGAAAGAGAGAGAGGAAATAGAAGCTGTTATTAATCAACTCTTACTGGTAATTAAGGTCCTCAGCTTCTTATTGATCTTTTTTTTTTCTTTTTCTTTTTATTTTTATTTTTATTTTTTAACTTTTTTCCTTAAGTTTAAATATTTTTTTTTTTGGGGGGAGTTCTTTATTAGTGTTACATACCTTGATGTCACAGAATGTAAATGACAGGAGGAAAATCTTAGCTGTCTAGTCTGGTCCACAGCTAAGTCATTTACTCTGAAAATGTGAACATTTTTTGACAGTGCATGAAGGAGGTTGCAGGACTGTGGACCTGGACATACACTGAGTTTTTCCCAAAAAGGTTATGTGGCAGTACAAAGTGGATCAACTCAAATGACTGTTGTCACTGAACTCATAAATGAACCTGCATTTGCAGTCCCCTCGTGTGGATTTGTTGAACTGTATATAGGCAAGGATGAAAAAAACCCTAGGGTTCTTGAGGTTAAGGTGAACAAGTGGTTTGCCTACCCTATAAAAGTAATAATCTAACCCAGAAAGACAGAATTCCCCTCACCATACACGTAATTGATAAATCTGCCCAGAGTCACTGTGAAAGTGACCTTTAGCAAGAGTGACAATTTAAATTAGTGTAATAGTTTCCTGTGCAGTCATGAGATAAGAGGAAGAAGCTGGGAAGAAGTGCTCCTGCCTGTGTGAGGAAATACATTAACACTGATCCAGAGGGAGGATGGCAGACCACCTTGATGACAGTCACTCACAAGACAGCTGCAAGGGCAGGAAAAATACTTCATTTCATGACAATATGCTGCTTGTGCTTTCTTTACTTCACCATTTAAATTACATAGAATCCCAGTATCTAAAGAGGGCCGCAGTAAAAATCTGAACAAAACTAAAAATAGGAATATGTTACAGCAGAAAAGCCCTGGTGGGTCATACGATGAAATGAAAATTTGTTAATACTAGAGAACTATTAACAGTTTAATCTAACACTAAATTTGATTACACTTCTTCATCTTACCAGTTACCTGTGTAATCTTAAAGTCTCAGAATATGTGCTGCACATCTTCCCTCTGTAAGTGTTGGTGCCTGTGTCAGCAGTTGCCTTTTTCATCACTTTCTCATGAGATTATGGCACAAATTGTGACATGAAAAATAGTTTGCCTTTAGAAGGAAAAAGAAAGTCAGACTATTGCAAGGAAAACATAAGTTGAAATCCTACAAAAATGTTAATGCAGTTTATTTTAGTTTTCTTAATCATTTTAAAATAGAAGAATTAAGCCCAAGAAGTTGTTTAACTGTGTGTAGAGATCATGATGGAATTTATTTTTATTGAGTGACCTCATAAAGTTATTCACCACTGCTGTGATTTTTTTGAAGGCAGCTCAATAGAGTTTGACTCCCAGTTCCCATTAGAATTTAATGAGAGCTGGGCCTGTAAAGTCTCCCAGATTCCTTTGAAAATAACCCAGCCCATGATAAAATAATACAGTTCTGTGCATCCTTAATTTTTGACAGTTTGTTCGTGATTGGAATATTGATTGCAACAGCTACTGCCAAGCACAGAGCTCCCATCACTCTCGCCTGGTTTTCCATTATGTCATAAATAGATTGCCCGGCTCAATAGATTATACAAACAGATGGGGCTGGACTACTTACATGGGTTTGCTGAAGGGAAAAAAAGAAAAAANCCGAAATGAGTTACTTCAAAGAGTGAATAAGGACCAAAGCAAGGACAGGTCCAACAGTAGTAATTAGATTTGAGTCAAAAGTAAGCCTGATTGGGCAGTTTTAAAATGTTTGCACTTTGCAAGAAACCTGGCAACTGTGTGGTGCTGAAAATAGGAGTTCAATTAAATCTTTGGAAAGGCACAAAAGCATGCAAGCAGAAACATTTAGTATCCTGCTAAGATGAAAATTCATACAAAGTCAAATGAGAACCGAGGTGACTGAACAAGCAGTAGGAATAAAGGAACTGAGTTGTCAGAATAAAATATATTTGGGAACGATCTGAGTGAAACTTTAGTCCTTGATTTCATTTTCTTGCACATTTGTATATTTGTTTCTGGTAGTAAACACGTTATGACACTTGGCAAAAAGGTAAGGCAAGGAAAGAAAAGAAAAAGTGCTGATGGTTCAGCCTCCAGGCTTTCCATAAAATTTACTGGAAATCAGGATGCAAAATTGTGTTTGCATGTCCTACTGTGGTCTGTCATGTTATTAGAAGTAATTTATTTCCCAATACTGCTGAGAAAGAACTGGGACAACTCAGGAAAGTTATTAGAAGAGTTTTGGGCATCATTATTCTGAGGAAAGAAAAAAACAAACCCAAAACAAGCTGTGCCTTGTAGTAGTGAGTTACAACATTTCACTGAAGTTAGATTATGTATTCATTTTACCAGAAGGCCATTACATCTCCAGGACTTTTTGCTGGACTGAGAGAAGCAAACCAGACTAGCAGGTCCTGTTTGTGGGCAACAACTCATCAATCTCAATGGGCTGGATTGATTTGGTTTCCTGACACCTCAGGGGGGATTTTAGAATTAGTATATTGAGTTTTGGTTTTTTCTTGATGTTTGGCTTGTTTGTGGTTTTTTTTTTTTTGTTAGTTTGTTCTGTAGGTTCTGTTGTTGTTGTTGGTGTTGGTGTTTTTTTTTACCCTCGCTGTAATTTAAATGACAACAGTACCTAGAAACAAGGATTCCATTGTGTCCCCAGTGTGTAGGACTTGCTGTGCAACTGCAAAACCTAAAACATACTTCATATTCATAAGCAGTTCCAATAAGGATGAGAAAGGGTAAAACTGGGATACAGTGGGAATGGGTGTCTAAAAAGTCAATGCTCTGTCTAAAGGTAGTATAAAGCAAACTTAAATATGTTTCACAGACACAAATCACCCTTCTGGATCTTTCTGGTAAGACAAAATTGGTCACTGCTGCAGTCAGGAGTTTAAATACAACCTCTGTGCGCCTGCTACCAAAGGATACTTGCTTGTTTCAAAGCCATTGCAGCAGAAGAATATTAAGTGACTACTTCAAGACTGATGAAACAGTTCAGGGGTGATCATGATGTTGATGATGATGAATTTCATTCCAAAAACAGGTGGCCAGCACCGAACAAAACACAATATAAACTTCTGGAAAAATGAAATGATTACATAATATCATAGGATGGACAGGTGTTAAATTGACATTCTGAGATCAATTTAGAGATGAAAGACAGATGGAGGCTATGATGAATGTACTTGACTGAAGTCAGGAATCTTTATATTGGATGAACGTAGATATAAGACTTATAAGGGTGAAATTATGCAACTTCAAAGTACTGTCTTCCAGTACACTTGTATATCAAGTATATTTGACTTGATTAAAGACAGTGTCTGCAAAACGGAAGACTAATTTCTGCTTGTGAATTAGCTGTAACAGTTCATAATGTGCTGAATCAAGAGCAGTATGGGCAGCAGGGTAAGGGAGGGGATTCTGCCCCTTCACTCTGCTCTCATCAGACCCCACCTGGAGTACTGTGTGCAGTTCTGGAACCCTCAGCACAGGAAAGACATGGAAGTGTTGGAGCGGGTCCAGAGGAGGGTCATGAAGATGATCAGAGGGCTGGAGCAGTTCTCCTATGAGGACAGACCGAGAGAGCTGGGGCTCTTCAGCCTGGAGAAAACAAGGCTTCGAGGGGACCTGACAGGAGCCTTCCAGTATCTGAAGGGGGCCTACAGGAAGGCTGGGGAGGGATTATTTACAAGGTCCTGCAATGACAGGACAAGGGGCAATGGGTTTAAACCAGCAGAGGGGAGATTTAGACTGGATGTTAGGAGGAAGTTCTTTCCAGTGAGGGTGGTGAGGCACTGGAACAGGTTGCCCAAGGAGGTTGTGGCTGCTCCCTCCCTGGAAGTGTTCAAGGCCAGGTTGGGCAAGGCCTTGAGTGACCTGTACTAGTGGGAGGTGTCCCTGCCTATGTCAGGGGTTTGGAACTAGATGATCCTTGAGGTTCGTTCCAACCTTACCATTCTATGATTCTATGATTCTATGAATCAAGAGCAAGACTTTGGGAACAGGCTCTGAAAGAGCAGTTAAGTTTTCATTTCTGTCATGGAATATGTGAACCAAAGTATGGAAAATCCTGCAACATTTTGAGCAAGTTTATAAACACTTCCAGAAAGGTTTTAATTTTTTGAGCAAAGGTAGCTGCTTCTCTTGCAAGAGGCATACTCATGCAACCACTTATAGGCAGCACCAAGTTCCAAGATGGAAACATTAGTTGAAGATATAGGAAAGTACACACCAGAGCAGAATGACTTTGTTTCTGAGGATCCATCTAAACAGTTATCATTTCATATCTGTGGATTTTTCATGTATTTTTGGATCTCCTGTGTGACAATGGTTCTGATCTCACAATCTGCTGTGTGTAGGCAGACTGACACCAGAGAGGGTTTCTGCTGGAGGCAGAAGGGCTGTGTGCAGATGGAAAGGTCAAGCTGCACAAAATAGCTCGCAGGTTCAGAGGCCTGGCTGCAAACATATTTACCTTAGACCAAATTCAAATTTCCTTGTGAGTGTGTCAAGGTCCGGAAAACAGAGATTAACAGTATCTCTGTCCAGAGCAGCAAGCTTTTTTCTTCTAGGTTTCTGTGTTGTGAAATTAAGGTGCAAATGGGACCATATATTAGCACAAAACTATTTATTAAAGGATAAAATTGAACAAAACAGAGGGTGAGAGAGAACAATGTAGAAAAAGAGAAGAGCAAGGAAGGAAAAGAACAGGCATTATATTACCCTCAGTCAAATGTGGGAGGGGAGAGAGAGAGGCTTGTGTCTGGCCCAGAGATGTTCTTCTGTGGGGTTGTTCTGCAGGAGTTGTTCCTCAAATACTTCTGGTGGAGTTGCCCCAGTGGTGGTCTTCCAGTGGAGGTGCTCTGGAGATGCCCCGGTGGTTGTGGTTGTCTTTGCAGGCATTGCTTATGTCTTTTTATACAGATTTTTAGGTCTTTGTCCAAGTGCAGCTCCCCAAAAAATCTTCCTGTGTATTATCATGTTTGCAGGGGTCCGGTGGTGACGCTGGGGAAGGTTTCCGCCCCCTCCCTGTGCCACTTACCTGTCCATACCCCAAATACACATAAGTCTTTTCTCTGTGGGGTAGTTGGGCATTCAAGCCAGGCTGGAGTCCCAGAAGTCCACAAAGACACTGTATCTCTGTTGATTAGCATCCCTGAGCTCTGGCCAGGAATCTGGGCAATCTTTAACAAAAGCAATCTTTATCTTTGTTGGTTTGAACAAGGGAGAGATGATCAGACTCTCACAGAGTGCAAAAGGCATTTAAAATTAGACCTAGCTAAACTGATAAAGGTTTTGTACAGGGTAGTCTAGCATCAGCTGGTTTGAGGCTTGGACAACCATTAGAGTAGCTCTAAATTCTTAAAATTCTGGCCTATGATATTATTAGTATTATTAGCACAGATTTAAGAATGAAAGGACCGCTCTGTGTTTGCATTATCACTAAACATTGCCCTGTCTATTTGAGAAGACAGTTCAGAACTGAGCAGGTGTGAATCTAACAACCAGAAAATCCACTTTGCTTTCCCAAGTGAAACATCTATTTGTGCTTGAACCCTGGAAGGGTTTTAACTCTCTTAAAAAACCAAAACATTATTATCATCAATATGAGGGAGACTTTTGGAATCCTTAACCGGCCACATTTAAATAGTCCCAACTGAAACATGACCTCTTTGGCTTGCGTTTATCTGATACTAGATCACTGACCTGATGCTAGAGATCTTATAAACTAACCAGTATAACCTCATTTCTAAAAAACACCTATCAAGGTAATGCATGCAGTAGGGATGAAGGAAATCTCTTTTTTGCCTAGCTTCAAGTTAACCTCAGACTTCTGAATTTTGCACATTTTTACTATGGACACCCACAGAACTGAGTCTATGTTTGCAACGAAACGATATGCAACAGAAGAAATATCTGAATGTGAGGAGCAGTCTGCAAATATGGACAACATCCTCAGAGAGCAAAACTAATGCAGCCACACTGTGAATAAAAAGATCAGAGGTGGTGAGAGAGATACAGAAGAAAATAAACAATATGAGGGCAAAACCAGTGTCAGTTTCACTATTTATGTAATAACTTTTGTTGGAAATATGTTTAGTCAGAAATTATGCATTAATAGTTAATGAACTATCTGCTTCTAGATTCTCAACTCATTATTCATCTTTAAAAGTATCTGATGTGATGGTCATTAATGAGTGCCATATTTTCCTAATAGCTTTGCCGCCCTGTATTATGACTGTTCATTTACTGACCTTCTTTTTGCCATGTGGTTTGATCAACTTTGAATGATTTGCATTTAAATATGCTAACAGAATATTGAAGTCTCATAATACGACGTTGTTTGCAACAAAATCATTAACATGTTAAGATGTGGATCAAAAGGAGTGCTCACCAAAGTGAATACAAATGATACCATATGAAATGAATACGAAAAGATGAAACACAGTGAACAATAGACTCCCATTAATGTATTAGTGAGCATACTAATGACAAAATTGCTAGAAGATTTGATGGAAAGTCTCTACTAAGGAAAAATAGCTAATGTCTCCCAGAATATAAATATTTTCCTAAATGAGATAATTTAAAGGTTGATTTGGTATTTCTTTTTTCTTACAAGCGTGTGTCAAATTTACTCATTTGTCAAAAGTATTGGTTTACATAAATAATAGAATAGATGAATGCTTATGGTGATAAACAGTGTTCCAAATACTACTTTACAGTGTTTGCACAGGCTACTTTCCTCCAGGCTGGTGAATCATTTAGGGACTAACACAAATTTAACCTCACAGATTGAAATCTAAACTGGAGATTCACAGTTTGAGGGTTATTAAATGTGTGTTCTTTCAAAGGGAGCTTGTTAAGAATCTTCTTAATGAGGTCCATTTGTTGGTCAGAGTAATCATGATGTGGGTGATGTAGAAGTGTTTGTGGACATAGAGAAGAGAGTAGTTCAATCTTGATTTCTAAGCTACTGAGTTGCTATCTTTTCTCTAGTGAATGGGTAGGTCATCCAATAGTGTTTTATTAAAGGGTTCAAAGAGTCTCAGAAATGGCATTGAATGCCTGCTACAGTTATGCTCTGCTATCAGGAATACTAATCCAGTTTTCTGACTCTTTTCCCAAAAGGAAACAGGAAAACATGGAGCATACTAATATTTACAATTAATGCCAAGCATTTTTCCCACATTCTCTATCTATCCTCAAAACAATTC
Organism: Eubucco bourcierii; assembly: GCA_013396675.1. Classification (NCBI taxonomy): domain Eukaryota; kingdom Metazoa; phylum Chordata; class Aves; order Piciformes; family Ramphastidae; genus Eubucco; species Eubucco bourcierii. Next base: position 250,346 of record VWZE01015690.1, read on the forward strand.
TATTCGGGTCTGGATTCTCAGTCTTTAAAGACTTTGTAAGAACCTTGTCAATACGACAGATGTTCTTGTGTGTAGTTGTGATTCAAAACAAAAACAGTTTATTGCTGATAAGATATATATAGATATAGATAAATATGAGAGGAACCTCACATATGGTCAACCATAAGGACAATACTAATTCCTACATCTTCTATATTCTGAAATGGAAAGCTGCATCCCTAAATAAATGGCAAAATTCTCATGTTGCTGCACACGAAAACTAATGTTGCCCCTTCTAACTTCATGTCTGGCTTTTTAATAGTATAGACTGGTGGAACTAATAACTAAACAGAGGTACAAAAAATATTTTTCTTGTGTGAGCCATTTCAGAGAGAAGAGTGAGTAAAATGGATTTATTCTGATAATGTGAGGCCACCTAATGTATCAGGAACTGCACAGCTGACAGTCAGACTTGAATTGTATAAAAGATTTTAAACATTGCCAAGTGACACATCATGTAACTTCTGATTTGGTTGATAAAAATTGAGATATTTGGTAACAATTTCTGATGACTGCTTGACAGTTTTATAATTTATACTTAAATTAAATTGGTTTAGATATGTGAATCTTAATGTTTCATCCGGAATAATACGTAGGTCAAATACAGAGACAACATAGAATTATAGAATCTATTATTAGATTCCAACTGATAGAATCAGTCAGGGTTGGAAGGGACCACAAGGATCACCTAGTTCCAACCCCCCTGCCATGGGCAGGGACACCCTGCCCTAGATCAGGCTGCTCAGAGCCTCACCCAGCCTGGCCTTAAACACCTCCAGGGATGGGACCTCAACCTCCTCCCTGGGCAGCCCAGTCCAGGGTCTCACCACTCTCATGGTGAAGAACTTCCTCCTCACATCCAGTCTGAATCTCCCCATCTCCAGCTTTGCTCCATTTGCCCTAGTTCTGTCACTACCTGAGAGCCTAAAAAGTCCCTCCCCAGCTTTTTTATAGGCCCCCTTCAGATACTGGAAGGCCACAATAAGGTCACCTCAGAGCCTCCTCTTCTCCAGACTGAACAGCCCCAACACTTTCATTCTGTCCTCATAGGAGAGGAGCTCCAGCCCTCTCAACATCCTTGTGGATGTTTGGGAGTTCCCCACCCCCCACCCCCTTCTCTGGACATGCTCCAGCATGTCCACATCCCTCTTGTAATTGTGGCTCCAGAACTGCATGCAGTACTCCAGGTGGGGTCTCACCAGAGTGGAGGGGGGAATCACCTTCCTTGACCTGCTGGCCACATTTCTTCTGATGCAGCCCAGGCTCTGGTTGGCTTTCTGGGCTGCAAGAACACACTGCTGGCTCATGTTAAGCCTCTCATCCACCAGCATCCCCAAGTCCCTCTCCTCAGGGCTGCTCTCCAGCCAGTCACTGCCAGCCTGTATTTGTGCTTGGGATTGCCTTGACCCAGATGCAGGATCTTGCACTTGGTCTTGTTTAACCTCATAATGCTGGCTTGTGCCCATCACTCCAGTGTGTCCAGGTCCATCTGGATGGCATCCCTGCCCTCCAGCATGTCAGCTGCACCACACAGCTTGGTGTTGTCAGCAAACTTGCTGAGGGTGCACTCAATGCCTCTGCCCATGTCACTGACAAAGATGTTGAACAAGACTGGTCTCAGGACTGATCCCTGAGAGACTCTGCTTGTCACTGGCCTCCACTCACATAGGTGATCCTGCTCTGGCAAGAGTTTTGGACTTGATCTTTTGAGATCCCTTCCAACTACTAACATTCTATGATTCTACAATCAACAGGGATAAAGTTGGCAACAAGAGAAAAAGTTTTTAGACCAGTTAACCACAAATCAGTAGCCTCATTCAAGACAATTATCTGATATCCTGGGTTTATTTGTGTATACAAGGTTCAGCAGTGAGAAAAACTGGGAAAAAAAAAAAAAAAAGTGAGCAAATGCTGTGAGAGAAAGAAAGGAGACTCATATCTGGAGCTGTGGCATATGACCAGTGCTGTGTCTTCCTGTGTATCACCAGGTACTCAGAGGAGGAAAAAAGGCTCTAGAAATGTGTCAGTGAAAAGGAAGTCCTGATATCTTTCTCTTTGTAATACAAATACTTTGTAGTATAGCTCAGCTTCACTCAGATCTTTGGAGACAGGGACTCACAAATACAACCTGGAACGTTTGATAGTATCTGATCCTCTCCTTTGAAAAATAATGTTCTCAGTTTCAAATCATTGGTGATATAAAACTGAAAATAGAATTACTTGAGCCGTGTTTGTAAAATAGGCCAGTGGCATGAATAAAAGAAACCCAACCCTGAAATATTCAGTTTTTAATAAAGTTCTTTTATGATTAAGTTATTTACAGAAGTTGTACACGAGTGGAGTTGGAGTGCTTGCCCTATAAAAGCAGGGAGAACAGGGATTTGATTTCTCAAGTCGAACAGCATGGTATGGTTCTGGGCCACAAACACTTCTAGAGACTTGAGACTGTAAAGTGGGTAGTTACTGAAGACAATAGCTAATGAAACCTGATTTCCTATGGATTTGTGCCCTAATCTTTTAACTATGCACTGCTGACTTCACAGGTATTCTTCTTTTCCCCCATGCTACCTCCCTCTGTACAAGCAACAGGATTTGTGGTGGGTAATGTGGTGCTGCAGGTGCGCTCCCAGGACAGTTTGTTCCCTCCCTGCCTGTCTTTTGGTGGAGAGCAATAATTCTGGAATTTACTCTACCTGATTTCTGACTTTTCTTCACAGTCCTTGTGATAGAAGAGGATACCAGATCCTCTTCTGGATCTGATAGATTGCAGAGTTATTAGAAAGGGGTAGACAGACTGACAGGCATGATCAAGCAAGCCTTGTTTCCTTAGAAAACCAGGATAAGAAATGAAAATGTAACTAGTGAGAAGCAAAGCAGAGAATGATTGATTTCTATATATGCTACTGAGCAAAAAAATTAGTAAGACATGTTATTGCCTAGGACTGCAGTAGTAGTCCTGTACAAATAAACCAGAGACTGAATGGCATATTATTGAATATGGAAAAACAAGTAAGGTAAACCAGGTCAAGGTAAGCCTGCATCGACTAACCTTTGTGAGTGTGCTGGTTTGAGGCTAATGGGAATATTTTAATGAGAGAAATTAGATCATTGGTTGTGAAAAGAAAATAATCATTATGTCTATATCATTCATTGGTTTGCTGAGAGGGATAAAAAGCTAATAAGTAAATAATCTTTCCTCACTCTGTCCTGGGACTTTGCTCTATTCATTTCTCCTTTGATCTGCTCTAAAATCTCTCCTTTAATCTTGACTAACAACTAACACGTAAGCTTTGCTGGCTTTTGGTTTTGTTTGCCTGTCTGAGATAGAGAGGGTGAAAAAGGCGGCAGCTTTGAGCCTTTCTGGGCAGTTTCTTTGTCTGGGGGGGGGGGGGTTTGGATTTCTGTATTATTTCTAATTTGTGTATAATTGTAAACATTTGTAAATATATTGTGTATATATGCTTGCAAATTTTGCCATGCTGTAAACGTAGTTTCATCTTACTTCCAAGACGTCTGAGCTAGTCTGGTAAGCTTCGATAGTGTGGGAGCAAAATTTCCTAACCCACATCAGTGAGCAAAGACATGACCAGCAGCAATGCAACTAAAAATATATATAAAAAGGCCCACCAATAATGCCACTGATCTGAAGGAATTGTTTAGAGCTCTTCACTGTGTTGCTGAAGTGATGCCATTTTCAAAATTCCATATGCTTGGATCAGCCTCTCAAGTGTAATAAATAGAATTGGTGGCCCAAACTCTGACAGTTTTTATACTATTGTCATGGATAAGTAAGTCCCTTAAGTCATGGTGTTATTTGGACTTGTAGTATAAACAAGAATCATCCTAGGGACTTCTTACACCAGTATTTCTGCTTGATCCTTGTTGTAAAGTTACAGACTGGCATTTTACTGTGGTTTTTTTTTTTTTTTTTTCCCANGCTGGTTTTTTTCTTTGTTTTTTTTTTTTTTTTTTTTTTTTTAATCAGGATGACAGAAAGAAGATAAATACAAAATATTCGAGTTTTATGAACAAGGTAATTGATTAAATGGTGCAAAAGTAATATGAAATCAGAACCTTTTTCCTTTTTTTTTTTTTTTTTTGTCTTTTCTGAATTTCTTGGCCGACTTTAAGTCATTTATTACTGTCACATGTTATAAAGAGAATTAATCCTCAGGTAATGCAGGAAAGCTTTAAAGTCCCAACTATTCCAGAGATTTTGTAGAGTTGTTTATTCCTACTGTGTAGTTTTTGCAGTTTTGGAGGTGTTAACATAT
>VWZE01015690.1:254683-277506 GCA_013396675.1 Eubucco bourcierii
TATATATATATATATATATATATATATATATATATACATACACACACACATACCACATATAAGCATACAAACAGGTAGAATGTAGGGAAATATTTTCCTCACTCTGTTTTACTGGCGTTAATTCTAGGTGTGATAGTTACTCTTACTGCATATTTATTATATTTTAATTTAAATGGAAATATGATATCCAAAATAATGTCTAGTTGAGAGGTTTTTGTTGTTCTAGTAAAGGAATATAGACAGTCTTTCTAACTTCCATGTCTTTGTTTTCTATGTGTTAGTTTCTTATTAGTATTAGTTACTATGTATTAGCTTGAGATAGTTTCTTTTAATTGAATATATTTTGCATGGTCTCTAGATCCTATTAAGCTAATTGAACATAACATTGTTCCACCATTCTTAACTCAGGTGAACATCAACTGGGCTCTGACCATGTACATACCTGGCAGCATATTTGAAACTAGAATAATAAATCCAAAATGTACTCAGAATCATAGAATCACAGAATTATTGAGGCTGGAACAGACCTCTGAGATCATCAAGCCCTGCCTAGGACCTAACACCGCCACACTGACTAGACCATGTCACTAAAGTTGTAAGACAAACTCTCAAACTGAAGCGAGCTGTTTGCCTTGTGGCTGCTAATCCAGTACTGCCTGTTACAATGCACTAGCCAAGTGATATTTCTAAACTGCTCATTGTGTCTTGTTCTTTGTTGATTTTTCTCATTCTATGTATTTGAACTACTTTAGTAGGAAGTACTTAACTGAGAGATTCACAGAAAGAACGCATAGCATGGGGTGGGTGACCTATGAAGTCAGACATAAAAGATTTCTGTTTGACTATTTTTCAATGCTGTTTCAGTTGAATCTGAGACATTATTGCCTGTGACATTGCACAGCAGTCATTTTGTTTCCTCATACTTGCTAGACAGATTTACCAATTTCTTTTTCCTTGTTCTGTATTTTTTTTTCCTTTTTTTTTTCCTTTTCTGTTGTTCTAAAAGGAAAGACAGCAATATTGGAATCTGGAAGACAAATTCATTATCAAATTCCTTTTAAAATTGGTGCTCTGGGAAGAGGTCACACTAGAGAAATATTTGAGGTTGAGGTAGAATATCAATTTAATGATTTCTTTGGTGAGTGAAGAGCATTTGTTGCTAGCAGAACCTTTTAAAATTTTTTTTTGTTACCCCTTTTTTCTCTTTTCCCAAGCAAAAGCTGTGCAGCAGAGTGGAACTGAGGGTCAAAGTTTAAATACAGTTTGCTGTACCACCTGGTTTTGATCTAGAGCTCAAGTGTGTGACTGGCAACACTCACTGTCACAGTAGGAAGGCCTTGTAAGGGGGGATAGAGCAACATTTCTCTCTTTATTTCTCAAATTGTGAAAGGTGTGAGATTGACAACCTTGGAAAAACAATTCTCCTGGTTTATTCGGAAAGAAAAAGGATAGCAGGACAATCATAACACAATCTTCTCCCACAGTGCTTTGCCCGTTTGTTTCAGGCCTGCTTTAGCTGAACTCTTTGGAGGGTTTGAGGAGATCACTTTTTCTTTTGACCAATTCAGTCTTTGTCCCACTGCTATGATTCCCCACTGGAGTGCCAATTGTAGTTGTGTTTTCTTGGGTAGTTGCCACCTGTCCATTAGAAACTGGCCAGAGACCAGGAATTCACTTCACTTTGGCCACAGGATAGATGCCATAGGCTCACATTAACATTTTAGGCACCAAGGCTGGATTTGAAACACAAATTTAGACGTGAAAGGTAATGTATCTCTTCCTTGCTTACTTATTTCACGGGATCACAGGATATCAGGGTTTGGAAGGGATCCAAAGAGATCATTGTGTCCAATACTCCTGCCAGAGCAGGATCATAATCTAGCTCAAGTCACAGAGGAATGCATCCAGATGGGCCTTGAAAGTCTCCAAAGAAGGAGAGTCCATTTTATTTATGGCATTGCTGTGCATCCACTTGACTATTCTGTCTATTGTAAACTTTCTCTACTTAATTATTATTTTTAAAAAAACATTAAAGGTCCAAAGCAGATTAGAACTCATTTAGCTACAGGCTATAAAAACTTTTGTTTGTCTTCTTCAGTTGATAGCCTCTGAGTCCTGTGGCTGGCTTAAGAGTCTTCTGCACTGTGCAGGTCTCAAAGCATAGCCTGACCCAAAAAAATTAAAGAGCCCTGAAAAGTCATGCACAGTCATCTGTGAGAAAGTATTATTATACTATTAAGGTGTCATGATTGTGGATGAAAGAAGACATGAAAATCAAAAGAGATCAGTGTTAGGGATAAAGACAACCATATGGAGCATGGAAACAAAATTAATAGGGAGTTGATCAATAGATATGGAGTCTGAGTAGTTTTTTTTTTTCTTGTTTCTTTTTTTTTTCACTCATTAGTTATTCAATTGACTATAAAGGAACTTTGTAGAAAACAAAAGATTTGTCACTGTGTATCAGAATCTAGTTGGTGATTTAAGGACTTGTCAAAATAGCACAGCTGTATCCATTAGGTCTACGGTCATAGCAGTGATTTGTCTGTAAGACTGTGCCACTGAAAGAGCTATGATATATAAGGGTGTTGGTAATGTACTGTACTTTGAAGACCCAGAACAAGATATAGATGTACTAAATCTACTGTTCTGTCACTGAGAATAGCTATCATCATAATTTTGAAAGCCATGAGCAAGGAGATTCAATTAAAGAAAAAAATACCAAAATAAGCTTTTGTGCCATATTTACACACACACACACAAAAAAAAAAAAAAAAAAAAAATCAAAGTCCTTCCAGCTTTAGTCAGTGCAAGGAAATTAAAATGAACTGGAAGAAAAAAACAGTGCTGGTAAAGATACATTCTCTCATTGTGGAAGATGGAGATGATGGGCAATGGGTTTAAACTGGCAGAGGGAAGATTTAGACTAGATGTCAGAAGGAAGTTCTTTCCAGTGAGGGTGGTGAGGCACTGGAACAGGTTGCCCAGGGAGGTTGTGGCTGCTCCCTCCCTGGAGGTGTTCAAGGCCAGGTTGGACGATGCCTTGAATGAGCTGTACTAGTGAGAGGTGTCCCTGCCTATGCAGGGGGTTGGAACTAGATGNGATTTTTTAATTTTTTGACTTTTTTCTCTCCCTTTTTTTTTTTTTTTTTTTTTTTTTAACTTTTATTAAAAGCTAGGGATTTACAATGATTTACACTTAAGGAACTAAATCTGGACATGGTGCTTTGACATAGTTTGCTTGTTTGCTTTGCGGTACTTTGCTGACCAGTGCAATCCTTAGGTGCTGCAGCAGTCTCTAAAAGGCTACACTGCAATTGTGTATTACTTTGGTTTGGATGAATTTTGGAAAGTGATATGCAGCTTGTTGAGGACAGCTCTAAAAATTACTTGCCACACAAATGATAAGAAATTTCTATCATGTATTTAAATGGCTGTGTTCTAATGACTTTCTCAAATGTTGTATAATGGACATTTCTCCCCTGGAGGGGTGATTAGGAATGCCTTGCTTTTTCTTGTTTAAAAAATGGATATCTAAAGCTAGCTTGCACTGGAATTGTTACCTTCAGGTTTATATAACTGCAGTCAAGTTTCCAGTTACAATTTGCTCTTCCAGGTTATTTTTTTTTTTTTGTTGTTTTGTTTTATTTTGCATCCTGCTTAAATGTAACAAAATTTTTCTAATCAAGGAAGAACATCTTGTTTGCTTACTCTAGAAGTGCCCACCCAACCTGCTCACCAGCCAAGGTTTCAGCACCAATATTCATTCCATGTTTGACATCTCTAATGGAATTAAGGACCTCATTTCAGTTTTCCCAAGGGAAAGAGGTATCCACAGTAACCACTCTGAACTTAAGACTGAAGAAAAAATGTTTCATTTCTCTTTCATTCAGACTATGCATTACTCATGCCTTTAAAATATTTTTTTGGTAAGCAATCTGATCCCTGTAATTTAAAAAAGAAAACTCTCACTGCAGTGATAGCAGTTCAGAAAGAAGAAATATTTAAGACACAATCATTTCAATGAGATGCTGTATCATCTTTCCAAACCACATACTTCCTTAGTGCACTAATCACACATGATCAAATGTAATGTTTTGTCAGTTTTTAGACACTTTGCTATTAGTGTTACATCTTTTCCTTCATCAAACTCAGGCTCTGCTGAAGGACAGATTGTACAAATAAACATTAGATGGAATGTTTTTAAAGAGCAATTGTTTACTGATTGAAATACAAAAACTGTTGCTCATGCTTGGAGATCAAATTACACGCTTAAGAGAAAGCAAGCTACATAATTCATTGACTCATGACTCATAAGAAACATCAGGTTGTGTCTTTTGATGTGAAGAGTTGCAGAATCTTGTCTTTACTAGACAGAGCTGCAGATGACAGGCTCTTCTTAAAAATAGTGCCACTATGTATAATGATCTCATAGCCATTAAACTGCAATCCTCTCTGAAGGAGAGATATGAAGAGGCTGATCTGTAACACTCAGGTTAAAGAATCTTGTTTGAAGACAAAATGCTAGACTGATGTTAAATTCCACCTTAATTCAAAGAATTTTTTGGCCACATCTTGCCTCCCATGTAGGGTAATCAGGAACTGGACAAGGAGCAGCCATGAGATAGCAGGAAGAGAATTTAGTAGATCTCCTTCCCTGTGTGCTATGAAGTCATGCTTCAAAAACAAACAAACAAACAAACAAAAAACCCAACAAAACCCCAAACCAACCGAACAAAAAAAAAAAAAACCCAAACCAACCAAAAAACCAAGACCAGTGCGGAAAGAAAGAGGTTGTTTCTGAAGGGTATGTAGGGAAGGAGGAGCACAAGAGCAGCATCAATCTAGACCACAGGTCAACTGCTCCCAGGCTTCATCTCTTAGCAGCTAAAATGGGAAGGCTTTGATAAGGGGAAACACACAGCGGTATTTACCCCCCCGCCAGATTACCTCTGCCATACCATGGTTTGTGACTCAGGAACTTGAAGTCAGGTAAGTTGACTTTCTTCTCTATAACCTTTAATGGTCAATGTCCATTTACCAGCAACACCTGGGAACAATCAGGCCCTAAAGAGATTATATGAGGTCCTTCCACAGCTATGTGTACATGTTTGTGCTGGCTTTCTTTTATGCCTTTCAGAAAGGTCCAAACTGTGGGCACACAGGATGGACTGGAGGGTCATTTGAGGCTGTTAATGAAAACACATTGAGCATTTGCTCAGAGTAGTTTTCTTATCCATGTCTGTAGATAAATTACTTAGTTTTTCCATTATAGTTTTATATGAAGGGGACCTACAAGAAGGCTGGGGAGGGACTATTTACAAGGTCTTGCAATGACAGGACAAGGGGCAATGGGTTTAAACCAGCAGAGGGGAGATTTAAACTGGATGTTAGGAGGAAGTTCTTTCCAGTGAGGGTGGTGAGACACTGGAACAGGTTGCCCAGGGAGGTTGTGGCTGCTCCCTCCCTGGAGGTGTTCAAGGCCAGGTTGGGCAAGGCCTTGAGTGACCTGTACTAGTGGGAGGTGTCCCTGCCTATGTCAGGGGGTTGGAACTAGATGATCCTTGAGATCCCTTCCAACCTTACCATTCTATGATTCTATATGTGTGGTTAATAGTGCTAATTGTGTCATCAGATAATTTGTGAGAGCATAAATACAACTGAGTATGAAGAACATAGAAGATATATAAAAAGTCTCAGCAAAAAAGATTGACCAATTAAAAAACATGTTCTTGAAATGGATTTACCTGTTCAATGAGAAATAAAATTGACAGTGTTGGTATACTTAATGAAGTAGTATTTCCAATGCTCTTACCTTAGTATTACACAGTAAGGGGACTCTCTGAAAATTTCAGGAACTGGAATTGTATGATTCCAAGAAAATCTTAAATAAGCAATAATAATAAAAAAAAAGTTCCAGACTGTAGAAGAAAAAGTTGATTTCACATTAACCAGGTTGGAAAATACCTCTGAGATCATCAAGTCCAACCTATCACCTAAAGCTTCTAATTAACTAAACCATGGCACTAAGTGCCTCATCCAGCCTCCTATTAAACAATTCCAGGAACGGTAACTTCACCACCTCCCTGGTGGCAGCCCATTCCAATGGCCAATCACTCTTTCCATGAAGAATTTCTTCCTAACATCCATCCTGAACCTGGCCTGGCGCAGTTTGAGACTGTGTCCTCTTATTCTGTCACTGTGTGCCTGGGAGATAGTGAATTCCAGACATGTAACAATCATTTTTTTAAGGTAAGAGACTATTTTCTGTGAAGTAGGAAGGATGCAGGAATTCTATTAAAGATTCTTGGTCCCTGTGATTTATGATTCAGCAACATGATCTGACCTTGTAGGCAACTTGTTTTGAGGAGGAGGTTTGACCAGAGCCCTGAATTACACTATGATCTTGTGAGTCTGCATTTCTGTAGGAGCAGAACAGTGTGTACCTCTCTTGGGAGCGAATATTGACTTAATAAAAGCTGAAGACTCCACACAACTTTGTTATCAAGTCTAGAACGTGTAACCAGACATTTTAAGTAATATAGGAGAGAGTGTTTACTCCTGCTTTGTAAATTTATGCTTGTGTTTGGGAACACACTTGTTATCAAGTCTTTACATCTATTTCATAGTTTGTTCACCATAGCCACAGAAAAATACAGAGAAATTTGGATTAATGTGATCAAACGCAGATATGTGCTGTACAGTTGCCTACTGGCCTACTAGCCATCTTAGATTACCTTAATAGTAACACAGATAAATGAGTGAGTGCTTTTGGATGCTAATGGTATAACCTAGTTTAGACATCTCATTTAAGATAAGATGAATTGCTGGCTAGAAAGTTTTTTTCTTCTTCTTGACTCGTTGACAGATTCGTCCTTAACCTCAAAATAAGAAGGATAAAATAGAGAATTATAAAGGAGATGGTGATTCCATTTTCATGCTGATAATCATAAAATCATAGAATCGTAGAATGGTAAGACTGGAAGGGACCTCAAGGATCAACCAGTTCCAACCCCCTGACATAGGCAGGGACACCTCCCACTAGTACAGCTCACTCAAGGCCTTGCCCAACCTGGCCTTGAACACCTCCAGGGAGGGAGCAGCCACAACCTCCCTGGGCAACCTGTGCCAGTGTCTCATCACCCTCACTGGAAAGAACTTCCTCCTAACATCCAATTTAAATCTTCCCTCTGCCAGTTTAAACCCATTGCTCCTTCTCTTGTCATTGAAAGACCTTGTAAATAGTCCCTCCTCAGCCTTCCTGTAGGCCCCCTTCAGATATTGGAAGGCTGCTATAAGGTCTCCTCGAGGCCTTCTCTTCTCCAGGCTGAAGAGCCCCAACTCTCAGCCTGTCCTCAGAGAAGAGCTGCTGTAGCCCTCTGAGCATCTTTGTGGCCTCCTCTGGACCGGCTTCAACACTTCCATGTCCTTCCTGTGCTGGGGGCTCCAGAACTGCACACAGTACTCCAGATGGGGTCTGACGAAAGCAGAGAAAGGAGCAGAATCCCCTCCCTTGTCCTGCTGGCCTTGCTGCTCTTGAATTAAGAGAATAATTGGGAGAATGAGCTTGCTGCTACTTTGCAAAAGGACTGCAAAAACATTTTTGTGTTCCAACCAAAAGGTGTGGGTTGAATCCCCATGTTCAGGGTCCCATAGCAATATATCTCTTGCACAACTACAACCTCTTCTGCTTATTCTGCTATAGCAGACAAATCATGAAGGTCTCAGACCTGCAGTAAGGTCTATATAGATCTTCCCATTTACCAAAGAGAGTTGCATCCACTTCAGTGGAGCCACAACCGCTGCAGAATAATGTCTACTTGCAAAGATGGAAAGCAGACAAGAGAAGCAGAGAAGATAACCATTCATTCAAAGAGCTACATGAGAAAAATATAGAAATAAGAGATTTAACTGTTAGTGTACTAACCAGAAAGAAAGATCACATTTTTGGGCAAACAATCTACAGGTCATCTACTAAAAGAAGCTCCCCCATGTTTTGCTAGTTATGTTGTTTATAGGTGGGTGAGGGTGATTGGATTTGTCCTGAAAAATCTCCTCCTTTTGCATTTCTCTGTCTTCCCCGATCTTGTTTCCTTTCCTTACACAGACTTTCCCCTGTGGCTGCTCCCACCTGTCCCAGGATTTAATTCCCCTTTATTTCAGACTTCATGAGATTATTGAAGGTTTATTTTCAATCACCAACCTTCTCAAACAGGAATAATCTTATCTTAGGTATGGGTTGTGTTTGTAAACAGTGAATAGCTGTAGATTTGAATCAAAGAAAGGAAGTGTGTGAGACTGAAAGATGAAAAAGAGAAAGCTGATTTAATTCTAAATAAATCAACCCACACCAAGAGCAGAAAGTAAAGGGGTTTATAACTTCTGTGGAAATAATTGGAAAATGAGCTGAAAGATCCATATGTCTGTATTCCACTTCCTACTGTGACTATTGTTTTCGTAGTCTCTGTTAATCAGTTTTGCAGTTTCTCTATCAGAATTTCCTGATTGACTTAGGGATACTGAAATGCATTAAAACACAGAGTTTACTGCTATTAAGAATTTAGTTCTGAACAATACAGCATTCCCTGTGGTATAGGATACGAGCTGGACTATATACAATTGGAGGCTAGTCAATTTGTGGCTAGTCACACAGCCTTGAAGGCATCTGTGCTGCTTTTTTCACATCTGAGAAAGCCCATGAAGTTCAGAGAGACGCTAGATGTGCATGAAACAGCATCTGATAAATCCAGCAGAACAGAGATCTGTAAGCTTCTATGTCTGTAAAATGTTTACTACAGTTTTGTGACTCTCCAGGGGAAATGACTACACAACCACGGAACCCACAGAGAGGTAGCTGCATGTGCTATAGGGCAAACTCTGCTAAGTCTGTGAAATGAATTCCCTCACAAGGTTTAAAAAACACCACTGTGAGTCCAGAGATAATGGTTCTACTGCCTAGATAGATTTGTTGATCAATTTATTTCTTTTAGGATCTCTTTACTAAACCATCTAATATTTGAATTACATCATTACCATAAAACCAACAAGGTTTCTTTTATTAAGATATGATGAAGAAAACCCTGTAGGATAGAAACCTTTCATCTTTCCCCAAACCACAAATTGTGTCTTTTTAAGCAACTTTGCCTTAATTCTTAGTTTTAGTCTAACTTTCTGTTTCTCTTTTAAAACATAGTTCAACACTGGCTAAATCTTTCTCCTGTCACTATAGAAATCATTATGATGGTAGCTTTTTTAAATAGAGTAGGGCTGAGTTCTGTATCACCCACTGAAACAGTGGGAGATAGTCTGTTAAGTTACTTATGGTTAATTTTTCTGACTTTGGGGCTGCTAAACTAGTTTGTTCTCTTGTAGAGGAAGCCTAGTCACCTGAGCATTCCACTCCTGTCAAAACCTTACTAGCTGACTGGTTACAGCCTGATCTGCTACTAAATTTTGCCACCTCATTTGTTTTCATACTCAGCTTTGAGATTTGTTCATGAAAACCATTGACAGATAGAACCAGCTCTCCAATCCCCATAGTACTGCTAATAGCTTAAAGCCATCATGGGCCTGTGGTTGAACAAAGCATCCTTCCTGTTCCAGCAATTAATCATTAGCTGCAGGCTGCCCTTACACTTGCTGACTGATACCTCAGCATGGAAACCACAAACATATGGGAGCAGCAGTATCTCAAAGAATTGAAGCAGACTCCAGAATAAAGCAGAGGAGTGTGGTGAGATCTATAATGGGAAAATGCTGCTTGAATTGAAGGTGGATTCCATCAACAGTCCAGCTTTTCCTGGGCACAGGGGAATATTTTATGTGTGTTTTCTAACCCACCTCAGTAGCTGTAGATACTGAATTTATGTAGTGTTACACAACCTGTAACATTACTAGTAATTTTTTTTTAAACCAGTAAAGCAATTCTTTTAGACAAAATTGTAAACTTTTAAAAAAGGGAAATGGCATAACTAAACAACTCCTCTCTTGCCCTCAACTTTTGTCATGATTAGAAGATACCTTGTTAATTTAGTATTGTGTGTGTGATTGTGCCTCTGATTTTATTGCCATTGAGGCTGAGAAGAAAAGCAATACACTTCAGTCAACAGAGAAGAGGGACAAGGCAAGTACATATTAACCACTGGATGTATAAGCTGTGCGAGATGCTAAAAAGAAGTACAGGACTTGGAAAATGACAGAACATGGAATAAGGTCAGAGAGGGGCAGTGCCAGCAGACTGTAAAGAAAACAGTGAAATATCTGAGATTACCTCATATTTAGTGTTGTGGAGGATTGTGTGCCATCTGTGCTAGGATGTGCATGAGAACCTTGTGACAATTGCCATCTTGCGTGGCCTCAGGCAAAGAGGGTCTAAAATGTACCTAGACTACAGAACAGGATCAAAGATACTGCACATCCCAGGTGCCCTTCAAGATTCAGAGAAGTGTGTCTGGAAAAAGCAATAACTCACTTAAGGTATCAGATTAAAATGTTGTGAGTCTTGAAAGAAAGTGATTATCTGCGTGACTGTACCCTCCCTTCTCCCCCTTCCCATGCTTGACAGCACAGAACAAATAAAAGCTCCTTTGGATCTTGCCAATTTACAAGTACAACTTGCATATGCAATCAAAAGCAAAAATAAAGAAGAAGGGGGAAAAAAAAGAAGATAATGCCATTAGCAATCCCCAATTATTCCCAAATGCATGTTTTTGGCAGTGCAAGCAGTTGGAACTTCTAGCAACATAAACCAATACATTACTGAAAATCATGCATAAGCATTTAAATAAAGTACTTGGACAATTTAAAATTATTCTTGCAAGCTATCCAGTAACTGCAGGATTTTTATGGATACAACTGCAAAGCAAACCTACAATGTAAATATCCATTTAAAAATGCCCTAGCTTGCCTGTCATAGAGGCTGGAAATTCATTAACATGCTGTGTCTGAATTCTGAAGTGGACAGAGAGTTAGTTTGCTTTTGGGTCAGGGGGTGAAGCTTTGAATTGGCTCAAAGAATTGAGATCAGCCTGCCCATCCTTCCTTATTTGCAGAGCCCTGGATTTGTCTTGGCACAGGAGTCCTTTTGTTTCTCAGCATAACCTTGAAAATATTTTCAAGCAGTTTAAACAGTGCTTATATATTCCTAGGAACACTTCTACTTGGGGTGTACACAGACAAACCTCTACTCTGACAGGCAAGTATAGAAACCTGCATTAATGCCAAAAAGAGTTATTAAGCATTAAGCAAAGAACCCCTTGATTGTAGTAACACAGTTTCTGAAAGACAAGTGGAGTATGTCTGTCTGCCTGGAAATGTGGGTTGAGACTGCTCTGGACAGTCTGCACTGATGAGGATGTTTTTCCTTCAGGTTGTCCTTTTCCTGAGCTTCCTGTGACCCTCTCCAGTCAGCTCAGTGAGTAGCATTTTCACATCTTTAGCAATGTCATATGACAGCTTTCCTTGAGCATTTAACATCTTCATGAAAGACACATAAGCTAAGCTCAGTCTTTAGCAGAATAATACTTGGTAACATTCAGTCTCATTTGCATTCTGTTTTTGCTTTGCACTTACTCCATGGGATATCCCACAAACTCCCATCATATTCTGAAGCTGAGAAAATGATCCCTGTAGTCACCCTGATGAGTCTAAATCATCATTAGAAAAGCCCCCATGGTACTTGTTTCAGCTCATTATTTCTGGAAATATTTTTAAGGAAAATTGTAAGATTTTTTTTTTCTTTCTTTTTTTTTTTTTTTCCTTTCTTTCTCATGAATCTTCTTGTATTTGTTAACTCTCTAAAAATATCTTTCTTAACCTACTTTCACCATTGACCTCATTTGGGTTATCTGTAAAAGGCTCCCTCTCCACAATGAATGAAAGACAAATTTTATGTCAGAAGAAAAAGAAAGGAGGGAGGTGTCTATCAAATGCCCAGAAGTGTTATGAATCTGTGACCCATGATACACAGGAAGGAATGAAAGAACAAAATGAAATGTAAGAAATTGCTTCGAGACAGCATGTAACTTCTGTGCCAGAAAAAAGCAGATGGCAAAAAGGATCATGTAGAAAAAAGATGCAAAGGTTTCTATTTTATAAACCAATACACACTATGAATACCAGTATGTGGCTCCATTGCTATCCTCAACTTAGTTTCAGGTGTAACATGACGAGAAAGTTCTTCCATTCAGCATCAGTGGAAAAGAAAAACCACCAAAGCCACAGGTTAAATAGTTACTGCAGATATGTCAGTCATGAGGAGCTATTGGAACACGGGAATTTAAAAGGTTTTCTTTGGAGGCATTTTTGTTGCTTGTTTCTCAGTGTTGCATATATTAACTTTTCAAAAGTTAGTATTTTTCATTGCTTCACTGAATATTCATTCTACCCAGAAGGACATTTCTTTCATGAAGTCATACAACACCTTATCAATCATTTAAAATCAATGTCCGAATCCCACAAAAGAGAGCAGTCAATATACTCTCAAGGCTGTCTTTGATGAAGCTATATCATGATGTGATTTTATAACTACCTTTGTATCTAACTGCTCAAAATTAGCAGGAATACCTTTTGTGTCTCATTCACTTCTAATATTCCCCACCTTTTTATTTTCACAGGTGGTCGCAAACTTCAGCAGTTACAGAATCACTTGAAATGCTAAAATCAAGCTTGTTTGCAGCCATGTCCTGAATCACAGAATGATAGGGGTTGGAAGGAATCTAAGTCCAAACCTTGTGCTAAAGTGGGTTCACCAAGAGTGAGTTGCACAGTATGGGTGGGCTTTGAATACCTCCAGAGAAGAGAATGACTTCAGTTTAGGTAATTAAGTTTCTGAAAACAACATGTGTCTGCTCCAAAACTTCAGGTCTTCTGCATATTGCAGTTACAGTGCCTCTGGTACAGCTTCTCGGGCTCAAGGGATGCTGATATTCACATACAGCACCGTAACTCCACTTCCACTCTGAATTCCTTCCACTGCAGACACCATCAGTACCTTTTGACCATGTACATTGATTTCTGTGAGATTTCCTTGATGATAAAGGTACCAAGAAGCAAAGGCAAATCTGAGAACAAAATAACAATATTAGAATGTGGGCAGTCTGTTAAATAGTTCTATTCAGAAGAGTATTGAGAAGGTGCTGTTTTGCAGGACACAGTTATTGGCTTTACATAAGAGAGGAAACAGGATGTGGAGTTAAAAAATGAACCAGAATCAACCTAACTTTTATGAACCCCACTGATAATATTCTCTGAGTTCTTCTGCTTCTAAGTACTCCTGCTTTTAATGTGGCACTGCTGTAGGGATGTGGCAATCTTACCATGCAATACCAAAACTGTGGCCTTTCCTGAATGAAGTTAGTAATTCATCTCAGATTTTCAATCATAATTCAGATTTGATTATTATTTCCTCAGCCCAGGATGACCATTCTACCATATACAGATGGTCACTGAATGCCCTCAGCACCCGTCATTTTCTGTTTACTGTCCGTCATCCTAGCTCTCTTATTTTTCTCTGCTATCATGGTATTCAAGTTCCTGACAACTGTATGTTCTGTCACTTCACTAGTTAAAAACCATGCTGGCAGGCTCAAATCTGATAGGGAGAGAGAAGCTAGCCCTGAGGATGAGGTGGAGAAAGACTGAATTATTGACTTAAAGAAGAACAACTGACCCTTGAATTCTCATAACCTCTTGGCAGTCACAATGATATCTCACAGGTTACAGCAAAAATGGTCATCAGCGGCAGTAAACAAAACAATGAGTTAGAAATAGTGATGTCTGCCCTCCACAGATTGCGTCTTTTCTTCACACAGTGACCCACTCTGAGCTCCGTCTGAATGGGAAGATTGTAACATTAATACCTGTATGTCAGTACGTCTACTAACCTTATCGCTTTTTAATGCAGGCACAGAGAAAACAAGGAGTAGGGACTCTCACTTCCCCTCTCCTTTTCTGCAGTGAATTGTGCTTCCAGATGACCAATCTGTGACAGTAAATTAAATCTGGAGCCAACCTGAAAGAAGCAAACTATATCCATGCTAACTTGCTCTCCAAGTCTCCCAAAGAAGATGTCTACCTCTCCTGAGTTCCTAATAATATCTGAGCTGTGCCTGAAAACTGGTAGAGAGAGGATCATTGTTCTGCAACATAACCAATGTGGTATCATTGCTAACAGTTTAGCCAACACTATCCCAGAGCTTTGGAACATTCCCTTAAGTTATTTAACTTAACTAATGTAGATGTGATTATTGGGACTGAGAGTTACATATGGGTGGTTGTTTTGCCTATTCCCTTTTGTAAGAAGTGTTTTTATCAGTTTATGTCAACCTGATGTTACTGCAACTGAAGACAGTGTGTGAAGCTGCAGATACTCAACAGCAGAAAATGATGTTTCTCTTTAAGGACTTTATGTCATACATATATTATTGCTTCTATAAAATAGCTAAGTAGAAAGTGTTGGAGTGATTGTGATTTTTTAATTAAGGTTCTAGTATATCAATTTTTATTATTTAATTAGAGCTTTTATTTCTATAGGCAAGGCTAAGTGGAAATGTCATCAACTTGCTTGTTAATTTACAGGCCAAATTAATACTAAATCCAGTTATGTCATGTCTAGAGTTTGTTCACCAAGTGTCTGTATTTTACTTTAGTCACATCCTTTTGGTTAGGGTGCTTAGAAAGCTGAAGATCTGTCTATGTCATCACTCTCTATTTGTTTATTTTTTTCTCCCATTACTCTCTCTTATTTTTCTGAACAGCAATTCTTTCCATTTCTAATAATCTGAGACCTCCTTAGCACCAACAGAGATGGGTATTGTTTCCCAATATGAGATGATTTGACCTGGATTCCTGCTGCTTCTCCTCCCTGTCGTGTTTGCATGTGTGTAGTGATATATATCATGTGCACACAGGGTGAGAGAGAATAGAATCATAGGATCATAGAATCATAAAATGTCAGGGACCAGAAGGGACTTCAAAAGAGCATCTGGTCCAGCCCCCCTGCCAGAGCAGGATCACCTAGAGCAGATCACACCGGAATGCATCCAGACAGTTCTTGAGTATCTCCAGAGAGGGAGACACCACAAGCTCCCTGAGTAGATGGTTCCAGTGCTCTATCACCCTCACAGTGAAAAAATTCTTCTTCAGGTTCACATGGAACCTCCTATACCTCAACTTCCACCCATGGCCCCTTGTCCTGTCATTGGGGGGAGAAGAGGCTGGCTCCATCCTCCTGGCACTCACCCCTTACATATTTATAAACATGAATGAGGTCACCCCTCAGTTTTCTCCTCTCCAAGCTAAAAAGCCCCAGTTCCATCAGTCTCTCCTCATAAGGAAGACGTTCCATTCTTTTTGTGGAAGTTGAATACAGGAAGACAGGTCAGTGGCAGCAGGAGAACATGAAGGCTTGTTGCTATGAGCCAGTAATATGCTAGTATGTTCAGTGACTTCCATGAAGTTCATCACCTCAGCCTGAATTGCTGTGGACAAGTGGCTACATCAGCATAACTACAACTGTAGCTGGCACTGACAGGCATTACTGGGAGTCTCCACAGGCTGCTCAGGCACTGAACAGACTTCTGGATTTGATTACACTCACTGTGAGCAGGTCAAGGTTGGGTCTATGTACTTTCCATGAACAAGACTGGGCTCTTCAACCAACTATTTAATGATGCAAATTTATAGATAATGTAAAACAGACGACCACCTCTGTTTTGCCTCCCACTTGGTTGCCAAAAGTAGATAGATCAAACTTTCCTAAAGAAATATTAGAGTTCCACTACAATCTATTTTACTAATATTTTAGTACTGTGAATTATATTTAATTGTAGAGCAACAGGCTCTACATTAATTTCTCTGCTTACATTTTAAACATCGTTTCCTGTCTATTGATTCTCTTGGCATTGGTTACTGATCATATAACTCCCAAATGGTGTAATCCAAGCTGTTCATATTATTTGGCTGAAACTTTGTTTTGAAAATCTGTAGTAATCTAAGTTAAATAAACATAACGCTAGAAAGTATACTCTAGGGAATAAATCTGCATGGAAAGGGAGATGGGTAAAATAGATATTTTCTGTCTCTGCATATGACTGTCTGATTAAAGAAGGGAACGGCAAAGCATGAATGACTGCCTAATTGGATATTAGTAGGAAAAGAGTGACACGTGTTATAGGATACTGCTAGAGGATGACTCTGAGGGTTGCAAAGCGAAGCGTTTAGGACAAATGAGCCTGTCACATTAGATAAAGTAAAAGAAACAGTCAGGATTCCAAGAGCTTTTCTGACTCACAATTAAGAAAACATCTCCACAGGAGTCTGTGCTGAGCATACAAAAGATAACAGATGCAATATGTTAAGGGTATCTAGACACCTGTACAGACAACACTGCCTTTCAAAGGTGACAAAAAAATGGGATGAACTAGGTTTCTTCTTGACCCTTTTCAGGTTTTTTTCCATGATATACATCTGAAAGTATATATGAAAAAGTTGTTGAGTAATTATGGTTACTTTGAACATAAGAGTGCAACTTTCCTGTGTGAATATCTGTTCTGACACTGAGAAGTAATAATTTATTTGTCACGAGAAAAAACTATGAGAAGTACAGGAAGAAAAGTATGTCAAGAACTGAATAACCAAGATGGGAATGGATTTCTAGTAAGGAATTGCTGGACTTTTGAGTTAGTTTGTTTTCACTTAATGTTCAAAATTTTTTTCCTGGTGTGATTTTTTAAATTGTTTTCAAATAAATACAAATTAATTGACTTAATGAAATAAATAAATGGAAAAAAAAAAGAAGACTGTTTTTGGCTTTTCACAATTTTTAAACCCTGCGTTAGTCATCTGCTTTGAACGGAGTTCACAGGAGTCCTGTTCAATTCAGTCAGAAGGTGTCACAACATCTGATATGTGCGCTGTCCAAAAACAATACCAATGAAGTGATAGATTTGTTTTGAACCCAAATAAAATCTCCTTCTCTAGTTAAGTAACTGGAGACTCCATAAACTCAACCTTTAAAGTTCATTGCTGGAATAAAGGCACTTCATTTATTCATTCAAATTCCGTTAGAATTTTAAACAAGACAGTTCAGGAAAATGATCTCTTGGTTTCTCCAGGCTACCATCCTAAGTAGTTCTCAAGTAGAGTCATCCAAGTATGGAGTTTATTCTCATTTATTAGAAGACAGATCTCCAAGACATTACTATCACCTTAGAAAGGTCAGAGTTGATACTTTTCACTAACAATCTGGAGAATGAATGGAATTCAATGCGTTTGTAGATATTCTGTACTACCCCCAGGGACTATATACTCTGGAAATCAGTAGATGTTTGCTTCAGTTGGGTTATCACTTGCACTAAAAACTCTGACCACTCTTGATCCCTCTAATCTTCAGAAAATTCAAAGGACCTATGATCCCGATGCTATCAAGGAGTGAAATGGAGTACCACTTGAAAAGTAGGTCGCTTGAAATGTATGTCTGTCATGTTAGAATAATCTAAATCTATAGTATCAAAATAGAAGAATTAATCTAGAGATGTATAGGCAGAACGTAATAACTCTACCTTTGGTAGCAGATCTGGAGTACTGTGTACAGTTCTGAAGCCCTCAGCACAGGAAGGACATGGAAGTGTTGAAGCCGGTCCAGAGGAGGCCACGAAGATGCTCAGAGGGCTGGAGCAGCTCTCCTATGAGGACAGGCTGAGCAAGTTGGGGTTCTTCAGCCTGGAGAAGAGAAGACTTCGAGAAGATCTGATAGTAGCCTTCCAGTATCTGAAGGGGGCCTACAGGAAGGCTGGGGATGGATTATTTACAAGGTCTTGCAGTGACAGGACAAGGGGCAATGAGTTTAACCTTGCAGAGGGGAGATTTAAATTGGATGTTAGGAGGAAGTTCTTTCCAGTGAGGGTGGTGAGACACTGGAACAGGTTGCCCAAGGAGGTTGTGGCTGCTCCCTCCCTGGATGTGTTCAAGGCCAGATTGGATGAGGCCTTGAGTGACCTGTACTAGTGGGAGGTGTCCCTGCCTATGCAGGGGTTTGGAACTAGATGATCTTTGAGGTTTCTTCTAAACTTACCATTCCATGATTCTATGATTAGCAGGGGAATTATGATGAATTTGAAAATCTTGTACCAGATGCCTTATTCACAAAGCGTTCTATGAAATCAATAAAAAGATTCTCTGTTGGTACAGCTCAGAATTAACATTTTGTATTTATTTAAAAAAAGATAAAACAAAATCAAAATTGCCCCCGCCACCACCAAAAATACAAACAAGCAAACAAGATTAATTTCAGATTTTATTTTTATGTACAATGGACATAAATGTTAAATTGCATAGATCATAGGCATGCATATAGTATATGGCTAATTATCACATACATCTATCAATCCATTCACAGTTACTGTTCTATATTTTTTTAAAGTGTATTTTTTTTTAACTTACACTTTCTTTGTTTCCAAACTCTATCATGAAAATTAATAAAGAAAAACACAAAGTGAAGAACAGAGCATATTTTTCCTAAAATTGGAGGGCTTCTGTGAAAATGCCTTTTGTAATTGAGATAGAATTGAAGTCACTTCTGTGACATGGAACTTTATCTGATATTCTCATTTACCCATCCAGATAGGAGTTTGAAATTATGTTCCAAAGTATACAGAATTCAGTGAGAATTAAAAATTTTTTAAAAAAGAAAAGAGATGAAAAACAGGACTGAGATGGTGTCAACAGGGTTGGCAGGAGAAAGCATGGGCCATAATTCACTACTGATCCATAAAATAGATGATATAATAGTTAGAAAGTCTAGAAATGCTTCCAATTGGAAATGAGTGTGATTTTGATTTCTTACATATTGTGGTGTGACTGATATATGTCTAAAATGAGAATTTGTGCTCTTGTATGGTAACAGCTTTTAGTGCCTTATGCTTCTACTGTAAAAGTGGCAACAAAGCCAATGGTAGCAGGAAGTGATGCTTTTAATTTTAACTGCTGGGTCAGCATTGCTAGGATGCTTGACCCCCAAGGCTGTTACAGATTGAAAATGAAGTACTGCAATTACAATTTTCCCCTTGTAGTGATCCTACTTTTTTATTTATTTTTTTTTATCTTCCAGAAAGGCAAATATTTCCATTTTCTCCCTGATATGTATACCATTCAGCAATTTATTTTTTCTGTCTTTTGCATTACTGGGAAATAAATAGAAAACATTATTTTCTGTAGAAGTGTTAAGGAAAAGAAGATGTAAAACTGCAGCAGTATGTGTGGTGAGTCATGTCAGAGTATCTGGGGCTTTTTCATTACAAGGACAAAATAATTCTTTTGGATCTCATTGTAGTAAGATGCATATCACTGAAGTGAACACTGCACAATTTCTAAACCATTAATTGAAGAAACATGTGAAGATAGGGAATGGTATGAAAAACAAAAATTTGCAACCAGCAAGACATTTTCATGTAGAAAAATTATTCCAATGATCATTCAGTGTATATCATATATCTGCATCAGAAAAACATTAGGCATGATGGAGTATTCCCAGCTAGTGCACCACATAACTTCGTAGCAAGCATGCGTGGAAAATACAAGTGGAAGAGAACTTTTCTTTCTTTTATTCTATTTTATCTTCCCTTTCCCTTTCCCTTTCCCTTTCCCTTTCCCTTTTATTTTTTTCAGTTAGTATGTCTGATTTAGGATCTACTGTCTTCAGATGTGTTCCCTGAAGGGTGTGTTCAGAACTCTTAGTAACATGAGATGACCAAATCTCTGTGTATCTGAACACATTTCTGCATCAGTATCCATTTTACTGTTCGAATGGGTTTTACGTGCTGAACATTTTTTTCCTGTGCAAGTATATTATTATACTGTAGGGCATTATTTCTATGCAAGTTATTGCATTTTGTAAATGTGTCTTGGGAGATGTTAGGGCACATTTTCTAAAACAGTTGATACATAAATGAGGCTGTTCAACTATTACTGGTGAAATATTGAGGTAGGTTTTACATAAGGAGATTATTATCACTAGCATGGACAACGTTGATGTGCACTCTTGGGTGTTAAATATTGTTAATTCTGGCAGCTGATTTGACCTGCTAACTAGTTAACA
The DNA here is from genome assembly GCA_013396675.1 of Eubucco bourcierii. Taxonomy (NCBI): domain Eukaryota; kingdom Metazoa; phylum Chordata; class Aves; order Piciformes; family Ramphastidae; genus Eubucco; species Eubucco bourcierii. Next base: position 274,779 of record VWZE01015690.1, read on the forward strand.
AACTGAGAGGTCAAGTATTTCATATCTGAGTATGTTAATGGTTAGATGCAAAATGCTTTTGCCAGAAGATTTAAAACTGTTTTAAAAGTTGTAAGCAAAGTTTCTAGGCTTAGGAATTGGTATTCTGATTTGCTGGTAGCTGGTATTCTGATTCACTGCTCTGTATAAATACCATGGTGAAATACTATTTAAGTGAGTTGAAGTTTAATTGTAAACCAGATACCTACATTAAAGTGTTTCTCCTTCCCCTAATGCCATCTCTGTGTGTTCCCTTAACATTCAGTCAAATGTTGAGCTATGTTGTTTTCTCTTACACATATTTTGGTTATGAAGGGACTTAATATACAAACAGATAATTTATAAGATGTTCTGTTGTGCTTTTAGAAATAATATTGCAATATTATGTGCTACAATTAAGCTGCTTAGGTCTGTCCCTTGAGGTTTCATTTACATATGTTTCATTTTCACAATGTTTGGTAACTTTAGATATTTAATACCTAAACCTTAACACATGAATGTTCTTAAAAACAGACTCAGGGTAATTATATGTGTGCACAGGTCAACAACTCAAGTCAGTTGCTGTTTAATGTCTGACTTTTTAAAATGTAAATCTTATGCTGCTATGAAATTCTCCTGTTAATTTTTTTATACCTTTCATTAAAAAAATTTCCATTAGAGGATTAAAATGAATAGTACTGAATTTTAATTTCTTTGTACATAAGCTGATCAGTGAAACCATATTAACTGTGGTTTAAAAGATTCTTTGTGTTCCCAATGTGTGTCTTTGACTCAAAAAAACCCCCCAAAACCCAAAAAACTTAAGCATGTGTTTAAGCCTGTAACAAAGCACATTGGGCCAAGATTTCATTCCAAATATTCATTAAAGACAAACATAAAACTCCCTCTGATTTCAAGGAGCCAGCATTTTAATTTGTAGAAAACCATAGTTGCGCATTTGATTTATATGTAGATTAAAATAGTCTGTGTGCATCCAGATCCAAAAGCTGCACTGCACGTGTTCAGTTCCAGTCATGAACTCTGAGCAAATCAAACATCCCTCTGAATCACTTATAAATGTCTTGTTATCTTGAGAAACTTACAGAAGGTTTGAAACTAGAAACCACACCTGGAGTATTGTGTCAGATTTTGAGCTCCTCCGTTCAAGAGAGACAGGGACCTGTTGGAGAGAATCCAATGGAGAGCCACGAGGATGACTGGGAGAGTTGAGCATCTGCCCTACAAAGAGACTGAGAGACCTGGGGCTGTTTAGTCTGGAGAGGAGAGAACTGAGAGGAGATCTAATCAATGGCTATAAATATTTCAGGGGTGGGTGTCAAGTGAATGGGGCCAATCTCTCTTTGCTGGTCCACAGCAATAAGACAAGGAACAATAGCTACAAACTGGAACATAGAAGGTTTCATCTCAACATGAGAAATTTCATTACAGTGAGGGTGCCAGAGCACTGAACAGGCTGCCAAGAGAGGTTGTAAAGTCTCCTTCTCTGGAGACTCCCCAAACCTGCCTGGATACATTGCCATGCAGACTATCCTAGGTGATCCTGCCTTGGCAGGGAGGTTAAACTCTTATGATCTCTGGAGGTCCCTTTCAACCTCTAACCTTTTGTCATTCTATGATATTACCACAGTGGAAGCATTCATTATATAGCTGCTATCTGACCTAAACTGGCTAAAGACACAAGGAGCTGTGCAGCGGTGATACATTAAGGGAGACAAGGACGTTAACACTCATACTTTGACCACACAGCTGGGCACACATCTGATCACATAGAATGGGCAAGCATATTTCAGGAGATGATTTGTGCAACGTGGCCAAAGACAAGAGCAAATTTACAAATGTTGAATTGACACTGACTATATTTTGTCAGGTGAAACCAGGTATCTCCTCTACTATGGAGTAGTAGAGGATATACTGTCTCCTCTACTGACTGTGACAGTATGTCAAAGAAAGGGAGAAATTCAGAGCAACTCCTCAGGTCGTCTCATTTCTGAGTCATTTCCTTGGAAGAATGGTGATAAGAAGGGGCCAGGTAACTTCTGCTGGTGAGCCACCAATGGGTTTTTTTAAATGTAGAGGACCTCCTTCAACAACTCAGCAAAGATCATATGACATTCAGTGGCATTTCAAGAAAGTGTTAGTTTATTCTCCCTTTCTCTTTCCTGCCACATGATAAAATGAACACCTCCCTTGTTTGTGCCTTTGGATCTCAGAAATCTGTAGGAAGTAGGAAATGCTCAGGTGTCACCCCTAGATAAATGCAACAGTGACATGGACAGAGGAATTAGTGCACCCTCAGCAAGTTTGCAGATGACACCAAGCTGCGTGGCACAGTAGTCTTGCTAGAGGGCAGGGATCCATCCAGAGGGACCTGGACAGGCTGGAGAGGTGGGCCCAGGCCAACCTCATGAAATTCAACAAGGCTAAGTGTAAGGTCCTGCAGCTGGGTAGGCACAATCCCAAGCACAAATACAGGCTGGGTGGTGAATGGTTGGAAAAGGACCTGGGGGTCTGGGTTGAAGAAAAGCTCAACATGAACCTGCAGTGTCCACACGGAGCCCGGACAGCAACCGAGTCCTGGGTTGCATCAAGAGCAGTGTGGCCAGTAGGGCAAGGGAGGGGATTCTGTCCCTTTACTCTGCTCTTGTCAGACCCCATCTGGAACCCTCAGCACAGGAAGGACATGGAAGTGTTGGAATGGGTCCAGAGGAGG
>VWZE01015690.1:281656-346930 GCA_013396675.1 Eubucco bourcierii
TTCAGCCTGGAGAAGAGAAGGCTTCGAGGGGACCTGATAGTAGCCTTCCAGTATCTGAAGGGGGCCTACAGGAAGGCTGGGGAAGGATTATTTACAAGGTCCTGCAATGACAGGACAAGGGGCAATGGGCTTAAACTGGCAGAGGGGAGATTTAGACTAGATGTTAGGAGGAAGTTCTTTCCAGTGAGGGTGGTGAGGCACTGGAACAGGTTGCCCAGGGAGGTTGTGGCTGCTCCCTCCCTGGATGTGTTCAAGGCCAGATTGGATGAGGCCTTGAGTGAGCTGTACTAGTGGGAGGTGTCCCTGCCTATGGCAGGGGGTTGGAACTAGATGATCCTTGAGGTCCCTTCCAACCTTACCATTCTATGATTCTATGATTCTATAAGTTTGCTGAGGAGTTTGCTCTTCCTTACCTTGTACTTTCCCCATCCCTCTCCTGCCCTGAAGGCTTTCCTCGATATTGTGACTGATTCACTTTTATGGGGCTGAGTATAACTTTAATATCTTGCTTTGGTTTTAGTTTGACTACTTCAATAAATTTTCATTTCAGCCTGTAGGTGTTTCCTATTTCTGACTCTCCTCTGCTGGGGAGGGCTCTCAAGTGATAGAGTAACTTAAATGCTTTAGTTTAACTCCATATAGGGGCTAAATGTAGACTCAGAGTAGATTAGGAATTTACCAGTTTCATTATTATTCTAAACACTATAAACATCACACCATTGATCTTTCTTCACCCATTACAACAGTCAACAACTATCAGGAGAAAATTCTGAAAGGCAAATCATATATAAAGGGAGAAGTACTTACTCATGTCACATCTCTGAAACCAAAGGAACTGCTACCTTTCCTCTGTGATGTTAATAAGGCCTTTCCTAATGTTTGTTGTTGCCTTTTGAGCATACTAAGTGGTAGGAAAGTTTCATAATTTTTTTTTTCCTGTATCATTTGCTTATACATTTCCTTCGTGTTCCCTTTGTTTCTCTTTAGTTTAGCCTTTTTCTCTACTCCCTCAAGTATCTCATTTCACAGGCAAGTTCAAGTTTCTACTAGCATTCTTTGAACCTGTTCCATAGCAATACTTTCATACCTTTGACTGTCTTTTAAAACCTGTTTTATGCATTTTTCCATCAGTCTTCATCTTCCAGAGCCTATATTTTTTTCCCTCCATGGAAAAGAATAATGGCAATATAACTACAGTAACATAATTGTTAGCTCAGATTTAGTCCTTGTATTGAATAAAATAAAGCTGAGCATGGTAACAGTTTGTTGTTGCCTACTGTAAGTCAGTTTTTAGCACTAATATTAAGAGCAAACCTCCTGCTTTAAATGATTTAATATCAGTAACTGACAAATATTAATAAGTGTAAGATTTCTAGAAAGCTTTTGACTGCCATGAGAATCTGAGAGTTGAATCTGAGATGGTGCTCACTTACAGTTCTGGCATTTTGTCATTGCCACTAATACACAGAGAAATTGAAAGAAAAAAGCAGTGAAAGAAATTCAATCTACCCAGACAATAAGTACCCAGTGTAGTTTCCTCATCACTGCTTTCAGGCAGGAGGAATGTCACTCCTCTGCAGATGAGGAGTAGCTCAGCAAAGAAAGGCAGTGTTTGTCAGAAAATGATGAGAATTGACCTGGGCTAAACTAATGCTAAAGAACAAAATCAGAAAAACAGCCTTGTAACTCTAGGGAATAGGTTTTTCATCCATTATCTAGTGTTTGTATAGCATACAGGTATTAAACAGCTCACAGCAACTTTCAGGTTTTAGTACAATGTTGAACTGTGACTTAAATAAATGAAAATCACTTTGTACCATAGTGTCTTAGCAAACAGTTTTACACTTGTAAGAGATTCCTTATTCTGTCCTGTTGCCTTTTAAATAAGATTTGCCTGTCTCAGAATCCAAGACTCTTACTGGATCTATTTGACAAAATTAAGTCTTGCTTCTCTTTCCCAGTGCCCAAATGTGAATTCATACTGATGGAGGTTCAGAGTGTTAAAACAATGAAATGGTTTAAATTATTAGAGCATCAGTTGCAACAGATTTGGGATTGCTGGTGATAAATGCACTAACTGAAAGGAGATCTCAGATGATAAATCCTGGGCAACATCTGACAAAGTCAGATATACAAACTTTTGCAATACTTCTAGTATGTAATAGAAAGATGAGCAAAAGTTAAGCTGTATATTGAAGGTGCAATTCTTACCAAATAAGGTGTCCCTCCATGAAGGAAAAGGATCACAGCTTGTTGACTGTCCTCATTTCAAGCTTTCCCACCAACTGCAGCTGGTGCAAGTGTTCCTGAACCTTCTTCTGATACCTACCTGCCTGTTCAAGAGGTGTTCATCTCATGGGTTTTATAGCTCAGTCTTGGCTGCCTCTGCATTCTGGTTGACATTTAGCATGGTTTAGGTGGAGAGTGGAGGAGCATAGTCGTGTGTTTTGCATGTACTCCATTTGTCTCATGATCATCTTAAGTGGTATCAGTTTAATAAACCTGCAGTTGATTAGGCAAAGGCCTTTGCTTGGGCACTCAAGGCTTCAAATTCTATTTTGAAGTTGGGCGTTTGTGTTGTTTTAGCTTTGCTTCAGCTGTTTAACCAAAGCATGGATGCTTTTCTTCACAGAACTCCCTTCTTTAATCATTTGGCAAGCCAACTTCATATATCTTCCTTTAACATAAACATGTGTGGTGGGTTTACTCCACTTAGAGTCCGGGATTTGCCCACAGAGATAAATTACCACACTACTTGGAATTTTGGAAATAAAATGAAATTATTTTTTACAAAATAGGCTAAATATTAAAAGTGATAAACATATACAAATGCCTATAGACATTTACAAGTAGACAAGAGCCCAGATAATCACTCTGGAACATCAGTCTGGGGCACTCCTTTGTACAAAACCCAGTTAACAGGATATTATCTCTTCTCCGCTCCCAGTCAGCATTCTTACCAGCCCAAATGATTCTCAATGCAGAGAAGTAGTTAAGGCCAGAGGGACAGGGAAGAAACAAGCAAGCAATGGAAAGCAAACCAGAGAGAGCCAGAACACTGAACCACAGAATACACAGAAAAATAACAACCCAATGAAATGAGATAAATTCACCTCTTGCATTCTGTTCAGCCCCCTTTTGGAACTGACTTTTGAATCCTCTCAAAAAAATTCTATTTAAAATTTAGAATTAAGACATTAGTCATTAAAATTGTAACAACACATCTTGGTTGCAGATGAAATCAGTCCAAAGCACATTAAACCACCTTCCATTCTTCTCCTGTGGTAAGCTAGGCTTTATCCCATATGACCTTAAACTTCATTTCAGCTAGTAAGAAACATTCATGCCATTGTTACTAAAGAGCTGGCAGAGACCCATTAGTATGTATGAGAAGAAGACAATGCAGTGAAATCTGAACACAAACATTTCTTTTCACCTTTGCAAATTTCTTCATTTTAACCTTTTAATATTCAAAATATGAAAAAAAACCCCAACACTTGTATGTTCAAGCTTTGTCTCCAGGGTGAATTTTCCAGCTGTCCTCAACATAGATTACTAACCCTCTCATTACCCTTTGATCATAAACCTGTCCAGTTTGCCTTGAGACATCTTTTTGGTTTTGATAACCAGTTTCAATTTTTGATGAACACCTGGAGGAAGAAGCTGAACGAACTGGGCTGCAAGCAAAAAATATTTCTAACAAGATTTTCCTATGCTATACAGACTATTTAATATCTGGGTAACAGACTTGAAAATTTGTCTGTCAGCTTTGCTTTTGAGTATTTTTTCAGAGAGATAGCACTAGTGGCACCTTAATGCCTTCATCAGCTTTGGCTCAGTAAGGGGAAAGCTGACTGTAAAATCATGTTCGTCTGCTTATTTTTCTGCCAGGATCAAACTGAAACAGGAGGCATCCCTTGGCTTTAAAAAGGTACTAGAATTTTTTACTGAGATAGTTTGATATTACTATTGAGTTTGCTCTGACCGTAGCTGAACCATTTGCATTCCAGAAGAATTGTGTGTAACTGAAGCAGAAGTTGAAGCTTCTGACATCTGAGAATGACTGAGAGTCTTCAGGCAAAAATCAAACTGTTATTAGCTTTTTAAGTACTTGTTGTCGCATTGACTTATGTGATCTTTGCCACAGTCCTATACACAAAGTGTGTTTCCTTCTGAAATGCTGGTGCAGAGAGCTTCAGTGTTTGCATCTCTTCAATGATGACAGCACTCAGTTTTAAGGTCATGCCTGGGCAGCAAGCGCCTACTGGGAGTTGCTTCTGAGCTGGAACATTTCACTTAAGAAGAGTAGAAATGATTGACAGTAGGAAAAAAGGCAATACTCTAGCAGTAATAATGGACTTACTGCTTGAAAAAAACCTGTTGAAGCAGCAGATGGGAATTGGTTGGGGGTAAACTCTGTTACCAAGCTGACAAGTTAATGAAGTGTTAAAGCAAAAAAAAAACACCCAAAATCAACCAACCAAAAACCCAAGGAAGGCTGGTTTTGGGTTTGTGGGGGGTTTTTGATTTTGTTTTTTTGTTTTGGGGTTTTTGTTTGTTTAGTTATTTTTGTTTGTTTGTTTGTTTTCTGGGCCCTGTATATGGGAAAAATGCAAATATTCATGGCTAGGGCAGTAAAATGAAGAATAAATCAAGGCAGCATTCTTAGAAATTGACAGTTCTTCAAAATAGTGCAAACAGCCAGGGGCTCTTGAAACCAGGTGTATGACAGTTGCTATATGTTTCCATTTTTTCCATCAGCATGAGTTTTACCAACATGTAGTCTGAATAGATTTCTTTTTGGTATCTTGCTGCCACTTTTAATGACAGGACTACTTTTTAACATCTATACTCCAGGCTGCACTCTCAGTTTGAAGACTATTTCCTTCTTCCTTGAACTGAATCACCTCGAACTGACAGTTTAATAGACATAGTTTGCCAAGTAGACTATGATAAAGAATTATGGCAATAGAAATTGATGGTGAGTAAACAGATGCTGCAAGATCTGGAAGGTTCATCTGGGATTTTGGAGTATAAAGATAATCACACTAACTTGGGTGAAGATGTACTTGAAATATAAAGGTTTAGGTGGGTGGTTTTGGTTTTGTGGGGTTTTTTTGTTTCATTGGTTTGGCTTTGTTTGTTTGATTTGTGCACCTTGAGAAAGAGTCCCATGATGCTTCCTGAAGGATGGAACAAAAAGGTCTATGAAGGCAAATACCTAAGAGGCATAGCCACATCTTTATGTGGGGAATTGTACTGGTTTTGTCTGGGACAGAGTTCTTCATAGAAACTTGTGTGGTGTTGTGTTTTGGATTTCTGACAAAAAGAGTAGCGATAACAATGGCATTTTTTTAGCCATTGCTGAGCAGTGCTTCCATAGCCTCAAGGTCTTCTTTGTTTCTCATGCTGCTCTCCCAGTGAGTGAACCAGTGTGGACAAAATACTGGGTGGGGACACAACTAGGACAACTGAATCCAGCTGATCAAAGGGATATTCCAGGCCATATGACACCACGTTCAACAATAAGAGCTAGGGAAAAGAAGGAGGAATAGGGAATGTTCAGAGTTATGATATTTGTTTTCCCAAGTAACTGTTCCACATGTTGGAGCCTTATTTTCCTGGAGATGACTGAATGCTTGCTTGCCGATGGAAATAGCTAATGACCCTTATTTTACCTTGCTTGCATGCACAGTTTTTTTGTTTATTAAAATCTAAAATTTTTATCCTGAGTTTTCTCACTTTTATCCTTCCAAACCTTTATCCCAGTGAGATAAAGAAATCAAGTGGATGTGTGACACTGAATGACCTATGGGGGTTAAACCACAAGAGGAACAAACAGAAGTGAGTTGCCCACATCTGTACAGGTTGATTTCTGTTTTGTTGGTTTTGGTTTTTTTTTTTTTTTGTGTGTGTGCAGCAAAACCCTGAAGAGAGATGGATGGCCTTTTCTGAAAAATATATGCCAACAATGGTGTTTTGTGTCTTTTTGCTCAGTATTCACCTTTAAACACTTTGTCCAGGAAATGGCTGCTCCCTCCCTGGAGGTGTTCAAGGTCAGGTTGGAGGAGGCCTTGAGTATCCTGTACTAGTGGGAGGTGTCCCTGCCTATGGCAGTGGCTTGGAACTAAAGGATCCTTGAGGTCCCTTCCAACCTTACCATTCTATGATTCTATGAAATAAGACCAAGGCTTAAGTTCATTTGAATCCCCATTCCTAGATTATTCAAAACCTCACAGACTTTAAGACTGGAAGATTAAAGTCATCTTTCTCTCTTCCCCCTTGAACTTTATCATAAAGGAAAGCCATGGAGCTGTATCAGTCTGATAAAAGGGTATCCCAACTTCTCTTGGATGAGGCTAGATCTCTTGCTCCAATGCCTGCTCTTGGAGAGTGGACTTCTTCCTCTCTTTCCCATCATGTCCAAACATTTGTTTTCCAATTAGGTACCTGCATGTCTTGCAGACCTTTTAGCCTTTCTTGGAGGACCTGAGCAGAACAGGAGATATTCTTTGTTTGAACCTAAACCTCAGGAACTTCTTCAGAATTTCCGAGCACAGATATGTATGTCATTTTAGACATCAAAGACCTTTTACAGAAGTGTCTGGAGGCCACCAGTGGGCCATGCTTTGTCTTACCTAAACAGTCACTGTGGGGAAAGTAGACTGGCTCATCTGTGGTCAGCATGTAACTGTGGATAATGAGGGAAGAGGAGGGCTCCAAATTATTTATATTTTTTTAAATACCCCTTTTAATAATCTTTAATTGTGTTGTTTTGTCTGAAAACCAAAAAAAAAAAAAAAGTAATATTAATCACTAATCTGTGAGCTGCTGCTTAGTAAGTAGAGAAGTGAAAAAAGGATTTGAAACAAATTGAATTTTAGTAAGGAACTCAGACTTGAGACTTCAAAAAGGGTGTGAAAAATTTCATTTTTCAACCAGCTGTAATCTTAAGCCATTAAAATCCTTAGTAAAAATTAGTTTAAATAGAAAGTAGCTAATTTTAGTCAACATCTTTTGTTGACTTGAAAGTCAGTTATGGCCTGATTTGCAGAAGTACTAGCAGCTGTATATATTCAGATATTCTGAATGCTGTGTCATGTTTTTTGTGTCTAATATTTATATCCAAGTTGAAAAGTGTTAATCTTTGTGATTGTGTCTCTTTTTGCTTTTTGCTCTGAAAACCTGAATGATAGCCATTTAAAAAAAAATATTTTGAGATTCTTTGATAAAAGGCACTATAAGAATGCAAATTATAACATTTTTAGCATGCTGGCTTTTGGTTTCTTCCTCTCTGTGTGGGAGTTATCAAATCTGATTTACTTTAGAAACTCATAATTTTATTAATACGATAAAAATGAACTAAATGGAAAGAATGCTCAAGATTTGTTACAGTTCTGTCACAGCAAGGACATTTCAAGAGTGAGGAAATCCATGCTAAATTACCACCTTTTACCATTTTTTTGTTTTTTTAGTGCTGAGGATCTGTAAACTGCTGTTGAATATTCATGAGACATAATCCTTGGTGTCAATGATAGCATCTTTACTATTTATCCTGAGTATGAAGCAAAGTCTGGTAAGTGTCCCTGAACTCTCTGTTCACTCACTTTAAATACAAAAACTGACTAATATTTATGACCATGTCATCATTCCCTCTTCAGTCACCTTTAATGGACAAGTTCTGAGGGAGCACAGATCCTCATGCTGTATGAACAGCATGCCTTTTCATTCAGCAAAGAGGGAGGACGTTAATTCAGAGTGGAAGCTGGCAAAAGCAAGAACCAGCAAGAAGAAGGAATCTCCCTCCAAGCCCAAGGAGCCCATACAGAACAGATTCCAAGCACTGCAGGTCTGAAGAGGAAAAACATTCTTCATCAAGTAGAGAGAAATAAGGAAACTCAATCAGTCTCCCACATGATGACAAGCACAACCAAGAAAAAGTGAAGGGCGATAGTACTGGAGAACTCTTAGAATTACATAGACACCCATCTGCTGACCTGACCCAATCTCTAGAGAGATCTGCTGCTTACTGGGAGAGTATCAAGGATATAATGCATTGAACCTGGCTAGGAACATCAAGGGTAACAAATGGAAGAACAGGGAAAATGTGGGCCCTCTCCAAAAGGAACCCAGTCACAGAGAGTGTGGAGAAGGCTGAGGTACTTTTTTGCCTCTGTTTTCAGTGGTAAGGGCTCTAACCACACCATCCAAGTGTCAGAAGGCAGGGACAGGGACTGGGAAAATGAAGATGTGCCCACTCTGAGTGACAACCAGGTTCAAGACTATCTAATGAACATTAAAGTACACAACTGCATGGAACCTGGTGACATCCATCCATGGGTCTTGAGGGAACTGGCTGATGAAGTTACAAAGCCACTTTCCATCATATTCAAGAAGTCATGGTAGTTTGGTGATGCTCCCACTGACTGAAGAAGGGAAAACATAACTTCCATTTTCAAAAAGGGAAATAAAGGAGACGTAGGCAACTACAGAGCAGCCACACTCATCCCATCACCCAGCAAGATAATGGAGTAGATTCTCTTGAATCTGTTAGGGCATGTGGAAAACAGAGAGGTGGTTGGTGACAACCAACATGGCTTCACCAAAAGCAAATTACACCAGACAAACTTGGTGTCTTTTTATCATGGGGGCCACAGCATCTGTGGATAAGAAAAGAGCAAATGACATAATCTTCCTGAACTTCTCCAAAGTGTCTGACACTATCTCACTTGACATCCTAGTCTCTAAATTAAAAGGACACAGATTTGATGGATGGACCACTTGGTAGGTAAAGAATTGGCTAGATAGGTACTTTCAAAGAGTTGCAAACAGTAAATCAATATCCAAACAGAGACCCGTGGTGACTGGAGTCCCCTGGGGGTTGGTACAGGCACTGGTGCTTTTTGACATCTTTGTCACTGACATGGACATTGAGATTGAGTGCACTCTCAACAAGTTTACCAATGACATCAAGCTGTGATCAACATGGTGGAGGGAAAGGATGCCATCCAGAGGCACCTGGACATGTTGGAGAGGTGAGCCCATGACAGTCTCATGGGGTTCAACAAGACCAAGGGTCCTGCACCTGGGTCAGAACAACCCAAAACAAAAATACAGGCTGGGTGATAAGTGAATTGGAAGAAACCCTCCAGAGGAGGACTTTGCAGTGCTGATTGATGAAGCTCTTAATATGAGCCAGCAATGTGTGCTGGCAGTCCAAAAAGAAAACCATATCCTGAGCCGCTTCAAAAGATGTGTTGTCAGAAGGTCAAGAGAGGTTATTCTGATCCTCTGCTCTGGTGAGACCTTGCCTGGAGAACTGACTAGCTCTGGATCCCCCAACATGAAAAAAAAGACATAGACCTGATGGAGAGGATCCAGAGGAGGACCACAACATGCTCAGAGGGCTGAAGCACCCCTCCTACCAGGAAAGGCTGAGGGTGTTGGGTCTATTCAGCCTGGAGAAGAGAAGCCTCTAGGGAGATCTTATAGAAACCTTCCAGTACCTGAAGGAGACATAAAGGAAAACTAGATAGAATATTTGTAAATGCCCCTGGTGACAGGACAAAGGACAATGATTTTAACCCAGAGCAGGGTAGATTTAGATTAGGAAGAAATTCTTTACTATGAGGGTGGTGAGACACTGGAGTGATTTGCCCAGAGAAGTTGTGGACGCCTCATCTTTGGAAGTATTTAAGGCCAGACTGGATGAAACTTTGAGTAATCTGATCTGATAAGAGTTGTCTCTGGCAGGGAGACACCAAGGCAGGGGGGTTGGAACTAGGTGATCTTTAAAGTCCCTTTCAGCTCAGTCCATTCTACAAAATGTATTTACAGAGCTAGTTGTTGGCCTAGCTAATAAACTGCTTACCAAACGTGAGCAATTCTGTAGCTCCGTTTCAATTCAAACAAAGGAAACAAGATCCTATAGAACTAAATTTTTTTGTCTACGGGTGGAAAATATAAAGACTGTTCATACTTATGGAGTCCACAGACTTATATTCTGTGTCTTAATTTGGATAAAATAGCTGTTCAGAACATGGTTAGGCCAAAGCCTAGACTATGAGATTACAGAGGCTGAATAGATAGATGCTGCATAGATATATCAGCTATATCTGACTATGTAGTTTTGAGACACTCTCATTCAAACAGCTTCATTTTTTTTATACATATCCACAACAAAGAATGCTCTAAGCATTATCATTCTTTAATGCTTCCTCCCTGCTTCTGCAAGATTCCCTTCTGTGACATATTCTTTCTTTACCCTTCTACTGAAATGTCTTAGGTGAATTTCTGTCTCAAGAATCTATTTATTTGTTTATTTTTCTATTCTTGCTTTTCTTTATCTTTCTTGGCACCATTCCTATTATCAGGGGGAGGAGCAGAGAAAGGCAAATCCTCCTTACACCACAGGATTTAGTACTTCGTTCTTCTAGTAGCAGTGGTCAGGCAGAGGATACTGGATTAAACATAATCGTGCAGCATGACCATTGTGCCATACTGTGCCTAGATCTGATCCCAAGTGACTTGCCCCAAGTTAGGAAGTAGGTTTGTGGCAGGATGCAGGATTTGCCTAAAATGAATGCTGGCACTTCAGAAAGATAAGCAGCTCAAGAGAACTGTAATGGGATATAAACACTGATGTGCTGCCAATCTTTCCACAATGAGTACCAACAAAGATTCTTCCCCGCTGGCTTGTGACAGAACTCCTATCAGGCGCATACACTTGCAGAGGAGTGTCGAGGGACTAGGAAATGTATCCATTTGCTTTTGCAAACAAGCAAAAATGCTCTTTAGTAAGCAAAGAGGCAGTACCTCTTAAAAAACTTCTAGTGTATGTTTCTATTTTACATTGCGTTCTGTTTGTATCACTCGATTGAGGAAGAGGTTGAAGATATCTTAGGGAATAACTAATGATAAAATCTGTTGTATTTTGGAGGCATGAAGATGATCTGTATGAGCTACATGAATAAAAATCAGCCTGACAATTCTAATTTAGCAATAACTAGAAGAGCAGTGAAGAACACAAAAGGTGGGGAAATTAACCCCTGTTGTCCTTTCAGTTTTGCTATCGGTGTTCAAAAGCATTCCCAAGTGCACAGAGGCCTCCATATCCATGTACTGACTCTAGATTTTGGAAGCAGTGACAAAGTACTGGCAGAATGAGCTGAGTCATTGAATCCACTTTCCTTTCTGCAGTGATGGAAGGACACATAATGAATATTTTAAAGGGAACTACTAAGAAGTTTATCCTCTTTCTCCTTTGTTATGCACTCTTTAAACTGTCTTTCATCTCATGACATTCTAACAAAAAGCAGAGGTTTTAGGTAAAATTCTGCAAACACAGAAAGATTAATATTTAGAGGAGAACAAAACTGGTTTTGCCTTATTAGATTTTGGAGTATTTTTATGAACAGTGCCACAGTCTTGGTAGTTTGTATAAAATAATGTTATTCATGTTCCCTTATTCATTTCTTTCTGCACATTGACATCCTGCTATTTTGTCATGCGCTGCAAGAACAAAACAAATAACCCTGCTATATTTAAATTCAAAGTGTAAGATGAGATACTAAACTTGGATCTCCACAATGAGGGCTGAAATGTTAATGATCAGTATAATAAGCAGTGCACACACAATATCCCAGATGCTTAGTTAACTAAGTTCATTTCAGGAACTGTTAGACACATTTAAAGAAGTTTGGGAAGAGAACAGTTCTTTTAACAGTTTGTTTTTTTGGTTATTTTTTTTTTTTCTTGGAGAACCTAGTCACTGCCAAGCATCCTGTCCTTTTAAAGAGGAATAAATGAGCCTGTGACAGAACCCATCCTGTCTTGACAGTCACTTACAGCTGATGTTTAAAGGCCAGGACTGATAGACAATAGCATATTGGGGGCACTTTGCTGCTGCTTGTCCAGATGGTATTTGTCTTAATCATCCATCAAAATCTCCAGTGATGCCAATCTAAGGACTTTCAAAAGCAACTTTCTGTTTCAAAGATATAGGCCTATTCTTAGACATTTTTTTCTGTGATTCTGTGGTTAATGGTTCCTGAATGGTGCTGGCAGGGAAATTTTTCTTGTGAAACTCCAGAGATATTTTGACTGTTCTGAATTTTTATGATGCTGGTTGTTCCTTGCAACCCCAACATTATGTTAAAAAAAATACTCAACAAGTATTCAGTAAAGAATGTAAAACTGTACTACTTAACTAGACAAGAATGTAGCTGGCCCAACTTCTGCATTGCATTATACCTCATAGTTTAGGCATTTTGTTTGCCTTACAAGGTATTACAGGCAACATTGTAAATGCAAATCAGAGCTGCAGTAGCAGAACACAGCAGAGCTAAACAGCTGATTTAACGAGATAGGAATTTCACACAACACTTTATTCATAGAATTTGAGTGCTGAAGGCCAGATGGTGTCAGCAGTATTTCCCTCTGACCCTACATGTAGAATTAAAACAGATTTCTCTGTTATCTTAAAGTGCTCAGATTTTACCTACTGTTTCCAGGTAGCACTTTGTTGGATCATTTTTTCCCTTTGTATTTTTACAATACATTCTGAGTAATTAGTTCATGAGCCACAAAAATATCTGATGCTCCGCACCTCAAAGATCTGCACAGTCAAGAGGTTGTCATGTTAGGGGCTTGGACAACACAGTAGTTGCTCACTCCTGCATGATGAACCATTTGTGGGGAGACAGAGTTCAGAGCCTTCTTTCCATGCAGGGATCATTATATAAGGTAGTCCTAAAGGCAGAAAATCTATTCCAAGAAAGAGTTTTCATTGTAGAGCTGCAGAACAAACCCAGTGATTCCAAAGAACTAGCTCATAACCATTTTAACTGTGAAATAAAAATCACCCACTGTGAGCAGGTCAAAGACCTCACAGTCTGCTGAGAACGTGGCAAAATTCACTAGATTTGATTTCAACCAGAAACGGGATGACTCACGACTCACTGGAAATACAACAATCTTATTGCTGCAATGCGAGAAGTCAAACTGGATTTTCCCTTATCCTATATTGACTACCTCTGACAAATTGCTGCTTGGGTAAGCCCTTTGTAGACAGTTGTTTTCAAAGAGCGTTTCGGTCTGAGAAAGCATGTGAAATTGTCAGGCTAGCAGAAAAAATTCCATGACCAGTTTTCCTGTCATAATGTCACCCTCGTTTCTTGGTGTTGGTAAATGCTTTCCCTCTCAACACTGTTAATTCATCTGGCTTTGTTGTGAAAGATGGATGTAGAAGTCTGATTCTGATAGCCTTTCTGCCTTTGAAATGGTTCCAGCAAAATAGTTCCCAGTGTCTGAAATCTGGTAACTAATTCACTGCCTGTCCTAGAAAGCAAAAGAGTGTCTGGAAATTCCCTCAAAACAGGGTTTGCCTTTGCAAAAATCTCTATCTTTTCTTCAGAGGCTCTAAATGGACACTTCAATTATCTTCTTACTTGTGCCCTTACTCAGTATTTTCTTATTCTCTTGTACACCAACTTTTAATACTTCAAAGCAATTGCCTAGCTTGTTGCTTCAGCACTTGGATGTTCACTGCCTGCTGTCACAGAATAAGCAATCCAGTCTGATCCTCAACCCAGGACTTCAATGTCTGAAAAACAGTTCTTGTATAAGGGCCTTGGATAGAGATACACCAGGAAGGAGCTAGTCAGAGGTTTCTGGGAAGTTTCTTTTTGCCTGAGCTAAATCACCTGTTTTAAAAGTTTAGTTTCTTTTACAGCTGTTTCCTCCTTTCTGTGTTCCAGCAGGGATGAAGAGAAATTAGAATCATGCCCTGCAGAGGAGTGGGTGTGTTGAAAGTGCATAGAGTGATATCACTTGCCGTTGTCAACAACAGAACAAAACGGGAGAATCTGAGGATATGTTTTCCTGCAAGACCAGAAGAGTAACAGTTTTCCAAGGCATCTCCTAAAAGCACTATGAATGTGTGAGTGAAGGCTTACAGGATGAGAAGAAACACTTTCAAATTATATCAGTGCAAATCAGAACAGCTGGGTCATACTGAAGAAACTGCTTTTAGTTTTACAATCTCTAAATATTGGATTATATTCAAATATAATTATTAGAATCCTTGACAGTTATCTCAGCAGTACCAGTTCCTGATAACTATGATTTCCTAGCTTATTGTACAATCACAGAACAGGCAAGGTTGGGAGGGACCTCAAAAGACTGCATGGTCTAAGACTTAAATGGGAAAGGTAACCTGGATGAGATTAACTAGCAGTCTGTCCAATCACACCTTGAAAATCTTCAGCAATGAGGATTCTACCACACTCCTGAGGAGTTTTTTCCAGTTAATGAGAAATCACCGTAAAAAACTTCATCACTGTAAAAAAACTTGTATCTTACATCAAGGTGAAACCACTCTCAATGCACTCCTTTGTCTCCTCTATGTGGAACCTTGTGAAGAGAGAGCCTCTCTCCAATTTGCTCTGTACCAGAATTTTGTGATGATGTAGAATGGTAAGGTTGGAAGGGACCTCAAGGATCATCTAGTTTCAACTCCCATAGGCAGGGACACCTTCCACTAGAACTGGTCACTCAAGGCCTTGTCCAACCTGGCCTTGAACACCTCCAGGGAGGGAGCAGCCACACTTAGGAGGAGCTTCCTCCTAATATCCAGTCTAAATCTCCCCTCTGCCAGTTTAAACCCATTTCCCCTTGTCCTGTCATTGCAAGACCTTGTAAATAGTCCCTCCCCAGCTTTCCTGTAGGCCCCCTTCAGACACTGGAATGCTACTATAAGGTCTTATGGAAGCCTTCTCTTCTCCAGTCTGAAGAGCCCCAACTCTAGCATCCTGTCCTCATAGGAGAGGTGCTCCAGCCCTCTGATTATAATTTTATACTTTGTGAATGATTTTATAAAGTGAAAAAAAAGCTGAGACTAAGATTTTCAAGGGTACACAGATGAAGTATTTTTGGGATATCCTGAAAATTGCAGCATAAATCAGTTGCATTGTTCCAGTAGATGTCTCTATCACCCATATTTGACACTGACTTTCTGTCTGTTGCAAGTCACATGGATCTGAACTGATATCCTAATAAGGAAAGGCCAAGTATCCATTTAGCCATCATTTGAGTCATCTAGAGTTACAATATAGAATGTAATTGTCTCTGTAATCCTTTGGTAACATTTGGAAATTAGTTATCCTGAATTTATCTATTGTAACTTATTTTCAAAACATTAAATATTAAAAGTGCTACTACACAACCTCTAGATGTAATTAATGTAAGAAATGATAAACTGGGCATATAATTAAATATCCTTTCCAAAAATAGAGAGCTGTGGGAAGCAGTCATTGACTAAGATTATATTACCAAAAAGGAAAACATTAGTACAGTCAGTCATTGTTGGGAGCAGTAGCACAACGAGTTTTCTTCCTATGCCTGTGGATGCTATTTATAGTATAACGATGTGAGGCAGAATGGCCACATGACAGCTCTTCCAGTATCTGAACTTGTGGATATCTATATCTGGAGAAAGAACACAGCAGTCAATATTTACATTCCTTGCTCTGAAGATGTGTGAAACCTGTAAAACCTCAAAGGTGAAAAATGGAGGTTTTATTTACCACTTTGTTAAATAGACTGTGTTTTTTACTTGATTCACCTGTTATGAAAACACTTTTTCTTCCACAAGAGAAATAGCTGTCTCTGATTAGAAGGCACAGAGAAAATACAGACTATGCCAGCATGATCTATGACAAAACAATCAGCTCTGTCAGGAATTTGAATTTAATGTTGTCTAGTTTAAATTCATAAGTTTCAAAGAGAGGAGCTGTTATTTTAATGTAATTTGGTTTAACGAGGATTGTATCATTAAATTCCCTCGCTATTCTGACAAATTAGGAAAGTAACTAAGCATGTGGTGGAGAAGAGAGACAGGTTATAGCTCTGGTTTCTTAAGTTCAACCCTCTGACTGTGCAATGCAGAGATGATGCTGGGAAAAAAAAAGAGAGTCTGGGCTAATCTGAACTTGGGTAAAATGAAGAAGATTGAATCCTTCAGGAACAAGCACAAAAGCTGTCTTGATTTCAGCTTAGTGACATCCGTGAAGTAGAGGGATAAGATAGCAGACAAATACAGTGAGGAAAAAGGAATGACAGAAGAGGCCTGATCTGACTAGCACGCAAGAAAATACTGTATCTTATATTTTTTTAGGTAAAAAATATCCATATATGTTCCAAATTAAAAATAAAACAAGGCAAAACAGCAACCAAAACAAACAAACAAACCATAAACAAACCAACAAACCCCCAAACCCCACCCCACAACTTCAGACTATCTGCAGTAAAAAGACTGAGAGAAATTAACATGATAGAAGTGAAAAGCAAACTGTATCACTCATTTTCATCTTCAGTTACTCTGAATTTCCTGAGATTGTTCTGCATGTGAGTGGAAGTGGGTTCTAGGAGGCCCACATTTGAACAGAATTGCTGTCTACTGTTTCCCTGTCGGAGAAAGGATGCATACTGTAACATCTTCTGGTATTAGCTTTTTGTTTATTCTTTTGATAGGCTGACTTGTCTTCTGAAGATGTCTTGTCTCTAGAAAATGAGCTAGTGACATTCACAAGTACATTTCTTCTTCATTAGTTATCTCTCAGGATAGTCCTCGGCATTATAAGCCTGGTCAACTGGAAATACGCTGTTTCTTTGCTTAATTTTATTGACATTTCCAATTGGCTTGTGCTTAAGCTATTGTACAGTAGAGAGCATCTCATCTGATGTAGCACCAACACAATGACACCATAAATTACACTATCGTAAATGGCTCTTCAGCAAACTATCAAGTTGCATGGGCTAGAAAAGTGAAAAAACACTCCATGAAGATCAGTAGCATTTATCACTAGTACCACGTTGTTCCTTTCATGACAGATTTCTTTGGGATCAGTAAAGCACTCTATCATCTTCCATCCTTCCTTCTCTCTCCCTTCTTTCTTTCCAAGACTTTGTGTTTTTGTTCCCGGACTTCACACTGCTGCTTTCTTATTTCTATAGATTTGCAGTTGAGTATTTTCTCCATGCTAAAAGCCTTCACCACCAATGCCTGCAATGTACATATTTTGAACTGTCAAGTGCAGAGTGAGCACTGCTATCTTCTGTCTACTGAAGATATGCACTATTCTTTGTAAACATCTTGGAATATGCATGATTGATAACACATGACTATTTATCTTTTTCTTTAAATGTAAAAATCTTCTTCTACCACAATCGTCATATACCAAATAGTGCTGGGTTCTAAGCTTTGGCCACAACAACCCAGTGCAGAATTACAGGCTGGGGACAGAGTGGCTGGAGAGCAGTCAGGCAGAAAGGCACTTAGGGGTACTGGTTGACAGCTGAACATGAGCCAGCAGTGTGCCCAGGTGGCCAAGGAGGCCAACGGCATCATGGTTTGTATCAGGAATAATGTGGTCAGCAGGACCGGGGAAGTCCTTCTGCTCCTGTACTCGGCACTGGTTAGGCCACGTTTTGAGTACTGTGTGCAGTTCTGGGCCCCTCAGTTTAAGAAAGATGTTGAGATGCTCAAATGTGTCCAGAGAAGAGCAACAAGGCTGTCAGGGGGTTGGAGTACAACCCTGTGAGGAGAGGCTGAGGGAGCTGGGGGTGTTCAGCCTGGAGAGCAGGAGGCTTAGGGGAGACCTTATTGCTCTCTACAACTACCTGAAAGGAGGTTGTAGCAATGTAGGGGTTGGCCTCTTCTCCCAGGCACCCAGTGACAGAACAAGAGGACACAGTTTCAAGCTGCACCAGGACAGGTCTAGGCTGGATGTCAGTTCTTCACAGGAAGTGATTAGTATTGGAATGGGTTGCCCAGGGAGGTGGTGGAGTCACCGTCCCAGGAGGTATTTAAGGAGAGACTTGATGTGGCATTTGGTGCCATGGTTTAGTTCATTATATGGTATTAGGTGATAGCTTGGACTTGATGATCCTAGAGGTCTTTTCCAACCTGATTAAGTCTGTGATTCTATGCCTTGTCCATGAATTAAAACAAATAATGGAAATCCTACAAGTTGTGTGTAAACTTAACATTTTACAATCATGAGATGTGCCTCCATTTAGGCTGGTGATATCTCTTCCTCTTATATTGGTAGCTAGGCAATACAGATGTTTCATTTTAAAATCATTAACTCTTAAAACCACACAGAAGTCATATGTTTGATTCTTTCTGCTAGTGGCTTATTTGCAGGCATGGCATTCAGACCTTCCAGCCTTTGTAGAACTGAAAAAGCAGATCCAATATTGTCCCAGAGGGACAAGTACAACTTGATTTTTAAATGTGAAATATTGACTGAGGTTTCCATAGGTCCAGAAAATGGCACTTTCCAGAGTTGTAAGACATTGTTACTACTAACACTGATGATCTATAGCAATGTTCAACTTACAGATTTACTTTGCAGAGTTTAAAGCCCACCAGCCTCCATTTTTTTTTTTTTTTTTAATGAAAGAATTAGAGATCTACTTGGAGAGCATATTAGCCTCCTTATATAAGGCGAGGAATTACACTTTAAAAATAAGAGAAAGTTTCATATTAGAAAACATTTATTCTATTGAATAAGCTGAATGTTTCTAGGAAGGGTTTTACTCATGATCCAGTCTTCCCTACTTTTCATGCTCAAGTATGTTGTCATAAATCTGAGACAGAGCAACAGATTTTTGTTATGGCCTCAGCTGTGTACCACCTTAAAACTTATGCAGCTCTTTCTGCCAGACTTGAACTTGTCTTGGCTTTCTTTATTTTTTCATTTGCCTTTTTTTTGTATTTCTAACATGACTTAATCTTTTTTTTCTGTTTCAATATTTCTGCAATAAGTTAAGTGAAATTCAAAACTGCAGAATACTTATTTTTTTTTAAATAAAACTATGTAAATGAATATTATTGAAATTTTTAAGCTGAGAAAAATTATTTATGCTGGAAGTGAATGGCAGATTTTATAAAATGAGACGAGATCAGGGCCACTGTCCTGATCTCCTAGTGTACATGACCACCACAAGTTCAAGGTCATGACAACAATAATTGCTTGAGACTTTCTATTGCTCAACAAAAACCAAAAAGAATATCTTGAGAATACATCTCTTAAAATAGTAAGCAACTGCAGACCGTTTTTGGAATATGCTAAACATGGCGTTTCCATCTCCATAATTTCCACTTGTTTCAGGAAATCTGTGAGTGTGAGATGCCAAAAATTCTTTTTTTTTCTTTCCTTCCTAGTTAAATATTACCAAAATAAATTAATTATGTAGAAATATATTATTAATCTTGTTTAGTAACTACTGGTCTGATTTTGAGAAGCTGTGGTCAAAAATACTCCGGTCAGACAAAAGAATACAAGGGTGCAATTGTTTATGTAGTTGCTCCCACATATCCTCTGAAAACTTACCCTTGTCTGTTGGGTATGATGCATGAGTTTTAGAGAATATCCCTGCACTAACAGCACTCTTACATTCCAGTGCGAAGGCAATGCAGCAACTCAATATGAAGTCCTTGCATTCTTACCTGAAATGGTGTAATATAAAATACATCTATATGTTCAGAGTGTCTTTACACAAGCTTTAAGTTATTTCAGACACTTCAGATCTTTGAAAATTTTATGCAAAGAAATTAATTATTAAGTCTTTTTTGTGACATATTCCCAAAGACAGAATGCAAGTAAGAATAAGAACTACCTTTTTTTTTTTTTTTNCTTAAAATATATTTATTATCTTGTCCGACAATATTCTCCTTGGATTCACTTGGAGTTCATTATCAGACTGGTGGTCTGGACTGTCTGAGGATATGGAAGACAGACATACATGAGGTTGCAAAAGTTGTATTTCCTTCACTGTAACTGAGAAAAATATGACAGATTCTTCATCTTCCCTGCCTGGAGCTAGACCTGATTTTGAGGAATTCTGCCACCTGAATATGCTTCAGGCATCTCTGCTTTGTCCCCTCAGTTGCCAGGTCTATGGCACTTCCTCTTACTGGTGTTGTGTAATGAATATTAATTTGAATTCTGCAGATTTCTTCAGGACTCTCTATGCAGACTGGCTGAAATATAACAGATAAGTTCTTCCCTCCCCAAATTACAAAATATTGCATTTCTTTCTGTTCTTACGTTAATCTTATGCTAATATATTTTTTCCCAAACTTTCTCCATAAAAGGAAAAAAAAAATATTTGAAATCCCACATGCAGGACTCATTTCAGACTCTAACAATCTGGTTAGATTCACCCAGCTCTAAGTGACAAACTGTTAAGAGTGGGAAGATGTCACCTGCACTTACTGTTCTGTAGTGAATAGTGTATTTGAACTAGTGACCCAAGATTCTCTTTACAGTCACTGGGGGAAAGCAAAAATCCAGTCTCTTTTCAATGTTTGATTTGAAGTGGGATGAACTGTGCTCCTGTTTTCATACATGAATGATGCCTGTGTATCCTTCTCTTTTCATCTGCAGTCTGATAATTTCTTTATACAGACGCAATATTTTTAACTGTAATGCTTCTAAAATATGAGGTCTGCACCTTATCAGCCTGACACTTACTTGGGAACTGTAAGAACTACAATTACATACGTGCATTAGGTCAGTCAGATTTGAAGCAAGGTCTCTCATCCACAGATGAAGGCTCTACACTATGTCATCTTAAGCAGAAATCCTCTACTTAAGTTTCACTGACATGTATATTTTTTACTTTTTTCTTTTTTTACTGTCATTTTCAAGAGGATCTTACTCAAATATTTCTAATCAATTTGAGCATTCTTAACCCCCATCTCTTTAGAATGAAGTATTTACACTCAGAGTTGGTTTGAAAATACTTTTACATCTATATTACTTCCTGAAGACTATATCTTGTGGTCCTGTCACCGCAAGTGCTCTTTTGAAGTGATTACATAGCTCTTATAAAAACACTGAAGTGTAAAGAGGTGAAGCAATGATTTGCAGCACCAAGGCAAGTTTGTGATGAGTTATTTCCATCTGATCTTTGGTACTGTAGGAGAGAAAAAATGCCAATGTTTTCTCTTTGTGAATAAACACAAAGTTGACAAGCCTTTGGCAAAACATTCTTACTTTCTGTCACATACGGCGCTGAGACATGGAATATATTTCAAGTGCAGAAGTAATAAAAGGTTGAAGGTGAACAAATTTATTATTTTAAGAGAAGATAAGACAGAACAGCAAACAGTTTCTCCTGTGTAACCTAGTTTCTAGTTTTCTCCGGAGAACAGTGGATACCAAAATAAAGATGTGATTTAGGCTATGGAAATTATGCTTAACTCTGTTTCCAGCAGTCCCAAAGAAAGATCTACTGCTCATTTTTCTTTCTAAAAGCTGCTGTCGTGAAGAACCCTAGAGCCTTTTTGTTCCAGGAGGAATAAAGAGATGACATCAGGAACGGTGCTCTACATCTCTGGTTTCCACTTTGCTTTGTGTGTAGCGAGAGACAACTTCTCACGGCTGTACCTAGTGCATCCCAAAGTACTGAAAGATTAGAGAATTTGTAACATGACTTTTCCAGTACCAGCTCCTGGGATCTGATTCATAGTATTGTCATACAAAGTTTAGCAGCTTTTAAAAGAATGTCCTTACTAGTGATTCTACCCTCACCACAATTCTGCAACTCCTGATAAGTGGTGCAGAGCCACGACAAACCACCTCTGCCCTGTCCTATGAGGCTGGCATATGCAAGCTTGGGAATCCACCATGGATTTACACTAAAATCAAAAGAGCTTGAAGTGTGAAGGAATTGATTTAAATTCTTTCCATTCATACAGTAAGATTCATGTTAAGTAATTTAAAAAAGTCTTAAAAATCATGAATTTGATGTGTATGTTTCCATTTTGCCCTTCCTTCAGGAATAAATGAAGGAAATGCCCCTACAAAGTCCATCCCAACCCCTACCACTCCATGATTCTGTCACAAGCTCCCGAACCATGTTGATGTTCAGTAGTGTAAATGCATAACTCTAGTCTGCCATTCTGTGCGTGATTTTATTACTTTTATCAAGGTTGTTTTGTTTTGTTGGGTTTTGTTACCTTTCAGTGGAACTCTCTAGAAGGTTTAATCTAAAAAGACAAGCTAAAAACTTCCAGGTTCTGTTTATGCAGTTTGAGGAACTTGTTATTAAGAGGGTTACTTAAGTTTCAGAGCATAAGAGAAAATAATTAATTGAGTGCAGCAAACTCACTGCTGTTGCTCCAGCTAACAGTTTCCAATCAATAAATACCAGGTTAAATAGCAGGCTGATTGTCTAAATATCTCAAGATCATGAGACAGACTTCTGTGGTATCTCATTTATAGTATAGTTGTGTTGAAGCCAGTGAAATTTTACTGCTAGAAATTTGCAGCTGAGGTAGTGTCCTCTTTGTCACTTACCACAGGATAGTTACTCTCTGCACCCCATCTTAAATAAAGGCAGTTTGAAACTTTAATTTTCCTATAAGTGGCTTAACTGTTTTGTCAATTATAATGTTTATTGTTAGCGTCATAGCAAAAATGGTTGAAATATTTTTTCCTTAATATTTTCCTTATTATTGCCATACTGAATAGATTGTTTAATGCTTGAAGTGAAGACTCACTAGTTAGGACCACCAAAAAATCCTGTTTGACAGTGACTAGGTCAAAATTTCTAAACTACTGTCATACATCAGCACAGTTTCAGTACTATAATGGAATAATGCTTATGAACCTCCTGTTGAGGATTTGTCTGACCAGCAGATTATAATCAATGAACTGTTGTATGGGAAGGGACAAGGAAACTAATAATGGATAACAGAGTTTTAGGAACTGATTTGAATATGGTGTCATTCTGCCATAACAAGATGAAACAGTAGGAAAGATCTGTTGAACTCATACTGTAGTTCTCACCAGAAAGCTTTCAGTGTCCTTACTCTCAAAATACAAAGAAAGGACTAAATAGACCTAACCGCTTTCCTATCCCTAATACAAGTTCTAGCAAGTCACATGAGATCAGCAGAGAAAAGGTAGCAGTTTTCTTCATGTTCTGTTGTTAAAAAACAGGTTCTAGTCTATTCCTTTATCACCAACACTCATTTAAAAAGGTATGAGATGGAGCACCCTGGTCAATGCGAGTAGCCCTCATTTTTGCACCTCTGCCATTTTAACCTTGGATATGGAACACAGGTAACCACAGTCAGACTTGGGGCAACCATTTTCAACTTGTTTTTAACCTTGGAAATTGCTGCTTCAGCTTATGTCAGACCCGAAGGAAAGCTTGTGTTTGAAAGATGATGTTGCAACATCATCTAGCATAGTGAAAAAACAAGTACTTCTCCCACAATAATAGGCACTGAACCCTGACCTATTCCACATCATGGGTTGCTAAATTCCTTCAAATACTCTGCAGATGAGAACAATAACCTGTGTTGCAGTTGAAACACACTGCTTGGTCAAAGCATGACTTTATGAAATGCATCTAGTGTTGGTCTTGAGCCATCAGGAGCTCAGGAGTCTATTGATTCCTCTGGGGTTTGTTCCAGCTGTTTGTTTCATCATAGTTAACAAACAGTGCTTTTTATTTCCTTCGTAATTTGCTTGACTTTGGTTTTCTGCTCCCAGTTTTTGTTACACCTCTGTTAGATTAGAGAGCCCTTGTATTTTCTCCCTGTGAAGGTACTTGCAAGCTGTAATCAAGTCACTTCTCAATCTTTTTGATAAGCTGCACAGACTGACCTCTTTATGTCACTTACAGCAAGGGTCAAGAGTGCTGCTGCTAGCTCAAGTGTTCAAGACTGTTATGGTCAAAGATTACTAATTAATGTCATTAGAAATGGACAGTTCCTTGTGAGTGAGCGAGCCTTATAAACAGCTCTTAGCTGATAAGTTTAATAATGCAGACTGAAATACCTGTAAGCCAGTTATCTATAATTATGCATATACTCATGAAGACAGCGGATGCCACTTCTTCATTTTAAAGTGGGCTGTAAAAGGGAAGGGTATTTAGTGAAAAGAATGAGAATTAGAAGCTCTACAGTATCACTATTCCTCTTTTTTTTTAAATTTTTTTTTTATTCAAATGCTCACTTCTGTCCCACCATTTCCTCCTCTTATTTTTTTTTTTTTTTTTAAATACTGCTTTCTGATAAGACTAAACTGATGGTATAATTACGGAGTAGAAATTGCAGGTATCAAGCATCTTCTTGAAATCACCTCCTCTCAGTTTCTTGCAAGCTATACTAACTGTGAATATATTTAAAACTGGCAGATTGCTCAGCTTTTCATGTTTCTGTACCTCTGCAAAAAAAGTTCAGTGGAAAAATATTCAAGGCCATATTTATACAGGAACAAATTATACTTGTTTCTCTGCCTCAACAGCAATGTGCTGTGTCTGATTTTATTTCTACAGTAATTAGCGAACTACCCTTAAGGTATCATTCATCACGAGCAATTCCTAGAGGAAGTTATTTGTATTTGCAGTCTGAAAGCAAGACTGAGTTGTTTTTTTCCCTAAGTTTTAGCTTTGTGAGTACCTCAGCAGAAACTGACCCACCTATGGTCAATCTGGCAAAGCCTTTATGACAAATATCTTGCAGAAATACAAAGACTCAGTATTAAGCCTCTGTGTGCTACTTGGTTCTCTCCTCCGTGTGGAATATACTCATGCAGAGTCTGTGATATGGGAACAATTGTTCACACCAGGGTTTGTTTATTCCCTTGTTTTAACTCCCTTGAGTTCACAGAGCCAAAACAAGTAGAGCTGCCAGATTCCTACCTGTGAGATTTCTTCTTGCTTTGGTCCGTTGCCATCATCTGTCAGCAGCACCAATCTCTTTATTGTCAACATTGTCAAACCAGACAGCACCCGAAACAGCAGAAGAAACAGCAGAAGAAATGAACAGAACTGAATCTGAATGAAATGTCTTCACACTGACTTTTAGAAATATGAGTTTCTCACCAGGATTGTTTGTGATGAGGTTGCCATGTAGTTGTAAGGCCACTCTCCATGATACTTGAAAAGTCCTGGCAGTCAGGTGAAGTCCCTGGAGATGGGAAGAAGGGAAGCATTATACCTCTCTATAAAAAGGATGGAAACAGGGTCCCTGGTAATTACTTACCTGTCATCCTCATCTCTGTGCATGGAACAGATCCTCCTGGAAGCTATACAGGAACACATGGAGGACAGGGAGGCAATTTGAGACAGTCAGGATGGTTTTATCAAAGGCAAGTGCTGCCTGACAAATCTACTGCCTTTCTGTGATGTTGTAACTACATCAGTGGACAAGGGAAGACTGGTAGATGTCATCTATTTGGACTTTTGTAAAGCCTTTGACACAGTCCCCACAGTATCCTTCTTTCTAAGCTGGAGAGATGGATTTGATGTGTGGACTGTCCAGTGGATAAGGAATTGGCAGGATGATCACATCCAAAGGGTAGTGGTCAATGACTCAATGTCCAGTGGAGATGAATAGTGTCCCTCAAGGGTCTGTGCTGGGGACAGTGCAGTTTAATATCTTAATCAGTGAGTGAGATTGAGAGTACCCCCAGCAAATTTTCAGATGAAACCAAGTTCAGTGGTGTATTTGTTAAGACTGAAGGACAAGATACCATCCAGAGGGACCTGGGCAGGCTAGAGAGGTGGTTTGAGGAGAATCTCATGAGGTTCAATAAGGCAAAGTGTAAGGTCCTGTACCTAGGTTGGGGCAATCCTCGATATCAACAAATACTGGGGGATGATGAAATTGAGACCAGTCCTGCAGAAAAGACTTGGGGGTGCTGATGGATGAGAAACTGGACATGAGCACAGAGCCTGGAAGGTCAACTGCATCCTGGGGTGTGTGAAAAGATGCGTGGTCAGCAGATGGAGAGAGGTGATTTTGGCACTTTACTCTGCCCTGGTAATACCACAACTGGACTACTGCATCCAGCTCTGGAGTCCTCAACACAAGAAAGACAAGGACTTGATAGAGAGGGTCCAGAGGAGGGCCATGAAAAGGCCCAGAGGAGGGCCATGAAAAGGATCAGAGGGCTACAATACCTCTTCTATGAGGACAGAATGGGGTTGTTCAACCTGGAGTAGAGAAGGTTCTGGGGACATTTAAAAGCAGTCTTCCAGTACCTGAAGGGGGCCTAAAAGAAGGGTGGAGAGAGACTATTTACAAAGGTCTGTGGTGATAGGACGAGGGACAATGGTTTTAAATTAGAGTGGAGTACATTTACATTGGATGCAGGGAACAAGTTGTTTACCATGAGGGTGGTGGAATGCTGGAATATGTTGTCCATGGACAGATTTGAGGCCCCATCCCTGGAGATATTCAAATTGAGGCTCAGCAGGGTTCTAAGCAATTTCGTCTAACGGAGGATGTCCCAGCTTACTGCAGTTGGGTTGGACTAGGTCAGCTGTGGAGGTCCCTTTGAACACAAACCACTCTATGATTTTATGATTAATACTAGAAATACATTCAGAGCAGAAACCACTGCTTCAGGGAAGTAATGCAGAAAAAGATCTGTGTGGGTATACTTCACACATCGTTACTATGCCTGCATGTGTGGAAGAGGCATGAAGTAAAATGTTGGGCAGCATTACTGTGTCAAACTGCAGTGATGGTGTTAGCTTGCTTGTTGGCTAACTAGTCTGCAGGGAGATAGTGCAAAGGTGAAAACACTTTCTGGTTTATTGATTATATCAAATTCAAACCCGAATTAGGGGCAGTAATGAGTTTTTGATTGTGGTGACTTAATGACAGTGCAAGGCAATGGGAAAGGCAAGGGGAAAGGCAAGGCAAGGCAGGGAGGGGAGGGGAGGGGAAGGTGGGGAGGGGAAAGGGGAAAGAAAAAGAGGTCTCTGTGGGGAATCCAGAAAGTATGATGCTGAATTTATTGATGGAGTAGAACAATGTTTTTTTACTTGCATAGTTGGAAATGGGTGAGGGAGCAGGTTAACAGAACAAATTGGGAGGATCACATCTGTCTACTTTCATGTCTCTTTGGAGGGTACTAGTCCAAAAAGACACAGTATTTGATCTAGAGAAGTGCTTTTCTCAGGCACGCAGACAAATAGCTCCTGACATGAACGATTTAGCAGGACACAATGCAGTGATGAACCCCAAGGACGAAGGAAGTACATTTCATGTTTTCCTTCAGGTTTAGGTAGCAAGGCTGATGAAGCAGAGCATTCAGGCAGTAGAAGCTTCTAATGAGAAAAGGGAATGTGTAAAGGGATGAGAATCTGAAGGATGTGAGCAGAAGTGAGGGGAAAAGCCTAGAAGTGTAGTGGAACCTAAATTTTATCAGACACTCAGTTGTGCCATGGACAGAAGGTAAAAAATGGAGAGCTGAGCAAAATTCTTAAGCTAATTATAAGTGAAACTGTCTGCTGACAAACTATGATTTCTTCACACACAGTGATGTGACACCAACAAAATGTGTGACCTACAGTATTCAATCACTTTCCAGAGTAGTGTGGGCCAAAAAGAGTTAAAGTGCCAAGGAGAAAAATCCAGTTAACGGTTCTCCTTAGATTTTCCCTAAAGACTGATGCTGGAAGACAGGATTGTTTATCTCCTTGCATTTGTTGTCAGTTGCTTACAGGACTTATCCTTTCTCTCAAATGTCAGCCTCAGTTGAATCCATATCTTGTTTAATATACGGGTATATGGGTTTAAACAGGAAGAGGGTAGATTTAAACTGGATGTTAGGAGGAAATTCTTTACAGTGAGGGTGGCATGGAACAGGTTGCCCAGGGAGGTTGTGGATGCTCCCTCCCTGGAGGTATTCAAGGCCAGGTTGCATGAGGCCTTGAGTGACCTGTACTAGTGGGAGTTGTCCCTGCCTATGGCAAGGGATTGGGACTAGATGATCTCTGAGGTCTCTTCCAGCCTTACCATTCTATTATTCTATGATAAGGTCCGTCTGCCACCTTACCTGGGTGCTGTAGCCAACGTGCCAATGGAATTTGTAAGCTACAAATGAGAATTTCAGTGTCTTCAAGTTTTGTCCCCATGGTACCACTGAGGCAGAGATATGTTTCTTTCACTTTTGAATTTGGCTCTGGTTATACAGGAATTTTATGATTTTACTCACTGTTCTCTTGGGTTAAACATGGGATTGTTCAGAGCATGAAGCTCCACCTATTGCAACACAGACCTCTTACAAACCGCTGACAGCCAGATCTCTTTCTTTTGTTTAATAAGCCAGTTTGAGATTCTGTAATCTTCTAGCCACAGGGCTGCATCCTTGCTGCTGTTTAGATGTATGATCTAGGCAGGCAGGATATATCTTACTGTCTTTCAAACTAATCCAGGAGAATGAATAAGAATGGTGAAATATAAACTGATGATAAGAAGAGTTTCCATAGATGTCTTAGGACAGGCATCCACAAACACTGAATGGGGCTATTTTTGGCAAAAAGCAAGCTTTCCTCTGTTGTTAAAAAGACAAAATTTGGACCTTTTCAGGTTTTTGTATGGATGAGGGATTAAGTGTGTGAATCTGACAGTTTCTTTGTCAGAAAAAAAAAAAAAAAGAAGTAGATATATGTCTTTTTATATAGGCTGCTACACTGAGAATTGGTATGAAATTTGGCAAAAGTCCAGCAAAGATAAGATGCAGATTTCTCGTTTGTCAAAATATTTCTCTGATTTTTCAGCTGTGTTTCAGTAGCTATAAAGAAAAACAAGAATATGAATTTTCATTTAGGATGGTTTTCTATGGCATGCAGTTCTGTGTTAATTTTATCCAGGGACAGGAAAGAGACTGAATACTGTGCTGGGCCAGTAAATACATTCAAATGTATGGGCTTTGCTGGTAGTCATTATATACAGTCTGACTGTAAACCTGAACACAAAACAAATCTGAGGAGATCATGAGTTGGGACCTTTTCATGCTCTGAACTGCATTTCCTTAATTAACTGTACCTGTTGCTTCAAATTGCCTCCTTGTAAGCAGAACTTCTTGCTAAGTCCAGGCTTCAGGTCAGAGTGCTAGATGACATCCCCAATGAATACCACAGTGGCTGATATATCTGGAAGAGCTCTGTGAAACCTCCACATTTATTGATGTTTCTAGAGGAAGCTGCTATTTACAGGATTTTACAGAGCCTTGCTAAGCAGGCAGAGTACTAGACTCGAGTGTTTTTGTGTGTAATGTATTCCAAATCCAATAAATATTACTGACTGATTCAGCTCTACACTCCTATAACATACATAATTTTCTCCAAATCTTAATGCTAACAAAAAACCAGGCACTGAAGTGAGTAAATAAACAAATACATTATCATACTAGAGGCAAAATGAACCTACATTATCCCATTACGCCCTATGTTTTTGTAACTATTTGAGGGTATCTTTAGCAGTAGGAAAAGGTCTGTCCCAATATGTTTTTATTTTTACCTGCCTATACCTCTTTTCTGGATGGCAGGCAGTAACCAAACATACTAGATTGACTGAGAGAATTTTGAGATTTAGGTTACTGCTCTGGAAGCCTGAGAGGTGTCTTTAGGACATGGAAGAGATGAAATGTGCCCCTTGCGTAATTCAAGGCAAAGGGCAGATTCCTGAATAAAGAGGAAATGCTCCAGATGTTTGTTTTGGTTTTGTTTGGGGTATTTTGTTTTGATTTGGTTTTGTTTGGTTTAGGTTTTTTTCCTTAAAGTGGTTGCCCTACCTTGATATCTGCTCTTACTTATCAATAACTGTCTGGGATGCTTCTTTTTTTTTTTTTTTTTTTTTTTTTTTTTCCCCTGCCAAATTCCTGTGTGTTTTGCTTACATTTGATGTAAGGGTGATAGTGTTTTCCTCCTAAAATTTTCTTGCAAACTGATATTGCACAGGAAAATGTGATGAGGTGGCTGGGAAAGACACAGGAGTATTAAAATTAGAGGCAAGCTCAGGGGTTATTGACAAATGCTAAAGTATATAACATGCAGCCCTGACTAAAATATTGTTGTCTTGTGCATCTAAATTACTTGCAAGTACTGCACAGTTGGAAGTAGTTGTTGCTATAGAAGCACTGGAGCTGCTGACAGTGCTGGCAGCAGGAACAGTAGAAACAGCAGAAGGTACATGATTATCTTATGGGTCTGGGAATGAGAGTTTGCATTTTACATCCTATTGCTTCTCATTGCATTGGTAACAATGCTAAGAAAAGAGATAAAGAAGATAAAAAGAGACAAAGAAAGGGGGAAAAAAGAAAAAGACAATAAAAAGGAGAAATCTATTTTATTATTCTTAGATTTGGAAATTTGGTGGATAAAATTCACTGAACCTGCAAAATGAGGACAAAATGGTGCTTATAAAGATTTGAGTTTCCTCAAAACTCCTTACAAATAGGTGCCAAATAATTCTGGAGAAGATGAAATTCAAACAGTTCCAACAGGAATTGTAAAAAACAGCAACTGTGGAGGGACTGTGGGAAAAAAAAAAAAAAGAAGAAGGAATAAAGAAGTCTTTACATAATTCAGGAGAACTTCCAATGTCCTTCAGAGGACACTGGATAGATGTACATATATACAAGATCTTAAATAATAAAAAAAAAAATCACTCTTTATTTTGTAGTACTATTTCCTTACTACCTAAAAATTTGTCTGTTGTATGGAAGAACTCAGTATTCAACAGCTTTAAATACTGTACTGTTTCCATATTTTAAGAAGTATCAGGAAGCTACTCTCTGCTCTCCCATCATGCAAAGCAGGAAAGTACTCTCTTCCTCAATATTTTGTCATAGTTTACTTTCTGGTTGTCATTTCTGCACTGCTGCATCGAGCCAATTATCTCTACACTCCACCTCCCTGGCCCATGTCTTCAAGGCAGAGCTTAGAATCACAGAATCATAGAACTGTCAGGGCTGGAAGGGACCTCAAGGATCATCCAGTTCCACCCCCCCTGTCATGGACAGGACACCTCACATTAGATCAGGCTGCTCAGAGCCACAGCCAGCCTGGTCTTAAATACTTCCAGGGATGGGGCTTCCATCACCTCCCTGGGTACCTCAACATCTCTCTTGAATTGAAAGGCCCAGAACTGGACACAGTACTCAAAGTGTGGCCTGACCAATGCTGAGTACAGGGGTAGAATAACGTCCCTTGTCCTGCTGGCCACGCTGCTCCTGATCCAGACCAGGAGGCCATTGGCTCTACTGGCCACCTGGGCGTACTGCTGGCTCATGTTCAGCTACTATCAACCAGCACCTGCTGCTCTTCAGCCACTCTTTCTGCCTGGCTGCTCTTCAGCCACTCTGTCCACAGCTTGTAGCACTGCTTGTGGTTGTTGTGGCCAAAGTGTAGAATCTTGCATTAGCCTTGTTAAATCTCATCCCATTAGTCTCTGCCCATGAATCAAAACACTGTGCATTTGCTCTTCATTAGTTCAAACAGTGAAACAGTTAGTGTCAGTCGGATTTTCATGCTCCTTATTTTTTTTCTTTTAGTCCCTGTAATGTGATAATGAAGTTACTGTGGACACAAAGTCTGAATAAAAGCCCACCTCGAACAGCGGCCTCCGTGAAAGCTCAGGGTAAGCAGGCAGTAATTAATCCATTGTATGTTATCCTAGCCTCAATCTGTCCATGGCCCTGGAAATTTTTAAGGAAGAGATGGTGGCTTTGTGTTTAGTTAACCCCACACTGATTATTCTGTGATGTTCTTCAGATGTTTTCCAAGCCCATGTAAATATTTGAATCCATAATGCTGTAAGCAGGTGCAAGGGTTCAGTATATGCTATGGGACACAATGATGCTTCCTGTTTCTCTGAGCCTGCTGACTGCAGGGAGGCTTTTATTTAATGCCTCTTTGTTTTTGTGGCAGAGGCACACATGCCACAGCGTGAGTCATATCAGTGGTGAACTCTGTAGCAAAGACTAAGCAAAAGATAATGACCTGCAGGTTTTGTGTGGTGGAAGAGGATGTGGTGCTTGTATGTATCTGAGGTGTGTATGTAAGGTGTCTATCTGTGTATACCTGAACTGTGATGGACTCTGCCATTAAAAGATAACCTTGAAAGTAGCTCCAAATAAATCTAACTTCTGTTTTTCAAAATACCTTAATTTTACATCCTGAGAAATACTACCACACATAGTTCTGTGTGAATGAAATGGAAACTAAAGGCCAGCAAAGTTTACCAAGCCTGTTTTCATCTGTAAAATCCTAAATAAGACAAGTATAAAAGAAGTGATTAAAGGTATCTTAATTTCATTCTGTGAAAATACTTTTCATTAGAGGAAAAGGCACTCAAGATGAATTCCTTTTATGTTTTTTTTTCACACCTGAACTTGTCTAAACACGGATTCATTATTGTTAATGAGATTTTCTTTTTCTTTAGTGTCACTAAATAAATTCTGCATGGATAGCAGCAGCAAGAACAACAACAAAATTGGAGCCAAAAGAGGCAATTCTATTCTAGTGGGGAATTTTGCTAACTGTCCGCTAGCAAACATTATATCTTTTTCTTTTAGAAATACTGTATTTCAGGTATTATCTCATGAAGTTAGCAAAATGCCTAGGAAAAGAATGACTTTGTTTTAACAGTTAAAGGAAAAAAAAAAAAAAAAAGAAAGGTATTTGCTAAAGCAAGGGGAAAAAAAAGTCTTCTATATAATAATAAAAATGAAGCTTCTAAGTGAATAGTACACAGCTCATTAGGAAGAATAAACTCTTAGAATCCCTGAAGGTAAAATACAATAGAATGCAGCCTATTTAAAACTCTATTCAATTAATATGACTTTTTGCATACTAAAGCAAATTATGTTTTATAACACAACGGATTATTTTAAATGACTCATTTTTTGCTGTTTAATGTTCTTATTATATAAACTGCATTTCCCACCAAATTGTCTGTAAGAAATAATGTTTTTGTAAATGTGGTTTACTAAGAAGTGCATTAAAAAAATTAATCATCAGGCAACAGTAAGATTTCTCATTTTTTGTTGAACATATACATATTTGGTAATGTACTTAAGGTGTAAAGCCACCCTGTATGACTACTGTGCTGTAGATATCACAGAATCGTCAGGTCTGGAAGGGACCTCAAGGATCTTCTAGTTCCAATCACAGATTCATAGAATGGTAAGGTTGGAAGGGACCTCAAGGATCATCTAGTTCCAACCCCCTGCCATAGGCAGGGACACCTCCCACTAGTACAGGTTACTCAAGGCCTCATCCAACCTGGTCTTGAACACCTCCAGGGAGGGAGCATCCACAACCTTTCTGGGTAACCTGTTCCAGTGTCTCACCACCCTCACTGGAAAGAACTTCCTCCTAATATCCAGTCTAAATCTCCCCTCTGCCAGTTTAAACCCCTGTCCTGTCATTGCAAGACCTTGTAAATAGTCCCTCCCCAGCCTTCCTGTAGGTCCCTTTCAGATACTGGAAGGCTACTATAAAGTCTCCTTGAAGCCTTCTCTTCTCCAGGCTGAAGAGCCCCAACTCTCTCAGTCTGTCCTCATAGGAGAGCTGCTGCAGCCCTCTGATCATCTTTGTGGCCCTCCTCTGGACCCACTCCAACACTTCCATGTCCTTCCTGTTCTGAGGGCTCCAGAATTGCACACAGTACTCTAGAATGTCCTTTCTATGGGAAGGGACACCTCACACAAGATCGGGTTGCTCAGAGCCCTATCCAGCCTGGCCTTAAAAACTGCAAAGGGGCAATGGGTGGAAGCTGAGGCATAGGAAGTTTCATGGAAATATGAGGAAGAATATTTTCCCTGTGAGGATGACAGAACACTGGAACAGGTTGCCCAGAGGGGTTGAGGAGTCTCCCTCTCTGGAGATATTCAAAACTTGCCTGCATGCACTCTTGTATGATCTGGTCTAGGTGATCCTGCTCTGCAGGTGAGTTTGACTGGATGATCTTTCAAGGTCCCTTCCTACCCCTAATATTCTGTGATTCTGTGATACACTACATGCATGCCCATGCCACATGACTGAACTAGCTGACTGCTAGAGCTGTGAAATACCTGAGCAGTCCCAGTGCTGCTCTCAGAACAGCAGTGTAAAGATTCAAAGGGCATAGCCAGCTCCTTGGGGTTGTTTGTCCCTGCTAGAACTTGTGTATGAAAGGGATTTGGGACCAGAATGTTTAGTAAATATTTCATTAACTGAAATGTTATTAGCGTTCATTGAATTTCTGTAGTTTGACTCTTAGCTTCCACTCCTGTCACTCCCTCTACAGTGTAGGAGATGCAAATTGGGATAAGGAGCCATGGAAATTTTGTCAGCGAGACTAGCTGTGGCTTTTAAATATATTGTCTACACCCTAAGGGGAGCCTATAAAAACTTGAACGTGAAATCATTACACTGTTTTGTCATGCCCAAACGACAATAACAACCATGAAACCTTTTCTGCAAAACGCCTTTACATAGGCTAACTCGATTTGCAATGATTTAAATACTGAAACAAATTTCCTCTATTTCCATTTTGCATTTAAACAAAATGACAGCGTATTGGCACCATCACTGCCTCATCTCACTATAAATCAGCAAAAATGATCAGTCTGCCAAGTTCCTTATCTGTATTCTTTTAGTCGTGTACAGTATGTGCATCCTCAGAAGAAAGAAATCATACTACTTATCATAGAATCGTAGGATGGTAAGGTTGGGAGGGACCTCAAAGATCAAAAAACTATAAGGGGAAAAAAACACACAAAAACCCCTCAAAAAAAATCTCAAAAAAACATGGAAAAAGCAATACAGAAAAGTATACAGTGACAAAGCATTAAGTTAATCCTACAAATATCTTGACTGTTGTGCAGTACAATTTCCAAATATTTGGAAGGCAAGGAGGAAGATACATGAATGTTTCATCATCTTGTCAATACTGCCCATATTTCTCATATGCACTTGGGGAGGGAGTGGGTGGGATTTTTCCATGCTTCAGATTGTAGCCATAAAAATAATAGTATTTTTTTCCAAAATAATGGAAGCATTACCAGGCAAGACAATGACTGATGGTTTCTTTAACAGTCTAAGAACACTTCCTAATTTTCTTACAGATATGTTACATGTACATGAAGAACAAAAGAACAAATGAATAGCAAAAAGTTCACAGCACTCAAAAATGTTGCTCACAATATTCAGCTAAATTTATTCATCGTCCTTTTCACAACCCCCTTGTTTGATTTTCCTGTTTTGTTTTCAGATGTCTATACCATTGCCAGAAAGCAAAATTACTGTTTTGTAATGTATATGGCATAATTAACTGGGCACATTAATGTCAAGAGACACTTTTTAAGTTTTCGAGCATTCTGAGAATTGTGAAGATGTTATTGAAGCTGGCAAACTGATTTTCTGTCAATACAAGAAAAAGGAGATTACCTTCCTGGGTCTGTCCAGCTTCAGACAGCAGACATGAACATAGGGTGCCATGTGTCAGAGGACTGTCCAAAGAGCAATGTAGTATTATAACTAATTTACAATTAGAAGTGAGTAGACAAAAATGGCATATGGATTTTGTGCTTTCTTCAGCACAGACTTAAATTTTCCTTGGCAGAAAGGAGAATTTTAGAGAGGAGAGAATAAGTAAAGAATAGACTAATTCATTTTCTCAGATGTAGTAATACCATATTACTTGGCAAATGAATATTTTTAGATTAAAAATTTGTGTATGTTTCATAGCAAATGATCCAGTAATCCTTTGAGAGAAATGACTAGAAAATCAAGGCCAAAAGATAGGGTCTTTCTAGGAACAGTTTTTAAATGTATGAACTTAGCATATGTATTTTTCTTCCAAGTTGCAAATATATTACAGTAAGACACTACTGAAATTGTTTCTGGGATCCGAAAATCAGAATGGTTGAGGCTGGAAGGGATCTCTGAGAGTCATCTAGTTCAACCTCCTCTTTCAGTTAGGGTCACCTAGAGTTGGTTGCTCAGGACTATGCCTTTTGACTAGTGATATGTTTTTTAAATATCTCCCAAGAAGGGAGACTCCACAATATCCTTGGGTAATTCCGTGCCAGTGCTCAGTAATTCTCACCATAAAAAAGTGCTTTTTGATGTTCTGAGAGGACCTCCTGTCTTTCAGTTCATGCTCTTTGCCTCTGTACCTGTCACTGGGCACTACTGAAAAGAGACCATTTCCATCTTCTTTACAGTCTCCTTTCAGGTATTTATATATATTGGTGAGATCCTTCCTGAGCCTTCTCTTCTCCAAGCTAATTCCAGCTTTCTCAGCCTCTCCTCACAGGAGAGTCTACAGTCCCTTAATCATCTTTGTGGCCCTTTGATGGACTGTCCCAAATATATCTGGGTTTTTTTGTTTGTTTGTTTGCTTGTTTGTTTTTTCTGAGGAGCACAGAACTGAACACAATACTGAATACAGAACCTTACCAGTGCTGATCAGAAGGGTAGGATAGGTTCTTTTCACCTGCTGGTAGCACTTCTAATGCAGGCCAGGTTAGCATTAGTATTTGTGACAAGGACACACTGGTAGCTCACCTTGAACTTGATGTTTATCAGGACCCCTAAGTCCTTTTCAGCCAAGCTTCTTTCCAGCTGGTCAGCCCCCAGCATGTGCTGGTGCATGGTGTTGCCCCTTCCCAGATGCAGATATCACGTTTCCTCTTGCTAAACTTCATGAGACTCCTGTCAGCCCATTTCTCCAGTTCGTCAAAGTCCCTCTGGACAGCAGCATGACCTATTGGTGTATTAGCCCCTCCTCAGATTTTGTGTAATCAGTTGACTTGCTGAAGGTACTTTGTGCCCATCATTTAGATCATTAATGAAGATGTAAAACAGGAGATGACCCAGTACTGGCCTCTGGGACACCACTAGTTGCTGGTCTTCAGCTAAACTTCAAGCCACTGACTACTACCCTCTAGGCCCCCACCATCCAGCCAGTTTTCAGCCCATAGAGCTTCCCTGAAAATCTTAGGGGAGACAGTTTTGATGGCACAAGATAGATGGTTCAGCTGCAACCTGGGAGAGGTAACCTTTATTCACGGCAGATTAAGATGTGAGGATTCAGCTGTCTCATTGATGGTGATGACCTGCACAGCAATACAGCCTTTTTATCACAGCAGAGAGTGGCCATCTACCTGGGCAATGCCAGCCAAGGGCAGTTGAGGGTTGGCTGGGAGTGTCTGGATGATCCATCTCAGAAAAATACCTCTGTGTGCTGCTCAGAATTTTAACTTGGGAGTTGTTGATTGTACATCTTGGCAATCAGCATAGTAGTGCCTTGGCAATGCTAGCGCTGATTTACAAAGATGATAAAAGCTGAATAAAAGTAATCCCCAAGATGATGGTGCTGAAGAGACCCCAGAATCTTCTCTTTATGTTCTGCATTTCATCAACCTTTAAAAACAATTCTAAACTAACAACATTTTTGTTTCCTTTCCTTGGATTTTTCCTGTTCTCTTTTTGCTGTCCTTCTCACTGGTTTATATTTATTAACTTTTCCTTTCCCCCCTTTTTTTCCTTTTTCAATTTGTTTTTGTTTTTTTTCTTTTCATTATTCCATCAGGCAGTGTTTTCCATGCTGCCTTAGACTGCAACACCTACACCACAGTAAGTCATTCCTTTCAAGTTAGTGGAATGACACTATTGTAAAACAGATCCAACTGGGAAAATCATAGATCCTAACATTTAAAATGGACCTAGGGTAAAAATTTTGCCTTTGAATATTGATTCAGAGAAGTTAATGAGATGTACAAGACTAAGATACTAGAGCTGAATTAGGATAATCCCTTTATAAACACAAGAACTGAGCAGACAAAACCCACCAAAACCAATAAATTAATGTATCAATTATGGATAGGTTAAAAATGTTAATTTTTCTAATCTTCATGTGTTCTCTGTATTTCAGTTGCCAGGGGAAGGGCGAAAACTTTCAGCTGTAAAGAAACACTGCTCTGAGAGTACCAGGATAACTCTAGCTCTGTGCCTTTTCCAAATTTCCTTTGCATCTTGTCACTACAACAAATGTTTTAGCAGGCATTGTGGTATTATTGAACCTTTCTGCTTTGTGTTTAAGATCACAAATAAGCCTTCACGTTGATTGCAATTAGAACTGTTTGAAGAACAATGTGTTTCTGGCTGATGAAAGAGAGGGAGTAAATCACAGATTCACAAATTGTATCGAGTTGGAAGGGACCCTCAAAGGTCATCTTACCCAACCTCTCTAAAGTGAGAAGTGACAACTCCAAATAGATCAGACTGCCCAGGGCCATATCAAATCTGATATCGAATGTCTCCAGGCCTCAACCACATCCCTGGGTAACCTGCTCCAGTATCACAGCATCACAGTATCACCAAGGTTGGATGAGACCTCAAAGATCATCAAGTCCAACCCATCACCACAGACCTCAAGACTAGACAGACCTCAAGACTAGACAGACCTCAAGACTAGGATTTCACCACTCTCATTGTACAGAACTTTTTCTTTATGCCAAATCTAAATCTACCCTACTCCAGTTTCACACCATTACCTCTTGTCCTATCACTACAAGCCCTTTTAAACACTCCTTCCCCAGCCTTCCAGTAGGTTCTCTTCAAATAATGAAATGCAGTTATCAAATTCTCCCTGGAGTTTTCTTTTCTCCAGGCAACAGTCAAAATTCTTTCACCCTGTCTTCACAGCAGAGGTACTCCATCTTTGTTCATCGTTCATTTTGCATCTTTGTTATCATCTTTGTTGCCCTCGTCTGGACCCACTCCAGCAGGTCCATGTCTCCCCTGTGTTGGAGGCCCCATAGCTGCATAGCTGGACATAGCACTCCAACTGAGGTCTCGCCAGAGCAGAGTGACAGAACACAGACTCTCTCACACTACTTTCCCCAGCCCATTTAAAAATATCTCTTGTTTAGTCCTCTTTACTGAATTCTCCTTACTTTAGCAAGACACACATATTTTAAACAGGAAAATAAATGTTTTGAAGCAAAATTCTGTCTAGATTTTTTCATGACAAAGACCAGTTTTAAAAGGTGGTTATTCAAGAATCAGAGACTTGCAGCTAATGATACCAACAAGGACTAAAAGCACTTTCTTCACTGAAATATTTCAGGTGCCTGTTTAAAAGGCGCCTCATTTCATTCATGCAGACACTCCTTATTCCAGACACATATTTAACACAAGATTTTCTGGGTTGATGAAAAGCTCAACATGAGCCTGCAGTGTGCACACGCAGCCCAGACAGCAACCGAGTCCTGGGCTGCATCAAGAGCAGTGTGGCCAGCAGGGCAAAGGAGGGCATTCTGCCCCTTTGCTCTGCTCTAGTCAGGCCCCACCTAGAGCACTGTGTGCAGTTCTGGAATCCCCAGCACAGGAAGGACATGGAAGTGTTGGAGCGGGTCCAGAGGAGGGCCATGAAGATGATCAGAGGGCTGCAGCAGCTCTACTATGAGGACAGGCTACAAGAGTTGGAGCTCTTCAGCCTGGAGAAGAGAAGGCTTCAAGGAGACTTTGTAGTAGCCTTCCAGTATCTGAAGGGGGCCTACAGGAAGGCTGAGGAAAGACTATTTACAAGATCTTGCAATGACAGGACAAGGGGCAATGGGTTTAAACTGGCAGAGGGGAGATGTAAATTGGATGTTAGTAGGAAGTTCTTTCCAGTGAGGGTGGTGAGACACTGGAACAGGTTGCCCAGGGAGGTTGTGGCTGCTCCCTCCCTGAAGGTGTTCAAGGACAGGTTGGATGAGGCCTTGAGTGACCTGTACTAGTGGGAGGTGTCCCTGCCTATGGTAGGGGGTTGGAACTAGATGAAATTTGAGGTCCCTTCCAACCTTACCATTCTATGGTTCTCTGATTCTACGATTTTTAAATAAACTTTGGATATCTGAGTCAGGATGAGAGCATTGTCCATACTGAGGTTTACACTGACTTCCTATTTTCAATATAAAGTAAAACAAAACCCAAAAAAAATCAGCAACAAAATAATGTTTTAAAGTGCACATTTCTCCTCTTTGCCTTTACATAAATAAGTTGAAACTTTCCGTTAGCCTAATAATTGTTTTTCTTTCTCCTTGGAAGAAAAGTTTGCAGAAGTAAAGGAACTGTGGCTGCAGAAATAAATGTACATACAACTCTAAGAAATTATCCTTAGATGGTTTTGTGCCAGCTATCTTAACTACATGTTTTATGCTGTAGGCTCGGCTACCCTACTAGAGCACTGAACAGTTGGAAATATATATTTGTGTGACGCTGAAGAGTAAATTTCCCCAATGCATCAAAATTACAGAAACATCTGTGCAAAACAGCTTTGATCCAGTTCACTGTGAAAATATACATCATTCATGATGGTCTAGTGGCTGCAGATTTCCCTCCACTGTAAATCCAGTAACAATGGGAAATTGGTTCAAGATGCACCAATGAGGAGTTTTCCTTCTGGCGTCTGTACATCTCAGCTGTTGTTCCTTGCCTGTACTGTAAGGGGATAATTCTATTTAATGTTAGAACAGAGGCAAATACATTTTACATGCATTAATGAAATCACACAGACAGCATGTAAACCTAGGTAGGAAAAGCATATGAAAAGGTCACTTGATTAGGTACATGAGCCAGTTCTGGTAAAATAAATACCACTTTATGCTTCTGCTTGACCCTTGAGCCAAACCTCAGTTGGACGTTGTTTGAAAACTTTCTGATCATTTACCATTCCTTCCCTGCCTTGTACAAATTTGTTCAGGTTGGGTAGAGAAAGAATGTTGATATTTAATGAAAAAACTTATTTTTAGCTAAAGAAAATTAGGGACTTTTGGTGATTCCTCTCTGTTACTTTATGCCCCTAGAAATGTTTATATCTGCAGTTTCAGCCATGTCCGGTAGTTTCAACCAAATTTGACAGATGGGCTCTAGGATCTTACTGTCAGTGATATCTCTCTTTTATCGAAATATGTGCCTTAGTAGGCATCAGTGTCCCTGTTGATGTCCCTTCTAAGGGAAATGCTGTCATATGAATTAATCCCTTCTTAGATACCAAAGAATCCACAACTGCAAGACACTCAATAAATAACCCATCTGTGGAGAATCTTACTGGAGCACCAATTAGCAACTATACCATCAAACTGTGAAAGTCACACGAAATTAGATTTCCTTGATTTTGTAAAATTGCAATTATTAAATATGAAATATAAAGGCTAGTTTCATAAACTTTTATATTACCCCAAGATCTGTCTGAAGACACATTAGCTGAACGTATAATCAGTTTAATTTTCTACCCCAGGTAAAGAGAGCACAGCAGTTGCAAGCTCTGGGCGTTTCTTACCTTCAAGCTTTATTTGTAAATCACATAAACACGGGGGCAGGTAAAA
Organism: Eubucco bourcierii; assembly: GCA_013396675.1. NCBI lineage: Eukaryota > Metazoa > Chordata > Aves > Piciformes > Ramphastidae > Eubucco > Eubucco bourcierii. Next base: position 322,846 of record VWZE01015690.1, read on the forward strand.
AAAAAATGATGGCCCTGAAGGGTGATTTTGATATGTTGTTCCATGAATCAACATGTTTATTAATAGAGCTACTCTGGAAGATATGGAATATGTGTTGGCAGTTGCTAAAAGTATGAAATTGCTTTTCCATCTATCTATTAATCTCTCAGACTGGTAAAGTGAGTAGAAATCTAACTGGCCTTCACAGCAGTGGTTTCCAAGTTTTAGATTTCTCTGTTAGCCTATTTTCTCCCCTTTCATACCTTTCTCTTGCAAGAGTAGATCACTGTTGACAGGACAAAACTTGGTTATTTTTGGGTAGACATGCTGTAGGTTGCTGATGTATGCAAGGAGGCAGGCAAAGCTGACATCTCCAGTTGTTATTAGACCTTATTTACAGGAAAAGGTAAAGATCAATCTGTGTCTCAAATTGCAAGGGCAAGATGACCCTGTAAAATTTCTCTCATTAGAAGGCAGCTTCAAGAATAAATCTTACTGCTTAATCCTTTCACNTCCTAATTAAAACACAAATACAGTAATTACAGTTTATATGCCATTATCCTGATTCTACACAGGATGACTTTAAACAGCAAAACAGCCATTAATTTTACTGTTCAAAGAAATGCTCATAATCTTTTAGAAATGTCATATAAAATATTCATTTTTAAATGCCCTACGGTGATTTCTGAATTTATTTAAAGTGGGCTGTTGATAGCTCTTTTATAAATAAGCAATTACAGTACACTAAATATATCATGGCCCATCACATTATACATTCTATAATTTCATGGATGAAAAGCCTACAGCTGATCTGCATAAATGTGGTACATTTCACAGCAGGTGAAGAGTTTGATTACACAGGATAATCAGTGTTATTATTTATAGTAACCATTTATACCTGTTATTTATTAAACCCCAGCACATCAGATACTGGTTTATTTAAGGAAGTTGCTATATTGTAGGCCAAAATTGGGATAAGGCTATTAAACACATGTAAAATGTACTGTTACATTAGTAGTCTAAAATAAGCCAAGGTCAGCAGGGAATGAGAGTTTGTTAGCATTTGGTGGCAGAAGAGAAAACTGTGAGCAAGTGGCTGGGGTCCATCCAGCTCCCCCTGGATAAATATCATCACTACAAACATCATTGCCCCACCGGCAACATCAGATATCCTTGACAGCACATTAGATGAAGAAGTCAAGGGCTGACTGACTGCAGAAAGGTTAAAACAACTTCTGATATGCTGAGGTGATTTTTCAAGACCTGAGCTGGAAAGGTTGTCATGAGGGCTGCTTCACGCAAATTACGGCACTGCTACTTATGGCACTCATACTCCTCTATCATTTCAGAGACCCTGACACTTCTTATAAGCAATGTAAATCAAAGGATAGTCTTCTTGATTATTTAAGTGTACTCATAGGACCTGGAAGATTACACAGAGTTTTTTTGTGGGCAACAAGCATATGCTTGTCACCTTGCTTGAGCAGTGTTATGCCTGCCCTCTTTTGCTCATATCCTTATAGAAATGACTGCACGCAGGAGACAGAAAGGTTCACCAGTGCAGGCACAGCAAAAGGTGAGGTACTTTCAGTGGATTCTTTTAGTCTTTCCCTTCTGGCTTGCACAGGTGCTACCAACCTCTTCTAAAGGAGGAGAGCAAAGAGGATACCAGACCAACACTAAGCCATTTTCCATGGGAGATGTTAGTGCTGTGTTCTTTAGCAATCTAGTTAGATTTCAGCTTTTGGTTCCTGAGGAGTACTTATAGGTCTGGCATTTCCTTGAGATTACTAAAATAGAGCAGCAGAGATTTGGGTTCTGCCTGCTCTTCAAAGAAGGGAACAACGTGTCCAGAGAAAATTCAGACCTGTAACTGCAAGTGGTGAGACAACAAGGAGTTTGTTTAAAGCAGAATGAACATTGAGAGGACAGCCCACTTGGAAATCACCTAACCCTGACAGCGTTGAAATTTTGGTGACAGTAGCATAGCAGATCATTTGGATGTGTTCCTGTGAGAATGAGAGAATAAATATTATGAGTGACTGAGGGAGCTGGGGCCGTTAAGTTTGAGAAAGAGGAGGAGGCTGAGGGGAGACCTCATTGCTGTCTACAGCTACCTGAAGGGACATTGTGGAAAGGCTGGTTCTGGTCTCTTCTCACAGGTAATTTGATACAGAACAAGGGAGAATGGCCTCAAGCTGAGACTGGGTAGGTTTAGATTGGACATTAGGAAAAAGTTTTTCATGGAAAGAGTGGTCAGGCACTGGAACGAGCTGCCCAAGGATGTGGTGAAGTCATCAACCTTGGATGTGTTTAAGGGTTCTTTGGATGTGGTGCTTAGGGATATGGTTTAAGGTGAGTCTTGTTGAATAGAGTTATCAGTTGGACTTGGTGATCCTGAGGGTCTTTTCCAAGCTGCATGTTTCTGTGATTCTATGAACTACCCTAGGTGATCCTGCCTTGGCAGGGATGTTGGACTTGATGATCTCTGGAGGTCCCTTCCAACCTCTAAAGTTCTGTGATTCTGTGACTCTAGTACTTGCAGTGTGTGTTTCTTAACTGACCATTTGAGTTTATAGCAGCAAAAATTATCTCAACATACAAATTCAGTTTCTGTAGATATATACTTAAATTTAAAAGGATGTCAGCTGTGCTGAAATTACTGAGTATGCATGTCTAGAAAGATTCCACTTCAGCAATTCTAGCTTTGAGAAAAACAGGACAAGCAACGACATGGCTGTACAGAGTAAGAATGACCCAGAAATGAAAAACCTGCTGTTTTCCTTGCAGTTCCAGGCATGATTCCTATGATTATACCAATTGACCTTGACAAACTTTCATAGGAAGATAAACTGTGTTTATCTTAAACTAAAATAAGTTTTGTGCATGCCTGCATATACTAACTACACAAAACAAAACCATTACACAATTTGGAAGCCATTTGGAGAAGAGAAGGCTCAGGAGAGACCTTATTGCTCTCTAGAGCTACCTGAAAGGAGGTTGTAGTCAGGTGGGGGTTGGTCTCTTCTCCCAGGCAATCCGTGACAGAACAAGAGGACACAGTCTCCAGCTGCACCAGGGCAGGTTTAGGGGAAGGTTTAGGCTGGATGTTAGGAAGAAGTTCTTTAGAGAAAGAGTGATTTTCATTGGAATGGGCTGCCCAGGGAGGTGGTGAAGTCTCCATTGCTGGAAAGGTTTAAGAAGAGTTAATTAGAAAGTGTTGGGTGATAGATTGGACTCAATGATCTTGAAGGTCTTTTTCAACCTGGTTAATTCTATGATTTCTGTGATTTTGTCCTCTTTGCAAAATCCTATATGTTCCCATCATAAATTCAAATTGGTAGTTGTAGTTATTGCAACTAATAGTCAAAATTTTAAAATATTAGGCTCATCTATGCCTTTAATTTCAAAGTACAAACCCAGAAGAAACAGATATCCTATTTCAATGCAACAAAAATATGACAATGCTAACAAAAAGCAAAAGCAAAAACAAAGCAAAACAAAACAAACTACAAAAAAACTCCAAAAAACCAACAACCCACAACTGTGTGAAATTCTCACATCCTGTGAGTGTTAGACCATCGTAAACGTAGATGATTAAATATATGGGAGATGCTCACTAGTAAGAGTGAAACCAGATATTCAGAACTTTGAAGTGAAATTAGAACATTGAAATTATTTGGAACCTAAAGCTTGTCATTGTTATTAATGAAGCAAACACAAACACCTTAATAAATAGATAAATCTTAACCATTTTTATGCTGAAAATCTAATCACTAAGCTGAAAACAAACCGAACAATTGAAAGAGCAAATAATGACACTTCTTTTTTTATATAGATTAACATTTCTCTAATAGAGTTTTTGCATTTCTGAATTTTCCTGTGCTGTAAGAAAAGCAATGAAAATGATGGGTTTCCTTCATAAATAAGTCATAGCATTTCACTGCAGTCCAGTAAATGAGTCATTTACTAAGGTTACAGGGGATGTGGTTCAATTTGTACTTTGCCTGCAAGGGAAACGAAAACAACATAAGAAGGTGGAAAGATTGGTGATCACCTTTTCCATGTTCTCAATCTAAAGCAGGACCAAGCATACGTAAATACATGAAGTAGTTCGTTAAAATGAGCTAAATTATCAAATTATCACACACTCCGTGAGAGAATTATATAATTTCTACCTGTTGATGTTCTCCTCCTTTCAAAAACCAACTGACCAAAGAGATATCCATTAAACAAGGATTAAAAGAATATTTAAATGTTTAATGAAAAGCAGAAGAGCTTGGTTAGAAATAACTTGCCTTTCAGAGTACTTTATAGACATATTTTCTGGAGAGCTATTGGTGCAAGTTCCTTTATAAAAGGGAGCTAAATCTAGGCCTCCTTAGATTTATGTAACCACAACAATTAATTTCTTATTGAGAAAAGTAGAAAGAAAATTTATTGAAGTACTGACAAACATTAAAAAATATACTTGCATTTTGAGGGAAAAAATATTCACCTATTTTTATTATAAATTTACTTGTGAAACTTTTTTTCTTCCAGTAAGAAAAGACTGGATGTACATCATAAAGTCTAAGAGCTGCCTATTTAGTAACAATGTACACTCCTTAGCTTTTCTCTATGTGAGGTTTTTTTGGCAACTAGAGTTCTCAGTATTAACTTTTACAATCTTCATGCTATACAAAGAGATCTTGGGAAAATCAGCTGTAGGCAGTTAAAGAGATAGCAAGTATGACTCAATATTGAAGGCTAAATCATAAAGAGAATGTGAGGAGACAGGAAAATGTGATGCAGACAATTTAATGTTAATGCATTTTCCTCCTGTAGATGACCCATAATGGTATTTTAATTCTTTATCTTTGGATTTTGTCTTTGCAGAAACCTTGTGTATCACAGTAAGTAAATATTACAAGGAGCAGATCAGAAAGCAAATAAGGAAAATATCTTTGCTGTTGCAGGGCAGTAGTTCTACAAAATACAACAAATCATGGGGTGTAGAAAGCACCTTAGCATAAAAACCTGCTGCAAACCTCCACAATTAATCTGCTAAAGATGTTTTAATAAGGACAACTTTATACTAGTAAGTTGAATAAAGAGCCATAAACAAGGCTCTTTTTATGTGAGGCATTTTTATGTAAAGGTGCAAAAAGAGAGAGAAAAAAAATTATCACTATCTCAAGATTACTTCTCCAGAGAAGTATTTAGAAAAATAAATTATCTCTTTTTCTGGAAATTTTCTAAACCCTCATTATCACAAAGATTCTATGCATGATTTTCCAAGGGGTAAAATAAGTGGCCTAGCACAAAAAAATGTTGCTTTTCTTCAGTGCTACCTGGTAATTTATGGACCGCAAAGAGGAAAGATTGGACTACACATAGGAGTTTATTTATCAAGAGAGTTTGTTAATAGACAAGTGATAAGAGCTAGGTGAAAGGGGAACAATAAACAAACAGAAGATTGAATACTATACGCTGAAAATAGTGATAAGTGGAATCTGAAGGCATGGAAAGTAAAGTTGAAGTCTAATGATGCCAATAAATACAAGAATTAAATGCTGATTCTAGAATTTCACACGGAACTAATTTGTAAGAAAAGTATAATTTCCATGGAAAATGTTTGATTTTTTTTTTTCCCAAGGAACAATAAGAGATTAGTGTATGAATTTTACTTTGAATTACACCATTACAGACTTGAATTAAAACAGTTGTTTTGGTTTTTTTTATTCCGATCACAAAATATTTAGCTATTAAAAAAGAAAAAAGAAAAAGAAAAAGGCCTGCCAACACCAACAGTAATCTGCATAGCACTGCCTTATGGGTGCAGTTCAGGAAACGCATCACAATTCATACTGCACCAGTGCTGTGCCCAGCAGGAGTAGGGAGGTGATTGTACCCTTGTACTCTGCTCTGGAGAGGCCACACCTCAAATATTATGTTCAGTTTTGGACACCTCAATACAAGAGGGATGTGTAGGTGCTGGAGCCAGTGCAGAGGAGGGCAACAAAGCTGGGGAAGGGCCTGGAGAATAAATCTTAATGATAAGTGACTGAAGGAGCTGAGGTTGTTTAGCTTGAAAAAGAGGAGGCTGGGGGGAGACCTCATTGCTGCCTATAGCTACCTGAAAGGAGGTTGTGGAGGGGCTGGTGCTGGTCTCTTCTCAGAGGTAATTAGTGATAGAACAAGAGGGAATGACCTCAAGCTGCAAATAGTTAGATTTAGACTGGGCATTAGGAAACATTTTTTCACAGCAAGAGTGGTCAGGCATTGGAATGAGCTGCCCAGGGAGGTGGTTGAGTCACCAACCCTGGATGTATTTAAAGGTACTTTGGATGTGGTGCTTGGGAATATGGGTTAGAATGAACCTTGTAGAGGGTAAGGCTGGACTTGGCGACTCCGAGGGTCTTTTCCAGTCTGAATGTTTCCGTGATTCTGTTAACAAGGATTGTGGAGTTTCACAGCGTGGAAAACACTTTGTGAAATATAGTGTAACTGGGAATTCTCCTTTTGCCATTTATGCTGAGCTACCTTCCCAAATTAAAAAAAAAAAAACAACAAACAAACCCCAAACAAACAGCCTAATGCAAAGTAAAATCATGGAAGGTTTGTAATAGTGATTTTTATAGATCAGAATTCTTCAAGAAGTCATCCTGGAATGAATATAAGGTGAGAAGTAAAACTAAGAGTAAAGTAGATTAGAATTATTTTAACAACATAAAAAAAAAAAAAGTTCTTCCCATGTTTATAGTTTGCATCCTCCTTGCCAAATTAGTATATCTTTTTTAAAGTAAATGTTTGAGACATCAAACAGTAAAAATTTCTGATGGATATTTACTATAACACTACATTTTTATTTGTTACTTTTAAGCCAACAGTCAGAGACTGATGAAGTAAACTATGCAGCGGTGGATATAGAAATGTGAGATAAAAGGACAGCATGGTTAGGTAGAGGCCACTAAAGTAGTCTGGCAATGTTATCTTATTGCTGTCTCTTAATTATCAAGAATTAATATACATTAACTATGTAACATTGTTACTCAGTGGGAAGTAAAGTGGCAGACATTGGATTAGCTCCAAGAAAATAAGATTCTTAGAAATATTATTTAGGAATTAAAACCGAAATATGGGAACTTGTGAAAAAAATAGGCATAATAATTTTTAGCCTGAGTGATGGCAAGCAATTAAGAGAAGGAACAAAGCTGATTGCAGTAGTTGCATAAGATGGTCAACTGCTTGTGAGATGGAGAAACAGAGTGAGGATTCTTAAGAAGTGACCCCACCACTGATGGAGAATTCATCCCTTAATTATTTTCTCCCTTAACTAATCTGAATGAAAAAGTCTTCACATTATACTTGCAGAATTAGCTACTTACATTATAGTGCATGAACATTTAAAGTCTTGCTTTCTGTTTGTAAATTATACTGAGTATGCTTAGATACTTCTTGATGCTAAAGCTATTAAATAAATAGCTTCTCATTTCAGTAGATTATGGTGAACTCTTTCCAATTTTGTGTATTTACTTCTTTATTCACCATTTTCCTCACATTTGCATGTTTTTTATTTTCTTCATACCTGACAGCCTAGACTGCATATACACTTAGTCCTATCAAGAGTATTACACAGATATTTTCTGGGTAAACTCTGTATACTTCCCAACTTTCTGTAAACTAGCTTTTCTGCAACCTTTTGAAAACAGGATATCCATTTCTGGAACACGTGTGGAATATTCCAGTGGTGACCATGTGTACTGCTAATTTTTTATCATGGTAATGTCATGGAAGTCTTCAAACATGTCTTAGCTGCCCCCACCATTCTGCTGAAGAAGGAAGCAAGGGCAGGAGGAAAACAAAGGTTTGGGCCATTATGTCCCCTTCCAAAGTGATAAACAGGTACCCACAGGTGTTTATGCACTTGTGAGTGTCTAGTCTGTATAAGGGTAAGTAAGCCCTGGTTTCACCTAATATGGTCAGTTTTGCAAATAGCATTCTGATTGGTGAATCTCAGTTATCACAGAAGCCATTACATTCGGGCAAATAATACAAATTGAGCTAAGTTGCAAACAGTGCTGCCTCTGCCTCACTTCTCTGCCTCAGTGTGTACTGCTCTGCTCTGCCTCACTGCTCACAGCTTGGACAATGTGTTCTGCTCTACCTCGTGTTTCAGACCAGCTTAGCCCTGATGTCTTGGGCTTGAACTACCTGGAAACTTAAGTGCCTCAATTTACTAGGAGAAGGCATTAAGTGTCTCACAACGTGGCGAGAACTACCACCGACATTGTACTCTCTGCACATCTGCAAGAGATCCTGCCTACACCACCTGGAAACCTCTGTGCCAAGAGGAACCAGGATCAGGTCAGAGATTGTCTGTCTCTTTTCCAGCACCCTGCTAGAGCCTGGGAAGATCTAGAGGCCTCTCAACAGCTATCAAGACGTCAAGGAGTTCCAACACTTCCACAAAGGTGCCAGAGATTATCTCTGAATCCTGCTCCACTGCTGTGAGTAGAACAGAATTTTCCTAGGGCTTCAGGCTGCCAATTTATAAGTGGGACAGAGTCATTGTGTGGCTAAACCTTTTCCAATTTTTCAGATTCTCCTAAATTACTAAAGTGTCTATAATCATCCTTGTGAAGTTTTTCCTGATCAAATTAGAACCCAGATTTAAACTAGTTTGTATATAGTTTGTGGGCAGTTATTTTATTTTAGAAATAAAATAAGTACATATTTTATAATTCCTGCCTCATTAATTGCCCGAACTAATTCAGGCAATACTAAAGGTAACTTTGCAGCCTTTGACCTGTGACACAAGACACAGGGAATGTAAGCTATAATGCCACAAGAGGACAAAATTAAAAGGTGTTTTGTTATATTTGTAGTATAGATGAGTGTCCTGGGTTCACTAGGATAGGGCCTCTTTTCTTCATAGAAAGCTGTCAGGGGCCACACCCAGGATAGCAATCTGAAACAGACAATGAGGTATTCAATATCATAGACATCATAGCCACTATATAATGGGGGCCCCCTAATACAGCAAGCATCTGTGGCAATTGAATGGCACAGTGGGTTTTAGCATGGGCAGCCAAACATTGGCTGTACCAGTTGACCATGTTGTGCTTTATATTGCTTCTTTTCTATATTACTTCTTTACTGTTGTTGTAAATCCAGTTGTCTATTTGTTCTTTGTATTGTTCTGTTAAACTCTCCTCATCTCTACCTGTGAGGTTTTCCATTTTGCTCCCAATTGTTCCTTCCCATCTTACTGGGGAAAGTAGGAGTAGGAACATAGATGTGTGAGCAATCTGAGCTGGATCTGAAACCACAACAATGAGCATCCAGATCATGATAGTGTGTGCATGCATATCCAGGACATTTAGCAATTCCCTATCGGTCCAGGAACTCTCCAATTGCTGCTTTGTAGGTTGAGACAATGGACTGACTTGAGACCAGGTAATGGACTGGCACTGGTAGCCAGTTTCACAGTAAAGTATTTACTTACTGTTACAGGCCTGGAGATTCCCCCAGGCAGCTTCTGTTGTTTCTAAATCAACTGAAAGTCACAATCCCTATGATTAATCCATTGATTAACTCTCTGGGTAAATAATCTGGCTGTGGTAGGTACTCACTTGTTAGACTCTGACGTAGAATTGACTGATCTGCATGTGAATATTTAGAACTAATATTAATTGTTCCTGCAGATACAGTAACAGTCATATAGGACAATTTTTCCAATATAGTCAAGGCAACAAGGAGATGGTTTATATATTATTTAAGATACTAAATAGAAATAGAACACACATGCAGTGCAGTGGCATGCAAGACCATAGACTAGCTGAGCTCCAGCTCTCAGTCTCACTGGAGATGGTCTCAGGAAGACCTTTGCAATAGAGACTCCTGCCTACATCCCAACAGTGTCTGGCTACTTTGTATAAAAGATTTCATTCCTTATGTGAGCGTTACCCCACAGAATTGTCCGGTACACTTCAGGGCTGTGCGATAATCATTCAGCTATCTACTTCAATAATTCAGCCAAGTTGACTTCTAAAACCAAATTCAAGTATTGTCATGAAAGGGACTTCAAAGATTACTTCTGTTTATGGGGACAGTGATTCTGTTTTCAACATTCATCTGAAGTTGAAGTATCACAGAATCACAGAAATTTAGAGGTTGGAAGGGACCTCCAGAGATCGAGTCCAACCTCCCTGCCAGAGCAGGATCACTTAGGGTAGTTCACACAGGAGTGCATCCAGGTGAGTTTCGAAAGTCTCCAGAGAAGGAGACTTCCCAACCTCTCAGGGCAGCCTGCTCCTGTGCTCTGTCACCCTCACTATAAAGAAGTTTCTCCTTATGTTGAGCTGAAAACTTCTTTGTTCCGGTTTGTAGCCATTGCTCCTTGTCTTATTGCTGTGGACCACCAAAAAGAGATTGGCCCCATCCACTTGTCACCCACCCCTCAGATATTTATAGACATTGATGAGATCTTCTCTCAGTCTTCTCTTCTCCAGACTAAACAGCCCCAGGTCTCTCAGTCTCTCTTTGTAGGGCAGGTGCTTAAGTCCTCCAATCACCCTCATGACTCTCTACTGGGCTCTTTGTAGCTGATCCCCGTCTCTCCTGAACTGGGGAACCCAAAATTGGATACTGTAGCCCAAATCCATGTGATTAAAGAAATGTGTGTAAACCAGACTAACACAAAAATAAATTAAAATAATGGGGATAAAAAGGCACAAAAAGTTATGGGACAAAGTTTAAGACATTTAAAGCATATTAGAATAATTATGTTGCCTTTCCTTGCTCACTTTTATGTTTGAGATGTTAAACATATTACCTGGTGACCTGGAAATTAATTGGGAGTTTACAGTGATAACTGGACAGTTGAAGTTTTTATTTTTATTGGGTTTGATTAACGGATTCATTTTTCATGAGCTACTAGGATTTGATTCTGACTTTGGCTAGCCATGAGTGAAAATCTACACAGAAGTTTTAGTTTTGTTTAGATTCCACATTCGTTTAGTAAAGATATATGACAAACAGATGACATTTTGCATGCAAATACTGGCACTTGTGTATAGGCGAGGTATAAGTGTAATAAACACAGCAAAGATAACATATTACTGCTTTGGAACAGCTTCTTCATAGTGGGTTTGATTTTGTTTTGTTTACCCTATGTCTTCTAGCACTTTCAAATTATGAAATACTCCTTAGCAATATTTTATGCTCTTTTTAGAATATTTTGTTATCTCTCCTTCCTCAAGATGATACTGAAATGTCACAAAGCAATAGAGATAATTTAAGATGTAGTTAATATTTTCTTAAATTTCCTAGTATTGCATAGTTTATGGGATAATTCTCCTTTAGCAGGCACTGTTGGTAGGGGCAGAAAAGGCACTGGTCTAGTGAAATTCAACCACCTTTGCAGGGAGAACTCCACCAGCTGCACTACTAAGAAGTCAAATTCTCTGTAGTGTTGAAATTTCTGTAACTGAATAAAATAAACCTGATGTAACTGTTTAAGATTACTCTCTGGAGCTAAATTACCACTATTATTCTTTTCAGTTCCCAGGAAAAAATGTTATTGAAAGTAGTTAATTTGAAATAATGCTGTGCCAGAATAGAGGACGCACTAGCTGCTAGGTAGAATGCCTCTGAAAAATTCTGGAGCCTTTTTTAACCCTTCAAGAGACTCATCTTGCTTCATATCACATCATGGTCTGAAAGGTTATCCTCTGAAGAAGGTTACACATGAAAGTGCTAAGAGAAGGGACATTTTTTTCTCCCTGCGAGCCTTGAAAATCAACAAATAAAATATTAACAAGTATAAATCTAGACAAAACCCAAACAGTAAACTTTCAGTACCATAGGTAGCTTTCTGAGAGTACAGGAAGTCACAACAGGAAAGAAGAGGTAATGAAGCAAAGAGAAATTCAGTATCAGACAAGAGAGGAGCTCTAGAACAACATTTTTATTTCACCCTAATGAGACTACACATTTGGAAACTATCAAGAATATTGATATTAGGGGGCCAAAAGAGGGATATACTGAAAGGAAATGTGAAGAAATTGGTAACTATTTAGGGAGAAAAACATAGTCTTTACACATACCAATAAATAATACAAATAAATAAAATTCTTGCACTCTGAGACTGATGTGAAATCTATTGGGTTTTATCAACTGAATTTCTGGTTACAGAATCCTGTTGCTGCTGAGGAGACAGTTTCTAAACATAAATGTCCAACATCGTAACTTGTCTTTCTCTCACCACCTCTATGCTGGTGGAGGAAGAATGCTAAGATGGTTTTTGTTTTGTTTTGTTTTCCACTCTTTCTTGAAACTGGTGTCCTCATTTACCTGCCATTTAGGCACACAGCAATGCTGTTGACTTAAGTGACCTTCATTGGCTTCAGTGAGAATGCTTATACATGTAACTACTAATTGCTTTAATGCTTTCCAAGACTAGCACTTAGGAGATGTATATATTATACATCTCCTTCCACAAATGAGGACTAGTAAATTGAGAACAGCTATCATTCTCATGCACAACTGTGGCATCACTTTCTTGTTCATTATCTCCATACAATGTGTTGATAGTTAGTCACAAGAATATATATTTTCTCAATTGAAAGCAGAAAATCAGTTAATCCCCATGTTAGTTTTGGGGAAGTTGATCCCAAAAAGCCTTGTCCAGCATAAGATCTTCACGTAGCATAGTAAAGGGATAGCAATTTGTTAACATTGATTTAAATTCATGATCTTTAATGTTTAATCTTTAGTGGCAGAGTAAATCCAGATGTATTAGTGAAGGCAATAGTTTTGCCTCAGTTTTGATAGGGAAAACAGAAAATGAAAGAAGTAATGAAGAAGCCAGTATTTTGGTAGAAAATTCCCCAAACACTAGATAATCACTAAATTCTTAGGATGTTTTCCAGGCTTCGCTACAACAGAACAATAGAAGCAATGTAGACACAAGTTATTTATATTGCTTTTCTTTCTCTTATAAGACTATAATCTGTTCTTTTGGCTTTCTTTTTATTATTTTTTTAAACAAAATGTCACTAATAACATTTTTTTCACCTCTATACAATGATAAATTACTTGATCTAAACCTGGGGATTCTAATCAACAAGCAGCTGAATAAGAACAAGCAATGTGCCCAGGTGGCCAAGAAAGCCACTGGCATCCTGGCTTATATTAGAAATGCTGTGCCCAGCAGGAGTAGGGAAGTGATTACCCCCTTGTACTCTGCTCTGCTGAGGCCACACCTCGAGTATTATGTTCAGTTTTGGGCACCTCAATACAAGAGGGATGTGGAGGTGCTGGAGCCAGTGCAGAGGAGAGCAACAAAGCTGGGGAAAGGCCTGGAGAATAAATCTTATGAGTGACTGAAGGAACTGGGGATGTTTAGCTTGAAAAAGAGGAGACTGAGGGGAGATCCCATTGTTGCCTACAGCTACCTGAAAGGAGGTTGTGGAGGGGCTGGTGCTGGTCTCTTCTCAGAGGTAATTAGTGATAGAACAAGAAAGAACTGCCTCAAGTTGCAACTGAGTAGGTCTAGACTGGACATTGAGAAACATTTTTTTCACAGAGTGGTCAGGCATTGAAATGAGCTGCCCAGGGAGGTGGTTGAGTTACCAACCCTGAATGTGTTTAAAGGTAATTTGGATGTAATTCTTGGGAATACGGTTTAAGGGTAAACTTTGTAGAGTAGGGTTATGGGTTGGATGTGGTAATCCCAAGGTTCTTTTCCAGCCTGAATGTTTCTGTGATTCTGTGATTTTGTAATCTGGAAGTTAAACCTTACCAAATTACAGAACATTACATGGTGAGAGACTGTTTAATGGACATTATAGAATATAAATTGTTAATGACCATTGCATAATTAGCTAATAAGATTACACTATTATTAGCATGTATTTTTATTCTAATATACTAATATTAGGTATTCAGAGCAAGAGAACTATTATGCTAGTAAACAGAAATGTAATACTGACCTTGACATATTACATGATTAAGGTCCCACTACTGTCAACCAGGAAAAGAAAAATACCTATAGAAATGAAATGTATTAAGTGTCCAAAGTTGTTAAAACACAACTGGTAGAATTTTTCAGATGTGCTAAATTCAGTTTCTAACCAATTCCGTAACCACTGTGGATTTTAACTTATCATGGAGAAAAAGCTTTACCTCTTAAGATGCCCTATGATGTCCTGGCCACCAAAGGTAAAACAAAATCATGGTGAATAGCTGCATCAGAAGGAGAACAAAGCATGCTTTATTCACAAATTATTTTTCTATTGAGTGTAACACTTCTAATGTGTGATTCTGAAAAACTAATTAGGTGTAAACTTCACTTACTTCGGTTGGAGATTTAAATTCCAGTAAATCATTGCAAAGGTCACTTTCTATGGATTTATAATGAGGTCTGAATGTCACAAAGTGTTTCTCTCCATACAAGTAGTTGAAGGCAACATCTTTACTTTTTTATGCATTGCTGACTTTTATCTCATCAAAATTGCGGTAAGAATAAATAGATGTGTAAGTTAAAAATAAAGTGAACCTTATGTAAGTAGTTCTACCACCAAAAGTATTATATATATATTTAGCTATAGTTTCATATTTGACTTGTTTTGTGACAGTTTTGAAACTAAGAGCAACATAGGGTAAAGATATCTTTAATTTTTAATTAGAATTAACTGAAGTAATTTTACTGTAAAGGGTTTTGTAATACAAATGTTCTTCATTTTACAAAAAAAATGTGTTATCTGTTTATATGGTTTTGTATTCCTGTGGCTTTAGACTGAGATTTGAAATATTAAGCTGTGCTGTGAGCTGTATCAACATTAATGTTGAGTGTATTGAACAGAAACCCCAATTTCTTTTCCACATACCTAATCAGACACTTAGTGAGGGCAAAATAACACACAGAGTGTTGCCAGTTTGAGGCACAGAGCCCAGGTGACTGTCATTAGAAAAACAGGAACAGGAAAGGACAACCAAAATTTCTTCTGCAGTCTTCAGCAATCTCTCAGAACTCCTCAAGATAATTTCTAGTCATAATAGGAACTAAGTTTAAAAGTTTAGCTGATCATTTTCAGTAACTGTGTTTCTTTAGCTATATGTTACTCAGAGCATTCATGTAAAAGCTGATATCAGGTATTTTCCCAGTAACATTTACAGATAAGCTAAGTGGCACACATTGAAAGTGATACTTTTTAAAACTCATTCATTGATTTTCCTACTGGATATCAAGGAGAACTCTGAAAGAATGGTCAGTGCAGTGAATTCTTGTGGATAATGATATTTTCTTCATTTGCACAGAGATGGAAAAAGCATGCATACTTTCCAGCTGCATCGCTTCAAAACGTGTATGTGTGAGTATGGCCATGAGGATGATCAAAGGGCTGGAGCACTTCTCCTATGGACACAGACTGAAAGACTTGGGACTATTAAATCTGGAGAAGAGAAGGTTCTGAGGAGAATTTATTGTGGCCTTCCAGTATCTGAAGGCGTCTACAAGAAGGACTTTTTAGGGTGTCAGGTAGTGATAGGACTAGGGGCAATGGAGCAAAACTAGAAGTAGAGAGATTCAGATTGGATGTTAGGAAGAAGTTCTTCAGCATGAGGGTGATTAGACACTGGAACGGATTGCTCAGGGAGGTGGTGGAAGCCCCATCCCTGGAGGCCTTTATGGCCAGGCTGGATGTGTTTCTGAGCAACCTGATCTAGTGTGAGGTGTCCCTGTCCATGGCAGGGGGGTTGGAACTTGATGATACTTGAGGTTCCTTCCAATCCTGATTATTCTATTAATCTGTTATATATATATATATATATATATATATAAGAACACATATGTATACCAAATTAGATAACTGATCTATAGTAAAAGAAATCCCAGTATGAATAGTATGAATAGTCACATATTTAGGTTGCATATTGATGTTGTAAACATAAGATGGCTAATGCAGTTACATGAATCATGGTAAATGTAATTATCCCAAATTACAACATCACAAAATGGAGACAGCAAAATTACTTGAGTAAAAACCCACAGAGGCAGCTAATATGCAGATCTCTCTGCTCTGCATGTATTCTGAATTTTGTCTGTGAATAAGATGGAAAAGAAACGGTAAGTTTCCTTTTCTTGCATAGGGAGAGTTAGGGTTCAATACTAGACTGGATGAAACCCCTTGGAGTTTTGCTAGTGACTTCACTCATCCTTCAAAATGGAGTTTTCATGAAGCTCTTCATAAAGGCTTTTCATAAAGCTCCTCCCAATCAGAAGAATTTTTATTCCAATGAGGCAGAGGCAAATTTTACAGTTACCTTCAAGGAGTATGAAGTAACCTCCAATCTTTGCTAGATGCTCTAAAAAGACTCACCTTGACCACATATCTTTTTATATTTTTTTTCCTTCATTCTGTATTTTGAATGACTATAATGTTGGCACAACTTAGAGAGTAACAGTTCAAAAGACAGAGGTTTCTCAGGCTTGAAATAATTTTGGCAATGGTGAAAGAAATCTTTCATATATTGTCCAGGTGTTCTGTATCAGAATAAACATGGTCAAGAGGTTTGAGGACTCTACTTGTTCTGACTCTTGAGATTTTCAGCAGGAGCGCTTGTTTTGATGCGAACATCTGTGTCAGACAAAGAGACACCAGCCTAAAGCTTCTGTGTCCATCAGATAGTAAAAATGGCTTTTAGCCCCTTCTGACCTTATGAAGAACAGTCTCTGCCAAGTGAGAGCTTTTACAGCCTTTCTCCAGTGTTTCACAAAGTCTACTCTCTCATTCATTCATAAAGGTATTCTAAGTTTTTTTTAATTTGCGGTGTTCTCAGAGAGACTTCATGCCTGGTCATTATTTATTTGTTTTTCCTGAGTAATTGCACCACTTTTCCCTGCATACTCCCTAGTTCTTCTGAAATACTGTGTGTTGCCTGTAAAGGATTTGAGAACTCCTAAGCCAAAACTTCCACTCTGAGAAGAGAAGAATAATCCCTTCAAAATCTTAACAACTTTAGACACTTCAGTCTGAGAGTGGTAAACGCAGCAGCAGACATGTTAACTACAGCTTTGAAAATAGAGCTATTTTCCCAAAAATTTATAGCCTGAAATTTTGAAATATATTACCATTTTCCTCCCAGAAGCTTCACTGTCAGTTACTAAGTAAAACCATCATTAATCATAAGTAGCTGTGTCATGTGCTGATTGTAATTTGGTCACACTGAACAAAAGACAAATGATATAGAATACTATTAGCAATGATGGTTTTAATGTAGACATTTATCATTGATTCGGGTTCAGTTGATATGACTTTGGGATAAAAACAGGGAAAAATTGCCTTGCTGTTGAAAATTTTATTGCCATTAAATCATAATTTTGGCAAAGATGTGCAAATAAGATTGGCAGAGCTTTCTTTTCCCATTTTTCCTCTCCTAAAAGACACAATTACAGAGGACTCAGAAGAACCCAGATGCAGCGCAATTAGAAAAGGGAATGCTGATTAGTTGTCATCTAATAGCTAATAATAGAAGAACAGTTTTTGGCAAGCTATCTATTTATAGGAGTCATTTAGCTTACCCTGCTCATCAGAATAGGTAAGATCCTATAGGAGTAGGACAGATCTATATGCACTTTCTGCAAAGGCTTTATTCCTCACCTCATAAAGCACTTTCAAACTGCCCTGCATAACATTGCCACTGGCAGTGAAACTGATGACACACTAAGAAAAATCTTCCCTATCTAACTTTGTTCCAAAGTATCAGACAGAAACACAAGGCAGTTTTAACTTTGTGTGAAGAAGAAAAGAAGAAAACCAAAATGACTATTTGCTTTTCTAGGAGAAAATATATTATGCTGTGTGTGCTAAGCACTACTTCTTTGAGGTAACCTTACAGTTGTTAAAATTGACAGGAACAACAAAAGACAGAAATATGTCTATAACTCAAAATTATCATTAAACCTTGAATGTGATCTAGACCTAGCTGACTTCATAAATGCACACAGACTTAAAATTGAATCCTAATTCTCCATCAAGAAAGAAATATACCTTTTTTTTGGTATGAAAAGACAAAAAATCAAATGTGTGTCATTCTTGTTTTGGCTTCTCTTCTGAGGATGGAATCCAGAAGGTCCATCTGTGACTGCAGGAGGGCCAAAATGTAATGGCCCTGAGTCAATTCAGACAGGCAGGTGCACAATGGAAAGAAGCTACTGTGCAGTGTAAACCTGAGGTATACAATGAGACTCACCAGAGAACTGTCTAAGGAAAATTTAAAGCATATTGGGGAGGGTGGGAAAGGTAAGAGAGAGAGTGAAAGGCTTAGTTAATGAGTTTGCAAATGTCATAGATGTGCAGGTAACAAATACCATATGGATTAAAAAAAAAAACAACTGAAACTAATTCACCCCCTAAAGTATTTTTGTCTTCCATAGATTCATTTTGTTCTGTGTTGTTTTATGCAAATGAATGAGTTGGATAGCTGGATGTTGTCTGCAAACACTGTGACCTGTGATTAGAGCTCTATGGAGACCATGTCCACAGCCCAGCATGTATGAAAATTACTGTGGTAGAATTTATCCAAGAGAAAGAAGTTCATTATTCAGTAGCAAAGTAAGAACCATTCTGTGGTCTTTTTGGACAACCATGCTTTGAGAATTGTAACCATTTTGCATTTTTTTCCCCCTTTTTGCAGGAAAGTAATGCTAGGAATTATTTTCTATCAAATTCTAACAGTATCTGAGAATAAACTTCTATTTGCTACAAGCCTAGACAAATTACTGAGGACTTTTGCTTAAGGCTATGACTAGATCATAATCTCACAATTAAACAATGGTGGTGCACTTCCTTCTTGTTTGATATCTGTCCTGGTTTTACTGGGACAGACTCACAGGTCAGTTCTGAGTCAACCAGAACAGCTAACTTGAGTTAGCTCAGAGGTGTATCCCATACCATGAGCATCACTCTTAGTATAAAGGGGAAAGTCTCCTGAGGTGAGAGTGCTTCCTCCTTGGGCTCTTGTTCTTGTTTAGGCTTCTCCTGATCCTAGTCTTCTTCCTTCCGATTTACTGCAGTTGTTCTACTTTTGCTGGGCTGAGTGCAATTTTGTTATTTCATTAAATCCATTTTCATTTTAACCCACCAGTGATCTCTCTTTTCCTCAGTTTCCCTTCTCTGCTGGGGAACGGTCAATGGATGATGAACTGCTGTAGCTTAGTCACAGACAGAGGCTAAACATCTTAAAGCAGCTATGCAGTTAATGAATTGCTGTGCCTTTGATTAGCACAATTTACCAACCCTTCACCAATTGTGACATTACTGAAATTTATAAGCTAATAGCCTTTGATTAGGCTATTTGAAGATGAACTTATCAAATAGCCTAATCAAAGCTTATTAGTCTGGTTTTGGTTGGTAGGTTTTCTCCATTTCAACATATACACCACAGTTGTTCTTTTTTTTTTTTTTTTTTTTTTATCAACCCATTTAGAATGCTTTCCTATATTTTATTAAAAAAATTACTTTGGAAGATACTACTCATTAACACATTTTGAATTCTGAAATCAGCTGTGCAATGCAATATGTGTAGCATGGAATATTTGTTAAGTTTCCTTCTAGTTAGTACTGATACAAATCTTCAGATTCATTGTTTCTACTTTCCTGAAGGACTCGCCAAAGCTCACGTAGAAAACAATTCTGTCTTGATTCCTAAACCAGTTTATATAAAAATTCATATTGGTGAACACCATAAATATAGTACACTGTATATTAAAGTTTGAAGAATTTAATCCTTTATGTACAGCTTTCTAGGATGTCAAGCTGCCTCACTTGGTGGTCAAAGACTGCTAGGTAGTGAGTGATGCCATAAGGCAGCATAGGTTTTGTATCTCCTATGAGAAACGAGAAGTGATCTGCTTCATTACACTTTGCAAAGTTGTAGAAAGTGTCCTGTAAGTCCATGTGCAAAGGTGACAACAACCAAGTCTCATCCAGAATGCACAGTATCTCCAAACCAATCATAACTGATTTCTATTTATGATCTGAAAATCATGAGTAGGCAGAAATCCCATTTTCCAAGTTATGTCTGATACATAAATAAAATAAGGGACTCAAAAAGTAAACTCTTCAATTTTAAGGTTTTTCACATTAATAATTTTTGAAATGTGTGTGGTTCTTACTGCATATTTTGCAAGCGCTCTTCTGAATCGTGATACATCTTTTTGGGATCTGAATTAGTTGGTTTTGTTTGTTGGGGTTTTTACTATGTGTAAAACCAGGGGGGAAAAAAATCTTCGTATTTCCTCTATTATTGGCTGACCTATCTGAGTCTGGCAGAGTAGGAATGGAGCTGTTGTTCAGATTCTTCTCTATTTGAGTCTGAGTGCCATGTAATTGGAAGATCAGGTGAAGGTTTTTGCTCTTAAGAAATCATGTTAGAACTGAATTTTAAATTACTTTCCCACAATTATAATTTCTATCGCTAAAGTCACACCAGGAGACCCTTGGGTTTCCAGTGACCCAGCTGGAGAATAGTGCCAATTTTGGCAGCTCCTTTAGAGATAAAACCTTCCCTCGAAAGCATGAATATGTTTGTAATTGACCCAAATAGAACCTTCCCACAAACACGCAGTTACCAGGTTTGCCTTTTGTTTTCTATCTGATTACAGGTGAGTCACCAGCTGAGCAAAAATCTCCAAACAGTTTCAAGGCTCTGATGATTTACTAAAATCTTTAACAATGCAGTTTATGCTTCTGCTTGTTTTTTTCCCATCACTGTTGCAGCTGTGATTTATATAAGTAGTGTGCACCCACTTAGGAAATATAGATTATGTTGTGCAATCACTTCTGAGCTGTTCTGCTCTTTGTGTGCTCTGGTGACGAATACTACTTTGCACAGAGAGATATTTGCAGCATACTTAACTTGGGTTAGGAACTTTTCTCCCCTCTGCTATTGAAATTACCAGACTGGTTCAGATGGCTTGGAAGTTAGATGAAGCTGTATTTACAGCACAGCAAAATGTACAAGTATATATACACAATATATTTACAAGTATTTACAATTATATGCAAATTAGAAATAATACAGAAATCCAAACTCCCTTCTGGACAAAGAAACTGCCCAGAAGGGCTCAAAACTACTCCACTCCTTCTCCCTCTCTATCTCAGACAGACAAATAAAAACAGAAGCCAACAAAGCTTATGTGTTAGTTGTTAACTGAGATTGGAGGAGAGATACTAGATCAGAGTTAAGAGGAAGTGATGAGACCCAGCAACACAGCCCCAAGTGAGAGTAATTGCTTATATTTTGGCTTTTTATCCTTTTCAGCAATGACATAGACTTCATCATTATTTTCTTTTCACAACCAATCATCTGATTTATCTCATTAAAATATTCCAATTAGCTTCAAACCAGAACAATACTCAAAATTCAGGAGGTAACCCCCAAATCTGTACACTCTGTATACTTCTAAAATTGTTTCTGTTCTTCAGTGAAGTTAACCACCAATCTGTGTGTGGTTGCATGCTTCTGCTACACACTTCAGACAAGTCTCAGTGTCTGTAGGCTACTCTGCTCTTGGCCTTTCCTAAGCCCACAACAAAAGGACATATCGCTGGCACCAATATCTATAATACTCCAAGGTCTTATTTAGATGCTAGATTAAAATAGCCCCTTGGGATAGCATGAGACTTGAATGTATTTAAAGTTCCTGGAATGTCTTTAACTGAAAGAACTGGACAATGTGATTGACAGCAATTACTAATAGGCTTAACCTACACCAAAATTTCTGTTTAAATAGGAGCATTTCCTGTACTAAGCTGTCATATTGAAAGCCGTGGAAAAGTTTGATTAAAGTTTGGTTAATGTCTCTAGATATTTGATTAGTGGATATTAAGGCTCTCTAGAAACTTATTTCCTTTTTTTATTATCTTTGCAGGCTCTTTGTACATATAGAGTCTGACTAAAGTAATCCTGCTGAAGATGGAACATAACCCCTGTAATTCCCAAACTCCTCTAATCTTCAAATATAGTCTTAATAGTTCTTCCCTTGTAATGACTTCATTTGAAGATGAAACTCATGTCTTCAACTGTTTCATACTCTTATGTTACTTTGAATCGCTCTGTTCCCTAAAACATTAAGATTTATGGTTCTTTCCTTTTTTTATCATCTTCAAGTTGGTAATGGTGGCTGCCAACAGTAGTAAATAATGATGACGTATTATTATAACTGTTACTATTAAATTTTAAATACTTTTTTTTGTTGCAATTTTAACCTCCTAGATAAAATGTGAACCTCAAATCAAGAGGTGAAAAGCTTTTCATTTTTCTGGGTTTATAAGGTTTGTTTTATGGTGGTTGTCATTAGCAGGTGATTAGTTATTAAGCTATCACTGCAGAATTGTGTAGAAGATGCAAGAAACCTAATGGGGGAGTTAGATTAAATACACCATCAGATACTAATCTGTGCAGTATTTAAAGCTGGCTGGAAAACAAGAATTCAGCTTTGGCAAATCATATAAATATTTGTGAACTGGGGTTTGTCCCACACTGGACAAATCATTACACCTTGCATCTTTAAAAAGCAATAGAATGAGCAAATGAAACCGAATTTCCTACATCCCTGTAGTGTGAGAGCCAGCCTTTACAAGCAGCTTCCTTAAAAGCGAGGTTGGCACTGTCCCATCTCATTTAAGAACTGACTGGTCATTAGGTTCTCCTGAGAGGAGAGATGTCACCACATTCTAGTAGTAGTCAAAGCACTTATCTAGAGAGAGACATTCCCTCTTCAATCTTTCTGTGGATCTAATACTAGGTGAGTGTTCAGCTGACTTTCCTTCCCATCAAAATCCTTACTGTGGAAGAACTGTAGACTAGTCTCAGTTTAACTATGGGTAAAAATATTTTTTTCTGTGATGACAGCAATGAAGCTGTACAATAGCAGGCAGCAAAGAGTGCATTTTCACCATGAAAAATGGAAATGTGGACACATTAATGCATCTTTTCTATCCTAGCAAAAATAACTTAGCTCTTTTTCTCTGTTTCTTCCCCTTGGCTGCTCCAACTTAGGAGTTTGCCTTGTGGAAAACATCTTTGGGATTTTGTGGAAAACTACTTCATCAGATATTGGTGATTCTATTCCATAAATACGTTTTCAGCAGAGTTTCAAGCTAGATGGCAAGCAATACCAGTAAGACAAAGTTAGTAGATAAGGTCCCAGTCATGTTTCTGAAAAGAACCCGTTTAGTGATCTTTGAAGTGAAAGCTGTATGCACACAAAATTATGCAAAACACAAAAGGCCAAAAGTGTCTTCCACAGTGAAACTGCAGCTTCCTTGAACCCAGTGTGATTTTACGTGAGTGATGAAGTTTACACAGCTAGAAATTTAAAAAAACAAATTCTCTGAGACAATTTGCTGCTATGATTACACAGTATGTTTAAGCAAATTTTAAACCCTCTGAATTAGCTTATTGGGCCAAACTGAGTTACATTTATTTCTGGCAGTACAGATTTTTCTGTGTTATTCTCTTTTGGCAAAAGCCTTCTTGACTTATCTTGTGCTGGACAAATATCTTTTATTAAGCACTAAATACTTGTTTCGAGATATTCCAGAAGTGAAAGAACTGTTGTAATAGTATTAATCACAGATTGGTAGGGGTTGGAAGAGACCTCTGAAGATCATCTAGTCCAACTGCCCTGCTAAATCAGGCTCATCTCAATCACACTGCATGGGAAAACAACCCAGCAGATTTTGAAAGTCTCTGGAGGAGACTCCACAACATTTTGGGGAAGGCTGTTCTAGTGGTCTGTCAGCATCAAAGTAAAAAAGTTTTTCCTTATATTTAAGTGAAACCTGTGTTCCATTACACAGTACAAGCCCTCAAAACCTAGTCAAAGTAAAGTTGTCATCGATTAATAGCAAGGGGGAAAAAAATCCAGTAAATTTGTTGTGTAATAGTTACTGAAGATGATCTTCTTTTTATACCTCACATGATAGAAAAGTAATGAACTATTTGTTCCTAAAATATTTGATTTTCCTTGCTATGTAAGAATATATAAAATCATAGAATGGCAAGGTTGGAAGGGACCTCAAGGATCATCTAGTTCCAACCCCCTGCCATA